>OW240915.1:41921811-41931959 GCA_933207985.1 Pelobates cultripes
ATGAAATATTCACGTCTTATTCATTACTCTATGTTGGTATGAGCTATTTTAGTTCACATGGGATGGTAATATTCTATGTATTGGGGCCACCCCGGTCTAGATCTAGATGTAATAATATGTCCTCTGATTTACATTTTTGCTTTTAAAAATTTTTAACCACTTTTTAAGAAGTACTTAAATGCAAATCTCTGAAGTTTCCCCCATAATTTCTGTTACTGCCGTGGGGTTTGTATTTGTGGACCCCCAGTTTTGATCAAACCGCTGAAACAACTATTTGACCCACAAACATGTGATGGCCTGCAGCCTACTATATAACTATCTATCGATCTAATACATATAAACAAATGCATTTAGGATCAATTTATCTATCTATCTATACACAAAACAGGATGTAGCACTTAAAACAAGACTCAACTGAACAAATACAAAATAAAATTAAAAAGTCACTGTTTAGTAGATATACCCCAATGTAACTATGCATTAATTTATTATGGTGGCATGTCTGAAAACAGCTTGCAAAAGCTGCAGATCTTGTTGCTGCTGCCTTTGTAATTGGACAGCCACGGCTGAGGAAGAAGGGGAGGATTTGCAATTGCTGCCTCTTCAGTTTAGCTTAACTGGGATAAACAATCAGGATGTAAAAGAACTGGTTGTCTGATTGACAGCCAGGGGGATGTAACAAGGTTTATTTATAAAAGTGCCAATTTCTATTAAAATCTGCATTTCTTTTGTTAAAAATAAAAAAAGCATTTCAGCGAGCTAAACTGCATTAGGGGTCTGAAGTGTCCCTTTAAATAATCACCAAAGTGTTAGGAATACTAACCTATATTCCTAATGCTCTAGTGACCCTGTCCCTAGTTATATAGGACCCCCCCTCCCCCCATGTGTGCAATACAAATAATACAATAAAGGTTTTTACTTACTTTAATCCGGCACCGAGGATCCCTTGGCATTGCTTACCTCTTCTCCGCCCACAATGTCATGGAGAAGGCATGGTCTCCTGTGGTCCACTCCAATGCTTCTCACAGAAGAGTATTGGGGACCTGATGCACATGTGCATCCAAGCTTCCCCATAGGAAACCATTCAGTCAGTGCTTTCCTATGGGGGGACCTTCATGTCACGTAACCGAGGATTACTCGGTCATTGTAGCAGAATCGCTTCCGGTGGATGTCAGTGCAACAAACACTGGAGATGTGTTTTAACCCTTCAAGAAAGAAAAATTGTTATACAGGCATGGGTGCCTCTTATGTTAATTAAGTTGTTTCTTTTTTGTTATCATATATGAAATAAGAATACTTAATGGTATGGATGGTACACCGTAGTAGAATCCCGTTTAGCAAATAAATAAAATGGGCTGGCAATCAGATAAATTATCCAGGTTAAAGAAATTTCTTTCCACATATGAAGATATTTTTTACTTTTATTTTCATTGTAAAATATATTTATTTCTTGATAGTATTTAATAGATCATAATTGACATACACAGGTCTTTGTACATTAAGTTGCTGATTTATATATTCATTTATTTTATTTACTTACTGTGTTTTGTTTTGGTTTTCTCTCTTTTCTCTGTTTCGATCGATCTGTAAGATATGGTAAAACATATGTACTGGATATATATTTTATTATTGATTTTTGGTGATAAATAAATGTCCTGTTATGTAATTTTGAAAATCCGAATAAAAACTTAATTAAACAAACAAAAAAAAGAAACAAAAAAAAAGATAAACATTGCAGTTTCTGCAAAATGGTTATATTCACAAAGCAACTGCACCCAGGCCCCTTCATTGAGATAATTTTTTTTATACATGAGTGAACACTGGATGAATGACAGTGGCTATAAATAACTACGTGTTATTGTTTTTTTTTTTTTTGTGTGTGAAAAATATAAAATACATATAAACAAATGTATTTAGGATCAAAGTACCAATTTGTCACGTCACAAAATCTTTATTTTTTTTTAGGAAACTTGGAAGAATCTCTAATTCTGTCAGTAAAATATTATAGATTGCAATAAAGGGAAAACATGCAGCAGGAGTATGTGTCAATATTTCTGCACAATTCTGATTTATAATAGTCCTACAATTGCAGAGTGTACTTGAATTTTAATTGATAAATTGTTGATCTTTACATAAACTATACATGTATGAAAGACTGAACCGTCAGATTTTGAGAATACAGCTTTATTTAATGGCATTGCTTTTTTTTTTACCAATCCATTTGTACTTCAAAATAATTAGCTATGCTAGGCTAAAACAAGATTATTTGGAAAAATACTAAGATGCACCCTTTATTTTTACATTGAAAAAACAGTTCTTACATTGCTGCCTAGGGACACCTTCAGTTTGGCCCCGCCCCTATGGGAAAGCATTGGATTGGCTGAGATTATCAATTCTGATGTCAGCCGAGAAGGCGGAGCGCTGCAATATAGGTGCATTTTCTCCTTTTTAAGGAGGGAAGAGGGTGCCCTGGGACTAATAAAGTTTTTTAACACTATTTGGTCAGGAATACATGTTTGTGTTCCTGACCCTATAGTGTTTCATTAATGAAGCAATTTTGGTGTATAGATCATGCCCCTGCTCCATTAATGTTCAATTCTCTGCCCTTTAGCAGTGAAGTTATTTTCTTGCTCTTTTTGCAGCCCTAGCCACACCTACCCTGACTGGCCAGCATGAAACATTTTATCATTTTCAATCTGATATGTCCACACAGTATACATTTTTTAATTTTTTTAGAAGTTTTTATCGCCTGCTCTATTAATTGAACTTTAATTACACATAGCTGGATTATGCAAGCTGTAACTGACTATTTACAGAGATGTAGATACATATTATAAATGAAACAGTGTATGTAATAAAGGTAGTTTAAACATTAGATCTCTCTTTACAGGAAATGTGTAGGGAGACTATGTAGGTCACATGCATGATTTATACCATAAATGGCAGAACAGTTAGACTGCAGGGGCATATCTATTCATCAAAACCACGCAATTAAGTTGTTTGGTGCTTGCAGTATCCCGTAAAACTATATCTGAATGCATTCAGGAGGACCTCTTTAGATTTAGGGAATGTGAATATATACTGTTTGAAGTTTTGAGTGCCTTTACTAATAGTTTCTCTGCTATGTGATCTGTTTTTTTTTTTTTTTTTTAATAAACTATTTTGTACTCTTGAACTTTTTTGAGCTACAAATAGGAAAATCGCTACCTATCGTTATTGTAAAATTACAGGCTCATTTATAGATGTTGCCCCTCCATCTATTTATTTTTTAATAACCATCCATAAACTATACATCATTTGGCTCTATTGACTGACGTGTTCTTTAAATGGCTCAGATTAAAAAAAAATTCTAAAATATATGAATTAATATTTTTTAGTAAGCTGTAGTAAACTTGTCTTTAATTATCACTTGGGAATCTTGGAATTGAGTAACGAGAGCTGAGACGATGGAGGAGCCACTTAAAAGCCAATGATTTATACACTTGTGATAACTGGCTCACGGCAAGCTACATTTCAGGAAGAAGGCTTTGCTTGTTTAAATTCTTCTGTTACCAAAGGAATTCCAAGTTTCCTGGAAAACTTTTATTTGTTCATTTAAAAAAAACTGCTGAGCACTAAATTTGGTTTTAAGTATATTCATATGAAAATGTCTGACAGAGCTACTTTTCAAAGAATATTTGCAGAGATTAATTATGAACATTTGCTTTCTCTCTCCTACCTTCTGCTTCCAGTGATCATATACATCTGCTTCCTCTATGTACATTGTTCCAATTATCTCATGTTTAAATATTTGGTGTGCGGCAATAGCCTCACGCTTGTCATGTATTGGTTTCAGTCAGGGTTCAAGGCCTGGGAGAAAAAAGTGTGTAAACTCACCTAAAATTCCCAATTCCCCCCAAAAAAATTATCTTTAAAGGAACGCTCCAAGCACCATAACCACTACAGCTCACCATAGTGGTTATGATGCCAGGAGTGTACTGGCGATGCCCGTGTTGTAAGAGGATTTAGGGATTAACTCATTGAGTGATTGCCACCAGCTTAGCATGTCAGAGGTGTTCCTTATCTGACTTAAGGCCTTGCAGGTTCTCAAACACAGTGCACATTCATGAATCCTTGTATTATGTGCAAATACTGGCAAGTAAAACATGTGCTCTGGGCCAGTTTCAGCTGTAAAATGTATTATCTCTCTAATTCTGGGCAAAAATTAAAAAAGCACAACTTCTGACACAAATGTTTTTTATTTATCAGATTACTTTTTTCTTTTTTTTTTTAAATACCCAGATAATACTGTACTAGCCCCCCATCCACCCCTCCCCTACTTCTCTAACCACTGCTCCCTCATTTCAACCACCCAACCTCCTTACCCCCATCAAACAAGTAATAGCTCCCCTCCCCTTATAAATTATACAGTTCTGAAGAACAGTCTTAACCGGCTCAAAGATCAGTACTGTGCTCTGGGCTCAGGGTTCAGGCCGGGCGGAAGGAATGTGTGGTGACCGTGTGAGGCCGCTATGAGGCCCCTTTGCGTTCGCGACCCGTAGTCGCGTACACAAAGGGCAGGGGAGGTCAGGAGAAGGAGCAAGTAAGTCCAAGTCCTTCACTATGTGGCGATGCAACTTGCAAAGTTAATCAGATCGGCAGGCGGCCCATGGCAGCTGCAGTTAAAGACGGCCCTGGTCCTGCAGGAGGAACGGGAACGGTGATCCTGCTGTGGGAAAAGTGCAGGAACACCATTCCCACACGTTCCTGCAGGACTCAAGCCCTGGTTTCTGTGTTTGCAATACATTTTGTTGGAGTATGCTGTGCAGTATGTAAAAGGGACACTATAGTCACTAAAACAACTTTAGCTTAATGCAGCAGCTTTTGTATATGGGTGCCTGGAGTCTTGCTGCTGAACTTTCTGTCATTTAGGAGTTAAATCACTTTTGTTTCTGTTTATGCAGCCAACAACCTCCCCCAGCTGTGACTGACACAGACTGTGTTAAAAAGAAAATGGTTTACTTTTCAATCATGTTAAAGGACCACTATAGTGCCAGGAAAACATACTCATTTTCATGGCACTGTAGTGCCCTGAGGGTGCCCCCACCCTCAGGGTCCCCCTTCCGCCCGGCTCTGGAAGGGGGAAAGGGGTAAAAACTTACCTTTTTCCAGCGCTGGGCGGGGTCACATAGCGCATTCAGCCGGT
Organism: Pelobates cultripes; assembly: GCA_933207985.1. NCBI lineage: Eukaryota > Metazoa > Chordata > Amphibia > Anura > Pelobatidae > Pelobates > Pelobates cultripes. The sequence goes on from OW240915.1 coordinate 41,926,997, forward strand.
CACATAGGAAAGCATTATCAATGCTTTCCTATGGACGCTTGCGTGCTCTCACTGTGATTTTCACAGTGAGAAGCACGCAAGCGCCTCTAGCGGCTGTCAATGAGACAGCCGCTAAAGGAATTGGGGGAAGGCTTAACCCATTCATAAACATAGCAGTTTCAATAAAAGAATGGATTAAGCCTAGCTGGACCTGGCACCCAGACCACTTCATTAAGCTGAAGTGGTCTGGGTGCCTAGAGTGGTCCTTTAACTTACTTTAAAAGTTTCTTTATCTCCTCTCTGTAAATTAAACTTTAATCACACACAGGAGGTTCCTGCAGGGTCTAGCAAGCTTTTAATAGTGCAGGAGATAGGAAATTCTAAATTAAACATAATCTGCAATAAAGGAAGTATAAACATTAGATGTCTCTTTACAGGAAGTGTTTAGGAAGACATCACATGCCAGGAGGTGTGGCCTGGGCTGTATAAACAAAGTGATTTAACTCCTAAATGGCAGATAGGAGACCAAAACTGCTTTCTTACACTAAAGTTGTTTAACATAGAGCTGTACAAGGTGGCAGTTGGCACATGTCCTAATTGGCATCTGGAGCCAAAACATAGGCCAGTAGAAAAGTGGGTTAATAAGTATTTTTGCTATATAATTTTTCCCTAAGGATGGAAGTGTGCAGCATAAAAAATATGTGCACTGGGGGTACATAGTTTTTTTTGTTTGTTTTGTTTTTTCTTTTTCTAGACAGGTATATCTGACAAGTATAGAAATCAGTATGACCTAAACACAAGAAGCTATCACAAAGGATGTTTCAAAGGACATTTTCACATATAGAAATCTGATTGTTTCCAAGTCTCCAGAATGTAATGGCACTCCTGTTAAAGAGGCTCGTAGAGTAAAACTCTGCCATTATTTCATTGCACACATTAGTAGCATGTTTTAGGTATTTTAATTGAACATTTTATTAAAACCGCATGTCAGAAATTTTTTTGAATAAAAGACAAACTATGAACTCAGTCACTTTGTGGTTAGTAGACTTTACTGACAAATATGCTTGAGAAAAGGATCTGTTGGAATGCCTAGTGCTGCTCAGTTCTAAAAAATGTTCAGATGCTTACATTCTGCTAAGAAATGGGTGCACAGAATAATATGAAATGCTGCTCGTGCATATGCTGTACGTTTTTTTTCTTTTTCATTCATAATGGTGGTATTTCTAGAAAGAGAAACAATTCAATTAGTTATATATTTTTCTTCACAACTATATACATGTATAACGATTTCTGACTGATTTTTAGATAATTAAAACGGGGCACAATTGCAATATTTTTATTCAAAATGCAAAAAAGTATTCTCACATTGGGACTGTCTAAATAAAACAGATGTATATAGATAGTACATGCACGGGACAAAAAAAGGGGATATAAACAGTAAGGGGGATAAGCAATAAGCAATAATTAGCATGGTATAATATGGAAAATGGCTTAGCCAAAACCAATCATTGGCAGGAGATTCATACAAAGGGATGAGGAGATATAGAGCGACGCAGAAATGTTTACAGCTTTGGGGGTATTGTCAACATGCATATGATCCATCCTGGGTGCCAAGTAAGCTTGGAACACCTCTGATAAAGACTGTAGTATGACAACAGCTTCAAGTCTCAAGGAATGACCCTGTATCCTGTACAGGCTTGTTGGTAATAAACATAAGGTTTTTGAATTAACAATGAATATTTATTTGCTCTACTTAAAATGTAAATGGATAAACTCTTCAGGGCTCCTAAATATGGTTTTAGATATGAGCTAAACTGTACTTTTTGGAATAATATAAAGCATTGTGGTTTTCATTAAAAAGCGAATAATATCGACTTTCATTGTGCTGAAAAGCTGTATTTATATCACACGTGCATGCTGTATATTCCTTACTCATGGGAAATCTGTGAAACAGTGAGAAATTTTAATCACAATCCTGATTTATTTTTCCCCCACCATCTGTCATATTGAGAAAGTAAGAATCATTGGATGGTTAATAGAAACCTATATAATCCTTTGAAAAACAGTATTCTTAAACGTCTAACTGCTTGTCCACAGATGAGAGTAAAAGATCAGGTGGATTTTAAAAACCCCAGCACAAAAAATGCGTTCTTTGAATGTTTTTTTGTTTTGTTTCCTGTAGTAATTTCTAGGTGTATAATCTGCCTCACTTCGTCCAATAATTAATGCATTAATCAGGAACGGCTGCGTTCTCCCAGGCAATCCCTGGTCTCCTGTGCAAGTGAATGTGTATGTGAGAACGTGTTTAACATCACTATTGCTCCCTCTCAGAATCTCTCAACTTCTGAATAAATGGGTACTTGCAGTAGAAAGGTTTAGCTTGTCCATTCCATGTCATAACATGGATTACAATAAAAACCTAGAGCTGTCCAGTATATAAATACAATCCACACCATAACAGGTCCTTCTCAAGTCAGCAGTATCGTGTCTTCAGGATAGATTGTATTTACTTATTACAAAATCTAGATATCTCTCAAAGTGCACATAGAAGCATATTTGTGGTTTTTGTCCACACATTTTTCATTTTGAGACCTTATTTAATTGTCACCCAAATTGTAGCATATAGATTTAAAAAAAACACTTTTTTTTTTTTTTACCGCTTCTTATTTTTCCCTCTATTGCTCAGCTTTTCTCACTTGATCTGTGAACCAAATGGTGGGTAAATGCTCCGCTGGTGGGGACACCAAAGGCTTATCACCAATTAAAACTCATTATGTAGACATCCAATTCTTGCACATCCTAACCTAGTTAAAAAGTAAAAGATGGATTTTTCTTTATATTTATCTATCTATCTATCTATATATATATATATATATATATATATATATATATATATATATATATATATATATAATACACAAGATCTAGCGCACTCACCTATCCACTAAACAGCTACTTCAATGTTGACAGATTTTATTAGTTTTTTGAAAAAAACACCTAATCTAGGCAAAAATAATGGGGGTTTAATTACGTTATATGATCATACATTGCATAAGCCTGCCATAACGTTAATTTACCCCATTCTTGGCAGGTCCTACATTAACAGCCTAATGTCTGCTCTTATGAGATTAACCCACTTACTTGGGAAAAAAATTCCATCTGGGGCTCGCTGCAGTGCAAAGCTAAATAGGGCCCTGGGATGAGGCACCTGTGACAGGGAGGGGTGCAAAACCAAGGAGTTGGCTAGACTCCCAAATATATATGAAACAAGGGGGTGGCTGCACTCACCTAAACATGCATAAATGGGGTGCTGCTGGGGGCCAAATTATACAATACACAAAATTCAGCGCACTCACCTATCCAGTATATAGCAACTTCAATGTTAACAGATTTTATTAGTTTTTTTTTTTTAAACACCTAATCTAGGCAAAAATAATGGGGGGTTTTTAGGCTGTTAGAATAGGACCTGCCAAAGATGGGGTACATTGACGTTGTGGCAGGCTTATGCAATGTATGATCATATAATGTAACTAAACCCCCATTATTTTTGCCTAGATTAGGTGTTAAAAAAAAAAAAAAACGAATAAAATCTGTCAACATTGAAGTTGCTGTTCAGTGAATAGGTGAGTGCGCTGGATCTTGTGCATGGGTCCTCAAACTCTGGCCCCCCAGATGTTGTGGAACTACAACTCCCATGATTCTTTAAATTACATAGATAGCCAGAGAATCATGGGAGTTGTAGGCCAGAGTTTGAGGACCCTTGATCTTGTGTATTGTATCATTTTGTCCCCAGCAGCACCCCATTTATGCATGTTCAGGTGAGTGCAGCCACCCCCCTTGTTATATATAGATAGATAGATTATTGCAATCTGGAACAAAAAAAAAAATGTTTGCATGTATGGATATCTAGTCCTGTCATCTTCAATCTATTCTCTGCACAAAACCTTTTTTTTTATTTCCCTCTAGAATAGCACTGAAATCACTGCTATCCTATACAGAAAGATAACATTACCGTCTCCTTTCCTGCTCACCTTAAGTCATAGTTATCAACAGTCCCTAATCCAAAGGGATAGCATTGACTTTGGACTAGTGTCTGGCTGTCTTGTGATTTTTTAATTTTTTTTAATGATGTTTTACTTGTGGTTAAACAAGTTTACAGTCGCACTAGGAAATTCCAGGGAATTCCAACCCGTGTGTGAGAGCTACAACAGGATGGTGATATGATCCAAATACCAAGCAGTTTGTGATTGTGGCACACGTAAACACCAGGGTGACCCACTCCCTTTACTGCATGGCATACCACTGGTGACACAAATTTGTTTTTGTGTTTTTAATATTACTAGCTGATCATTAAAGGATTTCTATAGCGTTTGCAATGCAAACATGTGTTCCTAACACTGTAGTGACGCTATCACTAACTCTACACAGGTCCCACATCCCACATTTGTCATAAAAAAATTAAAACGTGAATCACCTTTTTCCAATGCTGAGCGTCCCTTGGCGGTGTTTACCTCCCTGCATCAATTGACATCATGGAGGAGGCATGGCTTCCTTTGCCGATGTTCCATCCAATGTCCAATCACAGGTGAGCATTGACGACCTAATGTGCATATGTTGCAAGTCCCGTGCAGATATTCCCTATAGGAAGGCATTGAGTTAAGCTCCACATCACGTGGGTGAGTTTTTACTCCGTCAGTGTAGCGGGACAACCATTAGAGGTACTGACAACCATAAGAGGTGGATTTAACTGGACTTAACAGTGTTTTACGTTGCAGGGTTAAACGGACCGGGATACTGCACCCAGACCAATTCATTGAGATGAAGTGATCTGGATGCCTATAGTGTCCCTTTAATGAGTGTATGCTCATTATAAGTTGTCTGTGCACCTGGGACTGAGTGGTAGAGGGAAATGTACAGCCCATGGTCAATAAACTCAATACAATTGCTATAATTGTTCTATATGCAACAAAATATAGAATAGGCT
>OW240915.1:41932059-42031049 GCA_933207985.1 Pelobates cultripes
TTAATTCACATTAGCGTTCGTTAATGAAATCTGTTATGTTTTATGGTTCATTCAATAAAATTGGGAATTTAGGCTACAAAATGCCAAGCTTGAAAAATAGCAGAATGGGAGAATTCTTTTTTCTAATTTGTAATATCTCTGTTAAGTAAATAAGCCGTAATGTGTCTACAGATCTACTGGGATACTGTGTTTCTTTATGCGTTACTGGAGTGCTGTTCTTAATTATTTATCTGTTAATAACAGTTTACTTGTTTTATTCTGTAAATGTGTCCATATTGTATCAAGAAAGCCCGAGCTGTGTTGCCACCAGATGGCTTTACCTAATGCATTGCCCCAAAGGCATTGGAAGATGGGGTGAAAAGGTTAAGTGACTGCCACATTCCAAAATGCTCCATGTCTGTAGGCTGGGCACTGTAATGATTGTAAATTGGGCTTTAACCCTTACATGGCACAAACGTGTTGCAAAAGCCAAGACTGTTTGAAACTGTTCAACTAAAGGGTTGCCACTTTTTATTTAAAGGTCCAGCTTGCAGGAACTAACTTAAAATACAAACTTATTTGCCTGCACTCTTACTGCTGTGGTAGGCTGTGACCTGGGCTGGAAAATACATCTAATTTATACAGGAAATACCAGTGGTGTCATCTATGAAACAGAATAGTGTTCTTTACAGTTTAAATATGCAGCATCGGATACTGTTACCTATATTTCCCTATATGGAGAAGAGGTGTTTTATGCAAATTTGCTACTGAAGACTGGGAGTTTTTTTTCCGCAAATATAACGGAGAGATATAAACGCACTACTGCTCTCATGTTACATTTGGAAAACATGAATCAAATCTGTGCCAGTTATCAGCTGCCAAATATTTCACTCCTAGGGGCTGCTGAATCCAATTTGAATTTTTATCTCACTGCTTGTGTCCCCCCTCCATTCTCCCCACTAATAAGGTGCCAGGGAAAAGTGCTAAAGTGTTTTTAGTGTCTTGTTAATATGGTATTGATGAACAAATGTGTCAATATTCTTTATTTTATCATTGTACTGTTAATGTAACTTCTTGAAATATATTTTTCAGAGACTGATAATTAGAAATGGGTTTAAAAAAATATTTTACTCTAAAATCTATACTCTAAAACAGACCAAGCACTTTCTTCTCGCACTGCATGTTATGCATTGTTTGCCTATTGTGATGATATATAATTTAAATGTGTACTAATTTCTTACTCTGAATAAAAAATATTAAATTATCTGCTTGTTGTACTGATCTATAGGTTTTGAAAGCAGCTGTACAGAGTCCCTCTTGCTTGGACCACATGTCTAGCAATGATCTTGTGTGGCCATGTGAGCAGTAAATGGTAATGAGCTTTCTAGTGACCCTGCTGTGGATATTAACTCCTATAATACTCAGCCAGTTAAACTTTGTGTTGCATTTCTCAACATTTCCAATGACCATAATCCGAATACGGAATATCCACACTTTTTCATGCCACTGTTGGTTATCTATTGGTACCATGATAAGCGTGCTCACTGATGCTTTCTGTGCGCAGATTAAACACTAGGAGCTCGGAATGCTAATGATGCTGCTGGAAGTGTACAAAGTCCTCCAGCAGCAAAGTGCTTTATATCTGTATAAAACAAACTCCAGAAGTTCAGATCAGCAATTTTGATAATGAAAAACCTAGTTTGGGAAACGAATCAGATGATCAAAAAGGGTATGAAAATTAGCCAATCGGTGTACTGCAAAATATAAACATGTATATATTTTACAAAACATTCATCCATTTTCATGCCATTTCTTTCACGTATCAAGAAAAAGTAACCAATAGAGTGGAAAAACAGTCGAAGTGGTAAATAATCAATTTACCGGTATGTTTTATTACTTTTTAACCCCTTAACGACACTTGCCATGTGTGACATGTCATGATTCCCTTTTAATCCAGAAGTTTGGTCCTTAAGGGGTTAATATATAAAAATATATATATATATATATATATATATATATATATACACACACAGTTGCAAGAAAAAGTATGTGAACCCTTTGGAATGATATGGATTTCTGCACAAATTGGTCATAAAATGTGATCTTATCATCATCTAAGTCATAACAATAGACAATCACAGTCTGCTTAAACTAATAACACACAAAGCATGAAATGTTGCCATGTTTTTATTGAACACACCATGTAAACATTCACAGTGCAGGTGGAAAAAGTATGTGAACCCCTAGACTAATGACATCTCCAAGAGCTAATTGGAGTGAGATGTCAGCCAACTAGAGCCCAATCAATGAGATGAGATTGGAGGTGTTGGTTACAGCTGCCCTGCCCTATAAAAAACACACACCAGTTCTGGGTTTGCTTTTCACAAGAAGCATTGCCTGATGTGAATGATGCCTCGCACAAAAGAGCTCTCAGAAGACCTACCATTAAGAATTGTTGACTTGCATAAAGCTGGAAAGGGTTATAAAAGTATCTCCAAAAGCCTTGCTGTTCATCAGTCCACGGTAAGACAAATTGTCTATAAATGGAGAAAGTTCAGCACTGCTGCTACTCTCCCTAGGAGTGGCCGTCCTGTAAAGATGACTGCAAGAGCACAGTGCAGACTGCTCAATGAGGTGAAGAAGAATCCTAGACTGTCAGCTAAAGACTTACAAAAGTCACTGGCAAATGCTAACATCCCTGTTAGCGAATCTACAATACGTAAAACACTAAACAAGAATGGATTTCATGGGAGGATACCAAACAAAACATTGCTGCACGTTTACAGTTTGCACAAGAGCACCTGGATGTTCCACAGCAGTACTGGCAAAATATTCTGTGGACAGATGAAACCAAAGTTGAGTTGTTTGGAAGAAACACACAACAGTATGTGTGGCGAAAAAAAGGCACAGCACACCAACATCAAAACCTCATCCCAACTGTGAAGTATGGTGGTGGGGGCATCATGGTTTGGGGCTGCTTTGCTGCATCAGGGCCTGGACGGATTGTTATCATCGAAGGAAAAATGAATTCCCAAGTTTATCAAGACATTTTGCAGGAGAACCTAAGGCCATCTGTCTACCAGCTGAAGCTCAACAGAAGATGGGTGTTGCAACAGGACAATGACCCAAAGCATAGAAGTAAATCAACAGAATGGCTTAAACAGAAGAAAATACGCCTTCTGAAGTGGCCCAGTCAGAGTCCTGACCTCAACCCGATTGAGATGCTGTGGCATGACCTCAAGAAAGCGATTCACACCAGACATCCCAAGAATATTGCTGAACTGAAACAGTTCTGTAAAGAGGAATGGTCAAGAATTACTCCTGACCGTTGTGCACGTCTGATCTGCAACTACAGGAAACGTTTGGTTGAAGTTATTGCTGCCAAAGGAGGTTCAACCAGTTATTAAATCCAAGGGTTCACATACTTTTCCACCTGCACTGTGAATGTTTACATGGTGTGTTCAATAAAAACATGGCAACATTTCATTCTTTGTGTGTTATTAGTTTAAGCAGACTGTGATTGTCTATTGTTGTCACTTAGATGATGATCAGATCACATTTTATGACCAATTTGTGCAGAAATCTATATCATTCCAAAGGGTTCACATACTTTTTCTTGCAACTGTATATAAAAAAAAAAAATTTTACTTCTCCTTTTTTCAGTCTGTAGGTCACGTCTCACTTGATCTGTGAATAAAATAAGCATTTAGTGACTATCCCTTATCCATCAATCATCTGCTTTTTTTTTTTTTTGCCAGTAGAATCACAAATTAAAACGACCAAGCTTAGGCATTGCATGTTTCAGTTTGTTGGTGATTCCGTTACATTTTAATTTCAGCTCGGAGTTTGGGTGAATTTCCAATCAGCCAAAATGTGGGTGAATTGCAGTTTGGAGCGAATTGAATCTCCAAGTCTAATAATTATGCCTACTTATCTGTAGTCAAAGTCAGTTAAAATTGGGGTATAACTTTCAGGCTAGAATTTGATTTAATATTTTGTAGGTTATGATATATATTTTAAGTTATTGACATATGCTGCGCAGCAGATCTTTGTGGTGACAACAGTGCAAGGCTTTCAACTTCCTGTCTACCAGCTGCTGTTTGACGGCAAGTCCCATAATACCCTGGCAGTATATTACTTTTAAAGAATTTGAGAGGTTGTGGTGTGGTCCACCAGAATTGGGGGGGCCAGAGCAGGGCTGTATTTACCGTGGTGCAAACAAAGCATTTGCTTTGGGCGGCACTTTCCAGGGGGCGGCAAAAACCGCCACCCCCAAATGCCCAGGCTAATGCTTTGTTTTAAGGGGGCCCAAGATCTGGCCGGTTGGCCATCTTTTGGGCCTCCTTGGGGCAGGCAGCCAGTTGAAGTACAGGGTGACCGTGAGGGAGCACTCATTCGTGAGCTGTCCCTGGCGTCATATTCCTGCTCACGGCATTGCTCTTCAGAGCATGGACAGCTCAGAAATCAACGCTGCCTACTTTGGCCACCCGCCTGCCTTCTTGCAAGCCTGCACATCATCCTGGAGGCACACCTTTAGAATGACTCCACGCTAGGAGTGAATGGCAGCAGCGCCAAACAGACGTGGCTGTGAAGAAAACATAACTATAATTATTTTTTATATATATTTCAGTGCATATGACGAAAAAGAAAATCAAAAATACAAAAAATGCTAAATTTTTAAATGAGGGGCAGAGCCTGACTGCTAAACGGACCAGACGTGCTGAACACGTGCTCCCACGCTTTGTACCGAATATCTGGGTATACTACCTGACCACTCGTTCCCACAGACTGGAGCCTTCCTAAATATTGCCCAGGGGATGACACTGAACACAGAGATGCCTCACACGGGCTTCCCCAGCCCTTGACCATTCACCGGAGGCTCGCGGCCTAAGTGAGTATAGGTCAAGGAGAGACGGCCGCTTTCCTGGCCCTACAATGGACAGAGTAACCTGTGAATTGCTATCCCCTTCCCCCTTTGGACTGGTGGGGGTTATTCCGGTCCCCACTGACTGCCCCACTTACCTCCGACATCCACAGACGGCAGCTACTGTGTTGGCTCAGACTGCTACGCTGTCCCTCAAAATGGCGGACGGACCCTCCTCAACAGAACAAAACAGGTTGCCATCTGAACCAGCCTTACTTTCCATATTGGAACAATGTTTGGATGACCTTTTTACCTGCATCTGGGTGCAACGAGGCGCGAAACGAGGCTGCACCTGGACGGAGCTGGGAGGCAGCATGAGGAGGTGAAGAGCATGTGGCGCAGGTACCCCCTTTGGGCACAAGTACCCAACAAGCTACAGCTCCACGCAGATATGGTCCATCTAGGCTGAGGGCAGACCTGGGGCTTTTCACATCCCATCCAGGAAGGATTTGGACTCTGCCACGAGCCCCCGAGTCCGTGGTCTCAAAGTGTGGGGAAGAAGGATACCACACAGTGGTACCTACTGACATGATCCTGCCTGTATATTGAACTTCTGCCATAAGCACAGTCTACCAAAGCCTACTCTGTAAGGGAGTAAGGTTTCCACAAAGTGAATTATGCAAGCATATTCCTGACCTGTTTTTACAATAGCAAAGTCAACATGATTGTCTGAGTTTACCTAACTCAATTCCCTACAGTTGCAGGGTGGGTGGATTTAGTGGTTATCCTATCTTGTACACCTAGTGAGGAGCACAACATGCACTCTCTTACCTAAGCACATAATTATAAATACTGTTATATGCTAATCTCACTTAAGTTAAATAGCCATTACGCCTTAATTGCAAAGTCCGTCTACGGAGTTGATAATCTTGGGCAGCCCTGCCGTTTTTCTTTGCATGATAAATTTATACTTACTCTTCATGCTATTTTGTTTTTCGAAATGAAGCAATGTGATATCTTTCAGTGTTCATAACTTCACGTAACCTGTTTCATTGTGTATACTCCATTTTCTTGCATTTGTTGTTTGTTGGATGTTTTGTTTACATATGCACCACAAAAATAAAGATTAAAAAAAATAATCATTGTGGTGGGGGAAAATGTGTGTTTATCTGTCAGTGTGTTAGTGAATGTGTTTCTGTCGTGTGTGTGTGTATGTGTCTGAGTGATTATGCTTGTCTGTCAGTGAGTTTGTCTGAATGATTGCATGTATCAAATCAGTGTGTGTGTGTGTATGTCAGTGTATCTGAGAGAATGTGTTTCAGCCAGTAAAAATGTGTGTTGGTTAACAGGAAGAGGTGGGTAAATTTAAATTAGGAGGGGCCTAGGACAGCACCAATCCAAAATACACCACTGGGCCTGAGTTGGATAACCCTGAGATTTATATAATTGATTGTGGAGAATTACCTTGGTATAAGCACATCTTTTACCAAGGGTTTGATGTATTTCAGTAAGTGTGGAGCATGCTTTGACTTTTGGCTTACATATTTAGCATAGAATTCCTCTTCTACGTCTTGGTACCTACTCAAAAGGAACGTCTCAATCTGCATGGCTGTGATTTAAATCTTAATGAGGTTTTTTTTTGTTGTCAATTACTAAAATAAGCAGTCAGCTGCAGTTATCCAGCCAGATAATCGATAGGTCAGCAATGAAGCAGAAATGACAAATGAGGTTGGAACATTGGCAAATCAAACGTCTATTGATTGTGTGTTCTTTTACCTGCAGTGCGGTAGATCACAATATTTTTAAAAGTTTAAATTTTTAAGAGGTTGAAATTCTACATATCTTCTGCAATTCTGAAATATTAATCCCTTAGTGACTAAACAGTTTTTCCATTCTCTTACCATTAAGGACCAGGGCTGTTTTTTAAATTTCTGCGATGTTTGTGTTTAGCTGTAATTTTCCTCTTACTCATTTACTGTACCCACACATATTATATACCATTTTTCTCGCCATTAAATGGTCTTTCTAAAGATGCAATTATTTTTATCATATCATATAACTTACTATAAAAAAATTATAAAATATGATAAACACACTTTTTCTAAATTTAACCCCGAAAATCTGTTGCACATCTGCAACCACCAAAAAACAACCATGCTAAATAGTTTCAAAATGTTGTCCCGAGTTTAAAATACCCAATGTTAACATGTTCTTTGCTTATTTTGGAAAGTTATAGGGCAATAAGTACAAGTAGCACTTTGCTATTTCCAAACCATTTTTTTTCAAACTTAACGAAAGTTACATTGTAACACGATCAGTCAGGAATCCCTGAATAACCCTTCACATGTATATATTTTTGACTCTCTATTTTCATGCAACCATTTTACCACCAATCTATGCTAAATTAAAAAAAAGAAATTGGTGATTTTTTTTGACACACATTGCAATTTAAAAATACATGTACAGAGAACTTTGAGTTACTGCCAAAGAACAACCCAATATGTGTTCAGCAACATCTCCTGAGTACAGTGATACCACCCATGTACAGGTGTGTCGGGTTCTCTGGGGGCTAAAATACCTTATTTGGAGGGTGCACATTCCAGTTTTCCAACTTGGAATTTTCACAGTTGGCCATCATGCACCCATATCCTATTTGGGCAATTTTTTAAGCCGGCCAATGTAATTTACCCCCATCAAACCATATATTTTTGAAAGGTAGACACCCTAGGGTATTTCAAATGGTGGTATTTTAACACTTTCCATGCACTAATTCTACAATCAGTCTTTGTCAGACTTTTAGGTTGTCATTTTTTTGTGTTCTTTTCACACAGTCTATTTTAGGCATGGATTCTCAGTCCCTGTTATGTGTTACTGACAAGGAGCACCCCCCCATATGTATTCTGCAACATCTCTGGAGTACAACAGTATCCCCAATGTACAGGTTTTATGGGTTTTTGCAAACTTACAGGGGTCAAATGTACTGCTTTTCCATGTTTGCCCATTGAAATTTGCCAGATTGGTTTGCTGGGCCTATGTTGCCTTTGAAACCCTATGGCAGCCCAGGAATGAAAATTAACCCAATCATGGCATACCTTTTGTAAAAGTAGACAACCCACGGTATTCAAAATGGGGTATGTCCAGTCTTTTTTAGTAGAATGTTTAGTCACCAACCTTGGGCAAAATTAGCATTTATATTTGTGCGGATTGTACCACTCACGCCTGATTCATTGAGCAGTCTGCCTGCTCAATCAAATGTGAGTAAGCATCTTGTTATTTGTACTCCTATTTTTCTTTTATATAGTGAGCACTATTTGTTGTCTCTTTTTTTTTAACCCTTTTATGGGCTACATACTACGGTGATATTTACATCTCTTCACATATCCTATAGGTGGGGATTGTACCACTGTATGCCATTCATACTAGAGCTGGTTAAAAGTTCTAATACACGTGAGTAGGTCCACATCAGACTATACTTTTATATACTGATTTTTATAGAACTTATTGCACGATTATCCTTTTTCTGTTTCCACATACGGATCCCACAAAGTTGTCCCCATCCAGCTTCTCTTAAGAGCATTCTTCTTCAGACTGTTGATTATCTTCCTGGCAAGTTGTGCATTAGGACTCTTTATTTAATTTTTTTACCTCTATTTTATTTGTATCTAATTTTTTCATATATATTTGCAATCTTTTTCTAGTATCTATTTACATAGTTTGTTACTTGGCACAACCTTTCTCGTTGTATTTTTCAGTAGGGCTTAGAGGGAGCCCTACTTCAGGTTTGCTGCCTCTTACATACCATATTTTATAGTTTTGGTTTCTTTAGCGCGGTTTCCCCTACCTTGTATTTTTTTAAATATAGGGCTTGACAATTAAATTCTCTGGACTTTCTGTCTGGGTTGTCAGGCAGGTCCCTCAAATTATATTTAATAAAGACAAATAGTTAAAGTAGTAAATAGTTAAATAATATATATATTTTACGTAAAAACAGTAATAATCCTTAAGGTACAGTGGGAAAACAGCTTAAATAAGAAATATATGGTAATAAATACATAAATGTCCAGATTATATAGTCCAGAGGTAGAGAAAGTCCAAAATTAGTATATCAATATGGGTGTGATTAAACAGTAACCAGAGATGGTATCCGGAGGTATGGGAAGGATTCTTCCATTGGGATGTCAGAGATGATCTGCAGTGGACAGTGGTGTATTTTGGATTTGTGCTGCCCTAGGCACAACTAAATTGGGACACCCCCAAAATCTAAATTTGCCAATTCGTGTCAAGGCCATTTTTGTGACTGACAGACACATGCCCTCATTGATACATGCACTGATATACACTCAATGACAGATACAGTCATTGGCACACACTGTTTAACCAACACACACTTTCACTGACAGACACACACTGACACACCCACTCACCGACAGGCACACACACTCAGACATTAAATGACATACACACACTGACATACACTCACAGACACACCCATTCTCACTAACAGACACACACTGACAGCTACACTCATTCACAATAAGGTGGAAAGCCCGAGAACACGAGACAAACAAGGCATTTGTCTGAGAGCTTGGGGTGGCATTTTTTGGCGCCCCCCCGAAAGTGCCGCCCTAGGCAAATGCCTTGTTTGCCTTGTGGTAAATATATCCCTGGCGGTGGATCCATATACGGGAAAAGAAAGGAGATGATGGTGCAGCATGTACTGGCAGGGAGAGTATATAATATAAAATAGATATAGTCCTACTCACGTTTTAAGGAGCTAGAACTCCAGTATAGATAGCGTGCAGTGGTACAATCCCCACTTTAAAGTATACGTGAATAAAGCTTCTCAGTTGGGTGAGGACCATAAAATATAAAAAGAAACAATAACTAGTGCTCACAGTATAAAATACCAGGAATATAAATATCAAATATTTTACTCACTTGTTCCAGAGCAGGCAGACTGCTCTATGGATAGGGTGTGGGTGGAATAATCCCCACCGAGGATATTGCTTGGAAGTGAAGTTCACTGGAAATAAAATCAGGTGCCAGGCCGTACAGGATAAAAATAATAAATACCTTTATTCATACATAATAAAATATCCAGATAAAAAACAAACGCATTTCACCTTAAAAGGCTTTTTCAAGTGGAGTTTTTTCTTACCTCCACTTGAAAAAGCCTTTTAAGGTTAAACGCGTTGTGGTTTTTATCTGGATATTTTATGTATGAAGGTATTTTGGTTACTTCCTGTGCCATTTTACTCTTTTTTAAAAAATTTTTTATCTTTGAAGTTTTTTATTTTTTTTAAATTCTACATTTTATTTTCCTTACCCTTTTTTATTATTTTTATCCTGTACTGCCTGGCACCTGATTTTATTTCCAGTGAACTTCACTTCCAAGCAATATCTTTGGTGGGGATTATTCCACCCACGCCCTATCCATAGAGCAGTCTGCCTACTCTGGAACAAGTGAGTAATATATTCGCTATTTATTCTTAACAACCTTTTTTTGAAGTACGTTTGCAGTCGTTAAGTGGTGAAATATTGGCTTTTTTTGTGAAATTACTATTCCTACTTTCGACAGAATCTCTAGAGAACTGACCATATTACATTTTCCTTCTCAGTGTATTTGCTTTGTTTTGCCAATACTGTATTTTTGTCATTATTGCCATGAAAATCATGTGTCTGTCTGCAGTAACATCTGTCATCTGCTGCAGTTACAGAGCGATAGACCAATGATTATCATTGTGTGGACCCTTGGTAACACAGTTGCAGTAAATGATGACTTCTGTGGTAGTCCTGGAAGTTGGGAAAACAAGGGGGTGGCTGCACTCACCTAACCATGCATAAATAGGGTGCTGCTGGGAGCCAATGAGTACAAGTACAATAAAAATGAACAGCAACTTTGATGCTGACAGATTTTGTTAGTGTTTTTTTTTTTTTTTTTACTCTAATCTAGGCGAAAAATAATGGGGGTTTAGTTACATTAGAAACATAGAAACATAGAAATATAGAATGTGAAGGCAGATAAGAACCATTCGGCCCATCTAGTCTGCCCAATTTTCTAAAGACTTTCATTAGTCCCTGGCCTTATCTTATAGTTAGGATAGCATTATGCCTATCCCATGTGTGCTTAAACTCCTTTACTGTGTTAACCTCTACCACTTCAGCTGGAAGGCTATTCCATGCATCCACTACCCTCTCAGTAAAGTAATACTTCCTGATATTATTTTTAAACCTTTGTCCCTCTAATTTAAGACTATGTCCTCTTGTTGTGGTAGTTTTTCTTCTTTTAAATATAGTCTCCTCCTTTACTGTGTTGATTCCCTTTATATATTTAAATGTTTCTATCATATCCCCCCGTCTCGTATTTCCTCCAAGCTATACATTATATGATCATACATTGCATAAGCCTGCCACAATGTCAATGCACCCCACCTTTGGCAGGTCCTACTCGAACAGCCAAATGTCTGTTAAATGAGCTACTTACTTGGGGAAAATTTTCCATCTCGAGTTCTCTGTAGTACAAGGCTAAATAGGGCCCTGAGATGAGGCGCATGTGATAGGGAGGGGTGCAAAACCAAGAATAGGACCTGCCAAAGATGGGGTACATTGACGTTGTGGCAGGCTTATGCAATGTATGATCATGTGATGTAACTAAACCCCCATTAATTTTTGCCTAGATTAGGTATTTTTAATAAACTAACCAAATCTGTCAATCCTGGAAGTTGGTTTAGTGGAAATGAGAAACCTGCACTGACTGCCACTAATCCACTTGGGCAACTGTTGGTTATCAAGAGGAATGGGGATGGGCAGGATAGTGAACATAGGGCAGGGTGACACTGGATTACATAGGTACAGATGGTAATAATGGTCTAGGGAGAAGGTAAAATGGTGATGGCACTGAAATGGTGATCTAGCATGAAGGTGACACTTTGGTAAGGAGGTGGTAACAATGGAATTATGAGAGACAGGACACTAAGGTGGAGACTTGTTGAGAGAGCACAACGCTGTGGTTGCAAAAAAGGTAATTACCTGGTAGTAATACATAGTTACAGTGGTGGTGATATTGGAGTGGAGACCTGGGAAAGTGACACTGGGCTCAAGAAAGGCTTTCTCTTGGGTGAGAGGAAATAATCAGGACAATAGGGTGTGAAAGAGAATTGGATGTAGCAAGGGATAACTTAGGGACCCTACAGTAGAAATTTAGTGAAATGGTGACACTGGGGTGTGGTGGTGGTAGATGGTGACTGGGTTTCTTAGTGGGGTGATTCTTTAATGTGGATACTCTAGAGGAGTACACCATTGCAGCTAGTTGGTGAATTAGAATTAGTGTTTAGGTCTCTCCACACAGTTAAACCATAACAACCAGGACAAATTGTAAAAACCCAGACAAATTATAAAAAGTCTATATGGTCCAATCATTGTCATTCCCTGGTGTCCCATTAAGTCTTAACCTTGATAATGGTAGTTAAATATGAGCTTTAATTAAATGGTATTCTGGATATATTGTTGGCAAATCCATAGAGGGTAAAAGAAAAAAAATATTTGTAAAATATCAATGACAGGTTATCTGAAAGTACTAATCATGAACATCCTTTTCCTTTTTCCTCTTTCCTTTCCTTTCCTTTCCTTTCCTTTCCTTTCCTTTCCTTTCCTTTCCTTTCCTTTCCTTTCCTTTCCTTTCCTTTCCTTTCCTTTCCTTTCCTTTCTCCACCTCCACCTCCACCTCCACCTCCACCTCCACCTCCACCTCCACCTCCACCTCCACCTCCACCTCCACCTCGGATCAATACCTCTGTCTATGTGGTGGTACATACATGACTTTCCTAGTGGAGATCATCACTCAGAACTGTTAAAAATAAGGTTACCTAACTGCTGAATGCCATTAATAAATTAACCCTAATTGGGTTGCCTTATTACCATTCTATAATAAATTGAACAGAAATCAGAGTAGCAAGTAGCACAGGTTGTTTTCATGCTAGGCATGCTCTTTTTAGTTTTTTGTTTAAACATCTGACCTTTCCATCTTGATAATATAGAAAACTATCAAGAATTGTTCATTTAATATTTTTCTTCCATACCAATCATATTTTTACAGTGCTTTTAAATGCTAAAGTTGATCATAATGTTTTTTTTTATTTTATTTTTTTTATTCATTTTACAGCTTCTGAGGAAGCTTTTTAATTCCTGTTTGTTGATTGTAATGCATGTTGTATAATTTATGTATTCAACATACAACACAATAAAATTGAGATCCCTAAGAGAAAGTTAATGTGTATTTTGATCAATATATTTTAAAAGCCATTCATGGTAAAGTGGTCTAATGGCAAAAACAAGTTTAGCTTCCAAACATAATTTGAACATTATAATTCCTTGACTCCTTGATCTTGCATTTTCTTTTTTGTTTTTTTTTTAGAAAAGACTTGGCTTGTTCCAAACACCGTAATATAAACTTTAGGGGGAGGATTACCCCACAAGCTGTAAAGATATTCAAAGCTTTATTTTTATCACCCTTAATTAAAGTAGCTCTATAGTGTCAGGAATACAAACATTTATTCCTGACACTGTAGCGCTGGAGTTTCTCTCTAGGTCCCTGGCTTCCCTTCACTTCCATGGCCTACCATTTCTCCCCTACTGCCCCGATCTCGCCACGGATGGCTCCACCTCCATAGCTGAGATCATCAGTCTTGGCAGTGTGCCAATCAGCATCTCCTCATAGAGATACTTTGAATCATTGCATATCTATGGAGAGCGTTCATCTCCATGCAGAGCGTGGAGACATTTTATGCCAGTGCTGCACACTGTGCAGCACTGAAATAGGAAGCACCTCTAGTGGCAGTCTGAGTGAATTGCCACTGAAAAGACTGTGTCTACAGTGCTAAGACTGCAGGGACAGGCTATAGACACCAGAACCACTACATTAAGATATAATGGTTCTGGTGACTATAGTTTCCCTTTACTTAAAGCAGGTCCACAAGTCAAAAGTTTCATGGCTGGTTTACTTTAAGTTACATAGCTGAAAAGAGACTTGCGTCCATCAAGTTTAGCCTTACTCACATATGTTTTTGCTGTTGATCCAAAAGAAGGCAAAAAACACAGTCTGAAGCACTTCCAATTTTGCAACAAAACTAGGAAAAAATCCTTCTTGACCCCAAAATAGCAGTCAGAGGTCTCCTTGGATCAAGCAGCTATTTCCCCACTAATTAGAAATTATATCCCTGTAAGTTATGTTTTTGCAAGTATTTATCCAATTGCAGTTTAAACATCTGTATGGACTCTGATAAAAGCACTTCTTCAGGCAGAGAATTCCATATCCTTAATGCTCTTACTGTAAAAAAAATATATTTTCTTTTGCCTTGGAAGAAATCTTCTTTCTTCCAGCCTGAATGCGTGATATCATGTCCTATGTATAGCCCTGTTTATGAATAGATTTCCAGATAAAGGTTTGCACTGGCCCCGAATATATTTGTAAAATGTTATCAAATCCCCTCTGAGGCATAATTTTTCCAAACTAAAGACATTTACATTTTTTAACCTTTCTTCATAACTAAAATGCTCCATTCCTTTTATCAACTTTGTAGCTTGTCTTTGCACTTTTTCTAGTGCCCTGATATCATTCTTTAGAACAAGTGCCCAAAATTGCACAGCATATTCAAGGTGTGGTCTTACCAGCGATTTATAAAGAGGCAAAATTACATTTTCATTCAGAGAATTTATTCATGACAGAACCTTACTGGCCTTAGCAACTGCAGATTGACATTGCATATTGCTGCCTAATTTGTTGTCTATAACAATTCCCAAATCCTTCTCGTGTGTGGTTATCCCTAATTCACTACCATTTAGGGTGTAAGTTGCTTGTGCATTCTTGAACCTGAAGTGCATAACTTTGCATTTCTCTACATTAAATTTAATCTGCCATTTTAGTGCCCAGACCCCTAATCTATCCAAATCCCTCTGCAGCAAAGCAATATCCTGCTCACATATTACTTTACAAAGTTTTGTGTCATCTGCAAACACTATAACATGGCTTTCAATGCCCTATTTGAAGATTATTTACAAATATGTTAAATTAAAGCAGTCCCAAAACAGAACCCTGAAGGACACCGCTTACCACTTTTGTCCAGCCTGAAAATTTACCATTAATGACAACTCGTTGTACTCTATCCTTAAAGGATCACCATAGTGCCAGGAAGACAAACTCATTTTCCTGGCATTATAGCATTAATAGGTCCCCACACCCTCATGGCCCCCCTCCCGCCAGGCTGAAGTGGGAGGAAGGGGTTAAATTCTTCCTCCTCCTTCTGACGTCATCGGCTGAATGCGCGTGCGCAGCAAGAGCCGCGTGCACATTCAGTCAGTCCATAGGAAAGCATTTCCCAATGCTTTCCTATGGACGCTGGCGTCTTCTCACTCTGAAAATCACAGTGAGAAGCGCAGAAGCGCCTCTAGCGGCTGTCAATGAGACAGCCACTAGAGGCTGGATTAATCCATATGTTTACAGCAGGCAGGGTTAACCCTAGATGGACCTGGCACCCAGAGCACTCCATTGAGCTGAAGTGGTCTGGGTGCCTATAGTGGTCCTTTAACCCCGTAAGGACCAAACTTCTGGAATAAAAGGGAATCATGACATGTCACACATGTCATGTGTCCTTAAAGGGTTAAGCCAATGTTCTACGCTAGAACAAGAATATTCATCTAGACCAATTTCTTTTAGTTTGAAGACTAACCTATTGTGAGGAACCGTATCAAATGCCTTGGCAAAATCTGAATAGATCACATCCACTGCAACACCCTGATCTATACTTCTACCTCCTTCTTCTTTGTAGAATGCCATTAGGTTAGTTTAACATGACCTATGTTTCATAAAACCATGTATTATTATTGCTTTATGCATTGCATAAATCCTAGTGCTAATTTGCTTTATACTGACTTGCTCCTTGTTCAAGGAGATGTTAATTAAAGGAAACCTCTAATCCAGAAAATAATCTTTTTGGGGGTGGGGGAGACTATAAGGTATATTCAGTTTCAGTGAACTCTGACCATGCCCTTTAATGCTGAAAAATGTTAATATATTTTACTTGTGGAGAGCAAAAAAAGGGCGCAAAAGAATTCTCTTGCGACCTAGTTCTTGCTCTCCATAATATACTATATAATTTATTTGCCTTGTTTCTAGCACTGAGGCAGGTTTTCTTCATCTTTAAAGGGACACTATAGTCACCAGAACAACTACAGCTTAATGTAGTTGTTCTCATGAGTATAATCATTTTATGCAGACATTTTCAGAGAAAAGGCAGTGTTTACATTGCCTCTAGGGACACCTCCAAGTGGCCACTCCTTAAATTTGCACTGAAGGTGCTTCCTGGCTCAGTGCTGCACAGTAGGCAACTCTGTCATTCAGCATCTCCATACTATACATGGGGACGCTAAATTTTCCTCATAGAGATGCATTGATTCAACTGACTGGCCAAAATGGCATTTGGCACCACCCCCTTGACGATTTTAGCCATTCCAGTGCTTTCCCCATGGGAAAGCATTGGATTGGCTAAAAATCGGCAATTCTGATGTCACCAAGGGGGTGGGGCAAGTGCCGGCAGACCTGTTTGGCGCTGGAAATAAGGCGAGTTTTTCATGCTTTTAAGGGAGGCAAGCCACCTTAATGGTGGACTTAGCACTATCGGATCAGGAATACATGTTTGTGTTCCTGACCCTATAGTGTTCCTTTAATCAGCAAGCTTATGTTTTCGTTACAATCCAGTGCTAGAGAAACACTGGGGAATAGAAGCACAGGCACAGCAAAATACCGCCCTCCTCCAGTCAAATGCTCTTTATGAGAAAAATTGATTGGAGTACCTAGTCTTACTGCTACTACGGTAATACTGACTTGCAAAAGAAGCACCTTCCAGTGGCTCTCAGGAAGACAGGCACTAGAGGCGTCCTATAGTTCTGCACTGGAAACATTACCGTATCAAAACAGCAATGTTTTGCATAGCAGGACTAAAAGTACAGGTCCACTGCACCCAGACCACTTCATTGAGATAGTGGTGCTTGTTAAATGCTTTTACATCTTCTCCAGCACTGGCGGGTCCATAACTGTTATACAATTGTAACATCTAACCCTCCTCCCTTTCACACATCTGTCCTATCTGCCATGCTGGCCATTCTCGGAAACACTTTCATACCTCCCAACATTGGGAGGTAAGCGATCGAGACAGGTTGGCCGGTCCTTGGGTAGGTCCTGAGGGAGCCGCACCAGGGATGAAACTTGTATTGCTAGTGAAGTCCATATTGGATGGGCCTGCCCAGAACAGGGGTGGTTCTGCCCACTGATGGAGTATGCCAGTTTGACGTCAAGCACACCAGGCTGACAGACAGCCTGTCTGGCTGCTGAAGTGTTCTCTGTGTGGTCCAAGTGCCCGTTGACAGCGCAAGTGTGTCTGATGCGCTTGCACTGCACTGCCCAGTTCCAGTTACCTGGTGTGCTCTGATGCAGGAAGCAGGAAAACAAAACTGGGCTGCTGGGACAGGACCCCAAAATTGTGACTGTTCAACTGAAATTGGGTCTGTTTGGAGGCCTACACTTAAGACAGGGTGCCATGCACCATGACACCGAAATGCTGGCTTCATGATCAGAATATCAGCAATGAGTGACCTCTGTTCTCATACTCGGTTCTTTCCTTGAAGCAAAATTAAGCAACTACAGTGCATGCCTTGTTGTTGTTGTGATGCAGAGCAGAAGAACAAAGTGCAGGAAGTACTCCAGCTCTTCCTGGTCAACCCATGCTCCGCTAACTGTGCCATTAATATAGACCTTTATGCCAAGGAATTAATTGACAGATGAGAGATCACATTTTTTAAAATTCACGTTTGCTAGCAATTCCATTAGCTTAATATATAGCTAGATGTTCCCCTGTCAAAATCACTTAAAGTTGTGTATGTTAACAAAGCACTTAATCAAGAAAACATATAACACTGTCCGTGTGTGTGGTTTTGGAAATGCACATTTTATGCCAAAATAGCCAAACTCTGGTGTTTTGCAGCTCAAATTTTGCATTTTCAATAATTTTTGTGTTGAGAGCAAAAAAAAAAAGCTTGTGTCAGATTTGGAGCGATCCTTGAATAAAGCGCATAAGTATAAAAATCTTGTAGTTCATTTATGATATAAATTCTAGAAATGTACACTAAACTTGTATTATATTAGGTAAATTCATTTTCAAACCAGATAGTCTTTTCATATATTACTTGTTTCAGATTTTCATGATCAACCTAAAGGCGATATGTAATAAATTTCCATTTTGATGTTTTTTCTTAATATTTTTTTGTAAATTTTTTTATCTGACATTTACAGTATGTTAATTCGATGAGGTTTTAATGCCTTTTAAAGTTGGTTCCTTTGAATATAGTGTCTGTGTTTCTCTCTCTATTTCAAGACGAACAACGTTCAATAGTTGACAAACCATGACTGCTGTCAGCTACATACTTAACTAGAAGCTGATTTCTTTTTTAAACACATGATTCCATCACCTGCACATTATCCTGTATCGGGCATACGCAGCTGTTGATTGGATTTTTGAGATAATATGTTAGAATTCTATGTAACAATTCTCTGTTTTCCCTATCTTAAAAATGCAGTGGTTCCTATTGATATGAAATGAGAAGAAAATTGATCATTTTTAAAAAAAAATTTTGTTACCATTTACAGAAAATGTAATTTTTTTTTCTTTTTCATTTTTTTCCTCAGCCTTGAAAAAAGACGAGAACACTATAGATGAGGTAAGTCATGGTGTTTTGCACCTGCATATATAATTACACACAATTGTATATATAAAATATGGATTATTTTTCATATTTTTATTCGTATAATGGAGTTATCTTTATATGAATCCTATTACTATTGGTACTTTTGGTGCTTTTTGATGCTCTGACTTTGACCACTCTATAAATCTGTGTCTCCCTAAACAGGGCCAATCCTAGGGTCACTGATACCTAGTTGCAAGAATATTTTGGTGCCCCAAGTGGGTATGACTATATTGTTAACTCCTACCCTTTACAAACCTAACACTTGTGACCACCTATTTTTTATGGAAACTACTCTATGTTTTTAGGGCCCCCAACTATACCAGGTAACATGACACCCACTTCCTACAATGCCACATTTCCCCCCAAATAAACTTGAGTGCCAGGCCATCTTTGTCTCAAAATAGCTAATTAGTGATATATTTGTATCAAAATGTCTTATAAGAGCCATCTTCGTCCCAAAATGGCTAATCAGAGCAATTTCTCTTTTCAAGCAGTTTTCCAGCTCCATATTGTCCACTTGTTAGTGCCATGCAAATGCCGGGAAGTGTCCTAATCTTTGTCTCCCAGCTCTCCCTCAGCGTGAGGGGATAGAGCCTAACATAAGGGGGCAGAACCTAGATGGTGGGTATGTGCAGTAAGCGTTATTAAAACTAGTGACAGGAATAAACTGTAATAAAATCTCTACTGTTTATATTACTTCTATTCTCTAAAAAATATCGAATACATATAGAAATCCAAAGGGAGACAAGTTTAACAGCCCCCACAAAAAAGGGGGGAAAAAAGAAAAGGAAGAAAGAGGAAAAAAAAGAGAGAAAGGAAAGGGAAAAGGAGAAACAGGAAAATAAAATAAAATAAACAACCTCCCTGAACTGTCTCCTCTCTCCCCTCGAAAGGACCCTTTCTGTCCGCCATCTTTTAAAAATAATTACGACCATTGACTCTTTGTTAATAGGTATTAAGTAATTCTATTTGTCTGTCAAATTCGAATGTGATGAATGATTGTCATGAAACTGAAATTCTAAAGCTATCAAGAAAAATAACCTAGCAGCTGAATCCAGTTCATGTATACTTGTATTTGAATCATGTCGCACTATTTGTTAGTATGTTGCTCATCAGGAAAAAATGATCGACAAAAAGTTATAATAAAGATAGGATTTTAAACAATGCAATTAAAATATAGTTATATGGAACAATGAAGGAGAGTTTAATTCTACCTAAGGTATGAAACAAATTATGACATGGTCATTGAGAATCAACACAGATTCCATATATATATATATATATATATATATATGATATATTTTATATATTTGAGTAAATCCACTTGCTTATCAGCTGGGATCACTAGGGCTATTGGTGGCAATAATATAATACACTTCAATTTCCAGGGCTCTGGAGCTGCTGCTGCTGTTGTGCTCCCTTTTTGGTACTTCGAAAATGGCTTCTTGCTTCTCTCCTGTGGGCACTGTAACCCCAACCCCATGGTGCTATCAGCCAATGATGGTCCCTAAATAAAGAGTTCATTAGCATGCCTTCACTCATGGGCAGCTGTCTCTCTTGTCCGAATGGCAACTCAATGGAAATTCCTTAAATTCCTTCTTAAAGGAAACTAGGCATGTGCAAAACCTGCTGAAACAGGGCAGATTTCAAACCTAACCCAGTTTTTTTTTTTTTTTACATGACTAGATGCACTCCAAATAAACAAGGGGAGAAGGATCTTTCAGAACTGAAAACCTTTTACAAAATTAAAGAGATGCTGATTTTTCCATTTCCCATATTATTTTGTCTTGCCACCCTCCCCATCCAGAAAAAAAACAAATATATATATATTTTCCCAACATAAAAACTGGTTAGTTTTCCCCCTATGGATGAGCCTCCACCGCTAAGGAGTATTTACCATGTGTATATCAACCATTTATTATAACAGAGTGGCTCCCTGTTACATATGCAAATGCATTCAGAGATATAGGGCTATTTACATTGTAAATTTAGCAACACACACGATACCAGGATATTGCAGCAATCTTTTCAAGCTAGAATGAAGCAGGTATATTAAACCAGATGATTGATAATGTTATGAAGGAACACTGATAGAAAAAACACCTGAAAAAGGAAATGCTTTCATATAAGTGTGTATTTTGGGGGAGATTACTTAAAAGAAATGTATTGTTATGTTTGGTTTTGTCTGTATTCCGCTTATATCATTTTACTACATGAAGGGATGCAGTGTTTTTATAAACTGCATGCTTCAGGTGTTTGATGTACAGCTACACAAAAATACTTTACTGAACGTAGTACATTGCTTTGGAAGTGGACCTTATGGTTTGAATACATTATAGAAACCATGCATTAACAAATAAAACCCATTAAAATAATAAAAAGTTGCTCTCTTTAAAGTTCAAGAGCTTCTTCCCAGACTAGAAAGAAGCTCCACAAATCAAAAAACTTCTCATTCTGGTCTGTGGATTCCTGATTCTATAAGCCTTGTCCAGCAGAGGTTTAGGGGATATGTCGGTAAAAAAAATTAACAGCTGTTCCAATCATCAGTTAAAGTAACACTCCAATCACTATAACAACTTCTTTGAAATAAAGTTAAGGGGCCAGGATGCCCTTGGCTGCTCTCTTGAATGTTGAACCTCAAAGGTTGTCCCCAGTGACACATCTCCAATAACCTCAGTGACATCCTGCCCAAAAGCACTTCCTGAAAGTCAATTTCAGAAATTGTATGCTGCGAGAGGGAACAACCTTTGCGGTGTAACCATTCGATTGCCGCCTCCTCTCCTCCTCCTCGACTGAATGCGCATGCGCAGCAAGAGCCGCGCGCGCATTCAGCCAGTGTCATAGGAAAGCATTCACAATGCTTTTCTATGGACGCTGGCGTCTTCTCACTGTGAAAATCACAGTGAGAAGCACGCAAGCGCCTCTAGCGGCTGTCAATGAGACAGCCACTAGAGGCTGGATTAAAACTAATATAAACATAGCAGTTTATCTGAAACTGCTATGTTTATAGAAAAAAGGGTTAACCCTAGCTGAACCTGGCACCCAGACCACTTCTTCATTAAGCTGAAGTGGTCTGGGTGCCTATAGTGGTCCTTTAAGTCCAGTGTTAGTGGAGCTGTCTACTGAACATGACAATAGCCAAGGTTCAAGCTTTGGTAGAGAGCCAGACAGAGGAGATAAGGATGTATCTTGTCTGGTAAGTGTCCTGAAAGTATATACATTCCCTAGCAATATTTGTACAGGCATAAATGCCTCCTTTGACAAAGGGATGAAGGTAGGCTTAAAGGGACACTATATTCTACAAAACAACTTTAGCTTAATGAAGCGGTTTTGGTGTATAGATCAAGCCCATGCAGTCTGATTGTTCAATTCTCTGCCATTTAGGAGTTGAATCACTTTGTTTGTGACTTACAGAGCCTTCCTAAACACTTCCTGTAAAGAGTCATCTAATGTTTATATGCATAATATTTATTTGAGGCATATAGTAAACGGTAAAGAAATAAGACATAAGGAGTTATATCTTCAATTGACAGTACATGACTGCACATGTGAAATACAGTGATCTATACTCCTAAGAAATATGCCTCTTAAATTTATAAGGTTAAATATGCTAAGTTTGTATATGCCGTATAGAGAAGTGTTAACATGCGAGAATAAGTAGGGTAGGCGATTAAATGGAAAAGCGCAGTGAAGGCCCTTTAGATGTAAGTGTAAGCGCAGCGTGAGCTCAGGACATTGTAGGCCTCTACAGGGTTATACCTATGAATTCCCTGCTCACAATTTAGTTACTTCCTAGAATGCATTTTAGGTGAGTTAAAATGCTAGGTGGAACAAGAAGGAGCCTTGTGGAAGGTGGCCTGATCCTTGGCAGCAGGAAAAATTGTAACAGTGAGATTTAACTTAGGTTTGTGGTGAGGTGATCCTAAGCTGCCCCAATGTGACTGTCTGCCATGTATGTAATAGGGCACCCTCTGGGTGTGTGACCAGGATAGCTTTGTAAAGGGGGGGTCAAACCTGTAGCTGGCGGCTTTCTTCGGTACACCTGAATTAGTGAGTCGTCCCTCTAGACTGTAATGCTACAGTAGTGTAGGTGGTAGTTAAGGGTATCAGCCTAGTCGAGTGAGTTTAGAGAAGGTGTTTGCTTGTGTTCCATGTCATGCTTTGGTTCGTGAACAGTGTTGAGGGTGTCTGGGACCTGTGTGTGATGGAGGGGAGGGGGAAGCGTTTCTGCGTTTGAGAGTTTGTATCTCTCTCGGCTGTTGAGAGCCCTCACTGTGGTTTGTGAAACTGTTTGATAGGTTTTTGCCTATCTAGCTATGGCAAGCTGCAGGGATTGTTATGTGTGAAACAACTTAAAAACTAAAGAGAAAACCGTGTTAAACTAAAAAAGACATAACATAGTGTGATTTATTGAGTAAGGGACGAAAGCATAATAGAATGCCTAAGTCAAATAGGTGATTCAAGTTAGTGCCCCTCTCTCTTCTCCACCCCTCTGGACGAAGGGCCGTATCCTTTTTGGGTCCCAGGAAGGTGAGGCCAAGAAGGTTGCTGGTTGCCTGGATGTTGGAGGAATCCCCAGTGCTTGGAGGAAGGGATCTGCTTCGTCTAATGAGGACAGTCTCTGTATGGTGCCCTCTTTGTATACTGTTAGGGCTCTGGGAATTGTTCATCTGTAATCGATGCCGGCTTCACGTTGCTGGTGTGTCACTGGGCCCATTGACCGACGCCATAATAAGGTGTTGCGTATCAGATCTTGATAGGAGATTTGGGATGATTCAAAGGTAATTGGAGTTTTTCCTTGAACTGCAGCTAGGATACGATTTTTGCCCGTCAGGGATTGGCAGCGGTTAATGACATCTTGAAAGGCTGTGGTTGATGCCCGCCTGGGATCTTGATTCAAAAGAATCCATCAAATGCAATTTTCTTCACCTGACTATGCAGGAGAAGTGTGTTGGTGAGGCGGCGGAGGTAGTAGGGCAGTTCGGTCGTGTTGATGGAGTCAGGGATGCCCCTTAGTTTAAGATTAGTGTGTCTGTTACGCTCTTCAGCCAGATCTACTTTAGTTGTCAAGGTAGAGTGGGATGTCAGTAGATGTTGGACCATTTCCTAAAAGCCAGTTACCTCCTGTCTCATGTCTAGGATGTCCTCCTCAGATGCTTGTGTGTGAGCTGTCACTGCTTGCATTTCGGTGAGCAGTAGGTCTATGTCCGCGACATGCATCTGCCTCATCTCCTGCAGCAGGTCAGCAATGTCATGCTTGATGGCCAGGGCCAGCTTTTCCTGTCCCTCAGGTTTGGATATAGGCAGTCAGGGTGTGTGAAGTTCCTCTAGGTCCTCCATTATGTCATCAGAGCCACGCGGGCTATGTCCGCGGTCTGGCGAGGCCACCATTATGTGCACCCGGTTGCGGTCTTTGGGATCTCCTGCCCATGTTGTCTGCCTCATGGAAAGAGGGTCTGTTCAGAGGCTGGGGTGTACCTGATATATCAGCAATCCAGACTGATAGCTCCGATGCATGGTGTGGAAGTCTAGGCAGGCCCCAGATCTCCGTCTGGTTTTCTTGCCCGCTTGCTGGAATAGAAACGTCATTGGTAGTTCGCCTGCACTTGAGGGGTGCCTAGGGTGGTATTATCTCACAAGGATGGCTCTGTGGGACCGCAGATTAGCGTGGGCTAAGTGCCAGTTTGCAGGAACTCTTAGAATTGTCGAGCATTCCGTTCAGAAGTTTAGCTCCACTCCGTCATCTAATGTTTATACTTCCTTTATTGCAAATTATGTTTGATTGAGAATGCCTTATCTCCTTTTCTTTTAATCGCTTGCTAGACTTTGCAGGAGCCTCCTGTGTGTGAGTAAAGTTCAATTTAAAAAGCAGATGATACAAATGTTTAAAGCAAGTTTCTATCTGATTGAAAGAGAAACCATTTTGTTTTCATGCAGACTGTCTCCGTTGCAGACAGAGGAGGTGTGGCTAGGGATGCATAAACCGAAATAGAGATTTACCTCCTAAATGGCAGAGAATTGAGCAGTGAGACTTCAGATTCATGGTCTAAAAACCAAAACTGCTTCATTAACCCCTTAAGGACACAGCTTCAGAAGCTTGACTTACGCTTAATGACACAAGCAATTTTTGCATTTTCTTGCTGTTTGCGTTCAACTGCAATTTGCATCTCTCTCATTTATTGCACTGACACATATTATATACTGTTTTTTAAAGGACAGAAAGGGCTTTAATTTGATATAACATATATATATATATATAAATGCTTACTTATTATAAAAAAAAATACAGAAAATGCAAAAAAAATGAAAAATATTGTTTTTTTTTTTACAGTTTTTGCAATAATAATGTGTGCATAATTAGTGCAGGTTAAGGAAAGTAATTAAAAATAAATTTATTTATTTGTTCTGATTTACAGAATATATAATGTGTCTGGGATTTTAAGCTTTTTTTGGTAGCTACAGGTCACAAAGCACAAGGAGTAAAATAAACTTTTAATGTGGAGCGATTTTAGAATTTGGTATGTTTGTCTTGTAAGCTTAATAGCCATAAAAGAAAACAAAATTGCCACACAAAAGTATATATTTATATAAAGTAGACATCATGGGCTATTTACCTAAGGTTGTTTTGACACTTTCTACGTAGCCATATTACCGCCAACCTCTGCTAAATATTGGAGTAAAATTGTGTTCTTTTTGGTTTTTGGCACACAAACTTATAACAGAGAAATTCTCGCGTATATTTTGTAAAGTTGGTGTGTGCTATTCCTGTACAAAGTTTTATTTTGTGTTCAGTTATATCTGCTGAGTAAAATGACACCCCCATTGTATGTCTTTTGCACTATTTCATGAAGTTACAGTGCCATACAGGATACCTGTCCTTTTCAGTATTCACAGTAGAATTTTGAGAGATGAATTTAATGAGCCTTAGCTTCCATTTGGGGTATTATAACAGTTTGACTGTTCAAAACCCCCCCACAAAGGCCTACCATTTGTAAAAGTAGACACTCCAGGGTATCTTATAAGGTGCATATTGTGCCTTAACATGCCCCCATTTTTTCACCAATATATGCCAAAGTATGTGGTAAAAAATAATTTTGTGCATTTTTTACATACGGATTGCATTTTTGCTGGGCGCTTTGTATATTTCATATGTGCCACTAAGTTCAAACCCCCCAAATTATGCTCAGCTAAGTCTTCTGAGTAAAATGACACCCCATATGAATATCTTTGGCACTATTTCGTGAAGCTACAGTGCCATATAGGAGACCTGTCCTTTACAGTATTCACAGTAGAATTTTGAGAGATGGATTTAATGAGCCTTAGCTTCCATTTGGGGTATTATAACAGTTTGACTGTTCAAAAAAAACCCCACAAAGGCCTACCATTTGTAAAAGTAGACACTCCAGGGTATCTCATAAGGTGCATATTGTGCCTTGACATGCCCCCATTTTTTCACCAATATATGCCAAAGTATGTGGTAAAAAATTATTTTGTGCATTTTTTACATATGGATTGCATTTTTGCTGGGCGTTTTGTATATTTCATATGTGCCACTAAGTTCAAACCTCCCAAATTATGCTCAGCTAAGTCTTTTGAGTAAAAATACACCCCAATGAATGTCTTTGTCACTATTTTGTGAAGCTACAGTGCCATATAGGAGACCAAGCCATATCCGTTTTTACCAAACTTTGAATTTTGACGCTGGGCCTATATGCAATTTCCAAGCATCTTCGCAGGTTTTAAATTCAATCTACCCCCCAAAGGCCTACCATTTCTTAAAGTAGACACCCCAGGGTGTTTCAAAAGGTATAGTTTGAACCTTAGCGTGGGATCATTTTTCCGCTAGCTTGTACCAGATATAGTGGTAATAAGCATTTTTTCTGCCTTTTTGACATACAAAGTGAGTTTGCACAGTATATTTTGCAAACCTTATGTGTACGACTGTATAATATTTCATATGTTGCTCAGCTATGTCGGCTGAGTACAGCAATACCCCCGTATGTACCTTTGCCAGGTATGTGTGGACATCGGAGGGGCACATTTGGGACACAGCCATTCCAGTTTTTTTCAAACTTTGAAATTTTGTGCTGTGCCTATGTCCCATTTTAGAGTATTTTACCAGGCTATATAATCCAAATTCCCCATAAAGCCATACCATTTCTTAAAGAAGACATCCCAGGGTATTTCAAAAAGGCATATTTTGAACCTCAGCGTGGGATAATTTTTCCGCTAGCTTGTACCAAGTGTAGTGGTAATAAGCATTTTTTCTGCCTTTTTGACATACAAAGTGAGTTTGCGCAGCATATTTTGCAAACCTTATGTGTGCTACGACTGTATAATACTATATATATTGTTGCTCAGCTATGTCGGCTGAGTACAGCAATACCCCCGTATGTACCTTTGCCAGGTATGTGTGGACATCGGAGGGGCACATTTGGGACACAGCCATTCCAGTTTTTTCAAACTTTGAATTTTTATGCTGTGCCTATGTCCCATTTTAGAGTATTTTACCAGGCTATATAATCCAAATCCCCCATAAAGCCATACCATTTCTTAAAGAAGACATCCCAGGGTATTTCAAAAGGCATATTTTGAACCTTAGTGTGGGATCATTTTTCCGCTAGCTTGTACCAAGTGTAGTGGTAATAAGCATTTTTTCTGCCTTTTTTGACATACAAAGTGAGTTTGCGCAGCATATTTTGCAAACCTTATGTGTACTATGACTGTATAATACTTCATATGTTGCTCAGCTATGTCGGCTGAGTACAGCAATACCCCCGTATGTACCTTTGCCAGGTATATGTGGATGTTGAAGTGGCGCATTTGAGACGAAGCCATTCAGTTTTTTTCTAACTTTGAAGTTTTACGCTGTGTCCATGTTCCAATTTGGAATAGTTTAGACGGTTGGTTATTGAAACTTCCCCACAAACACATGCTATTTATTAAAGAATACACCCTGGGGTAATTCAAAAGGCATATTTTGAACCTTGGCGTGGGATAATTTTTTCTCTAGTTTGTTCCAGGTGTAGTGGTAATGAGCGCTTTTAAAATGTATTTTTTTACTTTTTATAACTTTTTTACTTTTAAAAACTAGTTTTTAAACTTTTGTTTTGCTTATAAATTTTTTTTAAACTTTCCTAAACTTTCTTAAAACTTTTTTACAGATTTAACATTTTTCTAAGCTATTTTTTTTACTGTTAACCCCTAACTAGTAGTACGCAGCACTAACAGTAAATTCCCCATTTTCCCATAACTCCCACCCACCCCAGCTAGCAAAATATATAGTTATAAAATATTTAAATTAATTAATTAAATAAATTGAACCCCTGAGGGTTAAAAAAAAAAAAAAGTTAATCCTCAGGGGTTAAAAAAAATTAGATCACAGTATAATACTGTGATCTCTATTTGATCGCTGTAGGCAGTGATCGACTGGCAGGGAAGGGGTTAATTTTTATTTGGACTAGGTAAAGTGTGTTTTTTTGTTTTTATTACTTAAATGTTATTAAAACATTTTTTTAAGCTTAATTTTTAACTTTTTAAAGTTTCTTTTAAAACTTTTTTTTTTAACGTTAACCCCTAGTTAGCCTAACGCCAAATCCCCCAATTCCCCACTAACTTCCACCTACCCCAGCTATCTAAATATATAATTAAAAAATAATTTAATTAATTAATTTAATTAATTTAACCCCTGAGGGTTAAAAAAAAAAGAATTAACCCTCAGGGGTTAAAAAAAAAAATCAGATCATAGTAAAATGTAATCCCTGCCAATTGATCACTGTAATCAGTGATCAATTGGCAGGGAAGGGGTTAATTTTTTATTAAAATGGGTAAGGGGGGGGACACTTTAAATAAACTTTATTTTTTTTAACAGCAGGGGGCAGGATCAGCACTGATCCGGCTCCCTGCACTTCACACAGAACCCGGAAGTGCAGGGAGCCGGTAGGTGAGTATACAGAGCACATGTGCTCGCTCTGACATGCGGTCAGAGCAAGCACATGTGCTGGGCAGCCTGACCGGGTGCTCCCGGTATGCCTCTAATGCAGAGGCATACCGGAGCACCATTAACCCCGCGATCGCCGCGATAGCGGCGATCCGGGGTTAATTTTACCGCGTGACGGACGAGGTCCGTCACCCGTCGTTAAGGGTCTCCCCTGTGTGACGGACCTCGTCCGTCACCCGTCCTGAAGGGGTTAAGCTAAAGTTGTTTTGGTGCCTATAGTGTCCATCTAACCTTCACAGATCATTACAGTTACAATTGTTTAACTGTGTGCAAACAGAGAGGGATAGGGATCTCCTTGCTCAGTTATCGATGGCATGACTGAGCCTGTCAATGTAATTGGCAGGTAACAATCCTTTGCTGTTCTTGGCTGCAGAACCAGTGGGGATTTAGGACCTAGAAGGTACAAAAAAACAACCTACCCTTTGGACTTATTGATAAAGTTTCTTTGGGTCTTCTTCTGTTTAATCATTGGGTTAAATCCAAATTCTTATTAGATATATTTTACTTTTAGTCCTACACAATATTAATGCTTCTAACTTCTATCATGACCTTCCCATTTTATACAATAAAATCTCTGTAGTGCTAAAGGTCTCTAAAAAAATTTGTTTTAAAAACAAAAAGAAAAAGACTGTGGAAAAAATCCTGCAAGGGAATCCAGCTCCGATTCTGTCGTTGTTTCCATGTCCCAAACAGACTTTACATATATTGCATCTAATTGGTAATGTTCTCCTGCAGAATCCTAGTTTGAGCCATGAAAGTTTTCCAGCAGTACATCAGTGATGCCAGCTACAGTCATAGCCATCCAAATATTTATTTAGAGTCTGTGCCAGTGCATTCTGTGCTGTTCTGTGATGTACCAAAAGAAGAAAATAAAACCAGGATACCCTGTTACCTTGAATTACCATTATTTAATACAAAAAAAAAGAAGAAAACCTCTCTCGCGGCCCATTTTTAATTAAACATATCTAAGCATGCCACCTGTAAGTTAGCGGACCAAGATCTTATCTCACAAACTGCAAAGTTAGTCTAAAATAGCCCAGCAATGTTGATTACATTGTAATTACAGATAAACTTAGACTTTAGCTGTGGAGGGTTACACTTGTAAGCATTTTATAGGCACAGCAATATTATGTTTAGTTGTGTTCTGTTCACTAGGTTGGGCCCCCAAAATTGGATGCACATCAAGTAATTTCACCACGGATAGGAAGACGGACACCACATAATTCAGACCCCAGAAAACGTCCCTTGAAAAGTTGTTTACTGTAGCAGCATTGTACTGGAAATAGTCTAAATAAAGTAGTTTGAGAATATTCTGTAATGTGTTTCTGTTGTAAGATTTTGTCTAATTTTCAAAGTGAAGACTTGGTCACCAAGATAATGCCACGTGCATAATTTAAGTCCCTAAAAAACCCCACTTGTGACTGTTTTGTAATATTCCCCATCATTTGCATCTCTTCCTGTAAGAGAAAACAGAGATCTGTTTTCCTTATTCGCCTGTGAAGTGTGCACTGTTGGACCCAAAAAGGCATTTTGGAAGCGATGAGTTTCTGGCTCCAGAAACCTTGCAGCTGTCACAATCTGTTCCCAAACCGTTTATAAAGTAGGAGCTGTAGAGGGCGGGAGGTTCAAGTGTACAATCTGATAATCTATGAAAAGATTATTGTGCACTTTTTGAAATAATCAAATAAATTTGCTTATTTAAACCATCTGCAGCAGATTTTGCAACTTTAGGTCAAAATAGTAAAATATGAAAAGAAAAAAAACCATCTCAAAGTCTCCAAAAAATTTTTAGTGCGTAAACACATTATATAACGTATTGGTGGCTTGTGTTTTTTGTTTGGGTTCTTACATATTTTTATTTATCATTTCAGCAGTAATGCCAATTAAGAAGTGTGAACTTTCTCCAGGTTTACTTAAAACGTACAGCTACCGAGGTCCCAACTTTAGATTCATACCATGAAATAAAGCAGGCATAAAGGTGAAACCGTTTTGTAAACGTTTAAATAGATGTTCTTCTCCTATCTATGATTGTGAATGGACTTGGCAATGTTTCCACTTTTGGGTCTTCATCAAGCTTGGCGATTTAAGTCGATGCGGTGTCTGGTCCATTCCATTGATGATGAGGCAGTGCACATCTATTTGAAATTTCTGAGTAATTACTTTGTAACTGGTTAACTAACTTGTATAAAACACCTGTTTTTACTTATCTTTAGGGAGTACAAGATTATCTGTACATGATATTTTTTTTAAAGTTAATGTAGTTGGTGGGTGAGTAGTGGGATCTGTATGATTCTAAACTTTATTTGTTTAAATACAGTGTCTATAAATGTTATGTTATGAAAAAATGTTATGACACACCCCTAACAAAATCATAAATGGGTAGTCAGGATAAGGTTTTGTGCTGTGTTAGTCAATACTTTAAAATGTACTTTATTTTATGCTGAAAAGTGAAGGAAACCAAGATTTGTTTCACTTGCAGGAACACTACAAGGGTGGAAGTACCCCACAATATTTAAATATTTAATAGATATTTTAAAAACTTGCGCACGCCAACAACAAATGGACCCGTTTCAGAGCAGGAACGGGTCACCAACCATTAACTCCTCTTTTGGCTTGTCTTCTCGACCTGGGTTCCTACTCGGTCTACTTGCCCAATTTTTTTCCAATTACAACTGACTTTTCCAGTTACAATGCCTTTTTGGGTCCAACAGTGCACACTTCACAGGCGAATAAGGAAAACAGATCTCTGTTTTCTCTTACAGGAAGAGATGCAAATGATGGGGAATATTACAAAACAGTCACAAGCGGGTTTTTTTAGGGACTTAAATTATGCACGTGGCATTATCTTGGTGACCAAGTCTTCACTTTGAAAATTAGACAAAATTTTACAACAGAAACATATTTCACAATATTCTTAAAACTACTTTATTTAGACTATTTCCAGTACAATGCTGCTACAATAAACAACTTTTCAAGCGACGTTCTATGGGGTCTGAATTATGTGGTGTCCGTCTTCCTATCCGTGGTGAAATGACTTGATGTGCATCCAATTTTGGGGGCCCAACCTAGTGAACAGAACACAACTAAACATAATATTGCTGTGCCTATAAAATGCTTACAAGTGTAACCCTCCACAGCTAAAGTCTAAGTTTATCTGTAATTACAATGTAATCAACATTGCTGGGCTATTTTATACTAACTTTGCAGTTTGTGAGATAAGATCTTGGTCTGCTAACTTACAGGTGGTATGCTTAGATATGTTTAATTAAAAATGGGCCGCGAGAGAGGTTTTCTCGACCTGGGTTCCTACTCATGTCTACTTGCCCAATTTTTTTCCAATTACAACTGACTTTTTTTCTGTCCAAATATCACAGCACTGCCCCATTATATTTTCCAGTCCCCAGACACCCCTTATACCTGTTTCAGTAGAGATAAATAAATAAAAATTAGTGGAAGCTTAAATTATTCTATACGTCCTCAAATATTGTGATTTGTAATCTACATTCCCAATGTAAAAGGGAAGAAAAACATCTTTACATAATATTCCTACTTTAACAAGGGTTTCTTACTCTCGTTACTGAAAGGGTTAAATGAGATTGATAGATTTCCCATCACCCTCTGCTCAGACATGGTTCACATGCCTTATCCTCTTACTGAGACCGAGACAGCAGTCTTCCACTCAAGGGCTCTCAACATTCTTTCCCAGTATAACATCACAAAAATATGACCTATTTGATGGCAAATAGTGGTTAAATTGCTGAAAGTAAATCGAACAAACCTCTTGACTCACTTGTTGCATGAAAGCAACCCATAG
This sequence comes from Pelobates cultripes, assembly GCA_933207985.1. Taxonomy (NCBI): domain Eukaryota; kingdom Metazoa; phylum Chordata; class Amphibia; order Anura; family Pelobatidae; genus Pelobates; species Pelobates cultripes. The sequence goes on from OW240915.1 coordinate 41,964,511, forward strand.
GAATATTTACTACACTCCAACAGTGCTTTGAATAGAAAAAAGAGAGATCTATAAACGTGACCAAAATTTCTATTTAGATTTATATTAAAAGCATCTTGGGTGCAAAATGTTTAGATTGGTCGTGGACAGGCAATATTGAATCAGAGTAACCCCATGTCTGCTTATAAAATGATTATGAAAATGTCTATATTTTACCCATGGTATGAATGCAAGTATTTATCATACACAAATGGCAGCCATATTGTTCATGACTGATTCAGGCGTTTAGCTGCAAAGAGCAGGCAACCCAAAGTTGAAATACAAAGTTCCTTATAAAGTGGAACTATTGCTTACTACATTCATGACCTCCTCTATAGTCTGAATTCCCAAATTGGACTTTGCGATGCCCAGGGCTGGATAAGAGCCTATTGGACGTGGACCTGACAATCCTGATGGGTCTTATTACAGAATCTTATCGACAGAAAACATTAAACAGGTTATATCGACCATGTATCTGGTGGAGGTGGTGCTGGAGTGAAACTCACAGGATGTAGCTGTCAGAAAACACATACCCTATGCTAATCTCTTGCTTTCATCTTTAAAGTAAATTCATACCTCCAACAGCACTGTCCACTAAAGCAGGATTTCAGTAAGTGGGGTGAAAGGGGGGCACTGATGCGAATCATATAACCAGAACCGCCCAAAGGGACAAAGATACCTAAAAAGGGGGCATGACTGCATGAAGAATTAGATGGTCAGCCTGGTGTGAATGCACATCAGGCTGCCTGCCAATCATGCAAAATGACCAACCAAGGGCATACTGTGCATACAGCACCCTGAGCTTGGCATAAATGCATCTAATGATGCGCTAGCTCTATGCTTTCTAAGGACTGTCCACTAGCCCTCTCTGGTCAACTCCTCTCCTGACGTGGGATCCTGTTATGCAGTCTGGGACAGAGAAAAGGTGTATGTAGTGAGTGTGGAAGAAAGGAAACATGCCACCGTGTTAGAGAGACTGAAGCAGCAAGATCATTTGCATAGTGTGCAAAGTCAGCTTTACCTTAAGCTTTCATTTCAGTTTTGTTCCCCTACATCCCTCTTAAGTTTCTATACTTAAGAAAGAGCATGTGAAGTGTAGTTGATTTTTATTTTTGTATTTTTTTTTAAACCAATGGGCTATTACATAGGCATGGGCCTGGAGCTGCAACTCCATCAGCCCCTATGTTAATCCATCCCTGGCGATGTCTCCCCATTCCTAGCTTCCCAGCTTTCACCTCTGGCATATTTTATCTCGAGACTCATGAGAAGAGTCTGCACCTGGAGGAGATGGTGGCTGGAGCTTCTGAAATACCACTGGTTACCATGGAATGTAGTGTTCCTCCCTCCTCGGCCTCCTGTAAGTATCTGGAAGGAGGAGATAAACTAAAAAAAATAATGCACTCTTCTTACTCCCCACAGCCCTTGAGACACACGTGCGCACACACACACACACACACACACACACGTGCACACACACTGCATCCTTTACACATACACTGCGTCCCCATTGGTGGATTCGGGGCAATCCCTATGTTTGGACCTAGTGTCGGACCTCAGGGACCCAGTCCTTGAGCTGTCTAAGGGCCCAAATCAGCCATGGGTTCACGTATATTAGTGTCTTATTTTTAAACAAAATAGCTTTATATGAAAGAATCACGAACAGTGATTTGGTGTCAATACGTAGGTGTGAGTCTTTGTGACTTAAATATAAACATGAGCACAGAAGCAGACTAGTTTAGTTGGAGAATTATTACCCTTCAAAAATATGGTACAGTTTTTATCTATTTAAAGATTGACGCCACTCACAATCAAGCAAACCATCTTGGAAGAGTTCCATGCAGAGCAATAACCGTCGCTATTTGACAGTGAAATATGGAATATCTATAATGTGTTCTTCTCAGTAAAATTACATTTTGTCTCTATGTCCTTGAATGCTAAAAAATGCTAGAATATTTATGGCTTGATGCAGACATAATAAAGAAGTGCATTAAATAAACTTTCATGAATATCTGTTGATGTAAAAATGGAAAATTAGGATGCATAGATGTTCCTACTTTTAAGAAGGTGATTGGGGACAGATATCTCAATCAGTTGCCCATAATTCTCATCTTGCAATATATATATATTTGGTCTTTTGGTTAAAATGTCACTCTAAACATTTAAATAAATTACATTGTTATAAAGTGCCATCTATTTATCAATGATAATGTGTGCCTCTTATGTAAATTAGACATAGGTGACCCCAGTTTCCATTTTATTTGTGTATTACTCTAGTCTCACGTTCATAAAATTTACAGATTCCATTTTATTGAACTATTTTCAGTTTTCCGTAAACCCTCACTAATAACCACTCAGTGCATTCAGTTGGTATAGTTTTATCTGATTTACATTATATATACATATATAACATTTGTATTGAGATTTGATTGTAACATGCATCACCATTCCCATGCCACACGTGTCGTCCTTTTATAAATTGTGACTGGGTCTGGAGCGATGCCTGTCCCACACATTTAGGCTTTGGCTTTGCTCGGCCTCAGTTCATTGGAAAGTTACCCCACATAGCCAAACTTATGTAAGTTTAATCTTCTGGTAACAACTTCAGAAACACACACACGTGACAGTCATGCTCAGCCCCCTATTTCCACTCACACATATCCCAAAGCTGGTGGGAGGTCTCTAGTTGCGGTTCCTCTTCCCTGGCGTGACTAAGTACCGTGATAGGGTGTAAGGACATTCATTTATTTTGCAGGAATTTGTCGGCAAATTAATAGTTATTCTAAAGTTACACTTGATACAGAAAAAACAATTTAGTTATCTTTGTGCTTTCCACTCCAGGTGTATATTTTTTTTAAAATCTTTAAACTCTTTGCTATGCAGCTTGTATTTTTTGCAAACAGTAAAATGTTAGTTTTATTAAAAAAAAAAAATCTGTATACATAGTAATTTTTGTCAACTACTTTCTGTACTTGAAACATGTTCCAGTCTTCGATGAACGTGTTTTTTTTTTTTATTGACCTTTCCACAAATGTGTAGGAACGATGCATACAATTTAGCTTATTTCATGCTTTGCAGTCCAGTGAAATTTGCTGAACTCTTGTTTTTTTTTTTTTTATCAACAATATTAGAAGGTGTTTCAGAGACCTGAATACAAAGAATGAGAGATATAAAGGAATGGGGGTTTTGTCCACAACATTGCAGGTTTAAAAGAACCTGTTAAATACCAGTGAAGTGCGCAATACTGCCTTTTACAAACCAATGTAATCAATAATCATGTAAAATATGAATAAGAAATGTCAAATAATAAATTTCTTCATTATTGTGTCAAAGAAACATGTTTTGCCAGAAAGGATGTATTTGACCTTGTTCTTAAGGATTTCCTTAAAGTATATATGTTGCACCAACAGTTCCAGCTTGGACTTGCATTCATTATGTAGGACCCATCTTTTACATCTTGTGCATGTGTGGTTCGATATAACAAGGTTTGTCTCTGTTCCTGCCCTTTACAGTTGTAAAGTATTGCCACATGCTGCCCCACATTCCAAATACTTATCTTACTAAAAATAAAGGGATACGATCGGCATTAAAACAACATTGGCATTAATGAAGTAGTTTTAGCGTACAGATTATGCCCCTGCAGTAACACTGCTCTACCCTTTGCCAATTAGGAGTTATATCTTTTTTGTTTCTGTTTATGCAGCCCTGGTCACACCTCTCATGGCTATGACTTACACTTCCTGCATGAAAAAATGGTTTTATTTTCAGTAAGCATGGTGTATTTACTTCAGAAGTTTTTATCTACTGCTCTGTAAATTGAACTTTAATCAGACATACTAGGCTCCTGAATGCTCTTGAAGGCTATTAACAGAACAGGAGATAATAAATTCTAAATGAAACAGAATGTGCAATAAAGGAAGTGTAAACATTAGGTGACTCTTTACAGGAAGTGTTTAGGAAGACTGTGTAAGTCACGTGCAGGGAGGTGTGACTAGGGTTCATAAACAAAGTGATTTAACTCTAAATGGCAGAGAATTGACCAGTGCGACTGTAGGGGCATGATCTATACACCAAAACTGCTTCATTAAGCTAAAGTTGTTTTGGTGCCTATTTAATAATGCTCGTTAGCCTTTAGAAAGCTAAAAATATGAAGTGATAGCAATATCTAGAAAAAGAATATTAGCCCCTATTTATTAATGTAGTACTTACAACTCATGATGATCTAACTGGCTAATCGTAAACGCAATACAATTATTTTATTTCAGTTTACCTTATTAAATAATGAGTTTGGTACCTAAATAATGAGTGGATAGCTTACTTTGTCCACTCATCATTGGAAATCACTGTGTAAATACTAAAGCTTGTTTGAAATGTTCTACAGAATCTATTTTATTTATCAATAAAGTTCACACATTTTTATATTAAAACTTCGTACAACTTAGATGATTCAATAACCCAGAAGTTGCTTGTGTTTCCCACATATAATGCGATTAATTTCTTATCACCAGAAGCACGTATTAGATTTGAAAAGAATAAATAGTTGGTTGGACCAATCTAGTTTAATTTGTTCAAATGTTCTGGGTTTTGAGGAACAAAAATTTTTTTTGTAACAGTCAGTACATAAATAGATTTTAGCTATCGACCGTTTCCTTCTGTTCTGTATACTATTAAAAAAAAACAAACAAACAAAAAAAACCATTAGAACAATCTATTGTCAGCTGTGTGAGACTTCATAAATATATATTTATCAATATTGTGGTGTTTCTTGTAAGCATTAAATATGAAGCATGAACATTAAATCCAAATTAGATATAGAATAGTAAATGTATTAAAGGTAATTAAGCATCATTTTAAAATCTATACCTTTTAAAATTTAGAATATTGAATTTACGGTTATAATATCCAAGGTAATCCAGCTATTATGTAAAGATGCAATATAAATAAAATATGCATTTTTTTTTTTTTAAATCATACATATGCCGCAATAATGTATGTATTTATGAAAGTCTTAAGAAATGACTCTAAACCTTTTTTGACAGGGTACCTAAATTATGTACATGCCATTAGCTTGGTGACGCATTTCACAACTGTGAAATTCGGTCTGTGACCCATTCTTCTATTACAATATAATGTTCTGTAAAAACATGCTATAAAACTCCTTCTCTGGACTCAAAAATAAAAAAAACTAGTCATGTATAAAATAAAGCTGGTCAATGGTGGAACAGATCAGAGGTGGATCAGAGACACAGCTGTGACCGAGCCCGTCACTACAGGGACCCAGCTTCCCTCTCAGCCCCTGCTGATGCACCTTCTCTGTCTGTGCTCTTTGAAACCACCAGGGTCGCAGAGGTTTGGACTGTGATCGGGCCCTGGATTTCTGCTAGTCAAGGAGTGCCCATGTGATCATAGTTTGGTGGAACAGATCAGAGGTGGATCAGAGACACAGCTGTGACCGAGCCCGTCACTACAGGGACCCAGCTTCCCTCTCAGCCCCTGCTGATGCACCTTCTCTGTCTGTGCTCTTTGAAACCACCAGGGTCGCAGAGGTTTGGACTGTGATCGGGCCCTGGATTTCTGCTAGTCAAGGAGTGCCCATGTGATCATAGTTTGATCACGTGCTGCTACCCTGCAAAGTGTCCAGCTTCAGCTCCTCTGATGGTCTCGTAGTGATACGCGACTCTCTGCACCCCTCCCGGTAACCCTCTGTGATTTCCTCTCCCTTGCAATAATAATATAAAAAAAAAAAAAAAAACTTGATCTGTGAATCAAATGGCTGGAAAATTCTTTTATCGGTGTACTGCAAAATATATACGTAATACACTGATTAGCCATAACATTGGCTGGTGATTAAATCGTTACAGTGGCACTTGTCAAGGGTTGAGAAATATTAGGCAGCAAGTGAGCAGTGAGTTCTTGGATTTCATGCATGAGAAGCATGGAATTTAGGCAAGAGCGAAATGGTTTTGACAAAGGCAAAATAGTGATGGCTAGACTACTAGGTCAGAGGATCTCCAAAACAACAAGTCTTTGTGGGGTGTCCCCGGTGTGCAGTGGTTAGTACCTACCAAAAGTGGTGCAACAAAGGACAACTGGCAAACCGGCGTGGGTAATGGCTCATTGATATATGTGGGGAGCGAATGCTAGCCTCTCAGAAGAGCTACTGTAGCTCAAACTGCTAAAAACCAAACAAAAAACAACAACCTAATGCTGGCCACGATAGAAAGTTGTTACAGCACACAGTATATCACTGTTTGCTGCATATAAAGCTGTGTAGCCGCAGAACGGTCAGAGTGCTCATAATGATTGTGCAATGGCTTGAAGAACATGAGAAATAGTGATGTCCCGAACTGTTCGCCGCGGACTCATCATTGAGTAAACTTTGACTCTGTACCTCACAGTCAACAGACACATTCCAGCCAATCAGCAGCAGACCCTCTCTCCCAGACCCTCCCACCTCCTGGACAGCTCACTAAGAATGCAGCTTCACAATGGATGCTGTCCAGGAGGTGGGAGGGTCTGGGAGGGAGGGTCTGCTGCTGATTGGCTGGAATGTGTCGGCTGACTGTGAGGTACAGGGTCAAAGTTTACTCAATGATCAGTCTGCGGCGAACCGTTCGGGACATCACTAATGAGAAATAGTTCAAGGTGTTGGCCTTCAAATTGCCCATATCTCCATCCAATTGAACATCTGTGGGATGTGCTTTAACAACAAATCTGATCCATGGAGCCCCCACCTCTCAAATTGCAGGATTTAAAGGAACTGCTGCTCATGTCTTGGTGCCAGATCCCACATTCAGAGTTGTGGAGTACATGCCTTGACCCATCAGATCTTTTTTGGCAGCACACAGAAGACCTTCACGGGGGGTTGCCCAAAAGGTAGATCCCTAGATGTTGTGGAACTACAACTCCCATAATGTTTTGCATGCTTTTCGAATGACACAGCGTCATGGAAGCTGTAGTTTTAAAACATCTCGGGATCTACCTTTTGGGCAGCCCTGACCTACACGATATTAGGCATGTGGTTTTAATGTTGTGGCTAGCCAATGTATATTATGTATATATTTTGCAGTACACAAATTGGCCCATTTTCTTGTCCTTTTGGTTTGTCTGATTTGCTAATAAAAATCTACCTTCCTACATTTTCTGTTTTATGTAAAATGGTTCTGACAAAAAATCTCACCGTGAACAAGTTTGTTGGTCACATTGTTAATGGTAAACCCCTAAGATCATTGAGTTAGAGACACACACAGGGCTACCTAATCACTGTATTGTACAGTGATAAAGAGGTTAATATTGGTAATAGGTGGAAGTATTTTTCAACATTGGGAACACTGAAAAGGAGTCGGATCTTACCTCTGAGTCTCTCTCTGTCTCTTACATCAAAACTGGTGATTGTGGCACACAGCAGTTATCAGGTGTTGACAAATGCTCCGTAACTGAGTGATACTTTAGGCTCCAGTCCTGGAATAGTCAGAATTGTTATTTTCCTGGCAACAGACGTTATAACAGACAATAGCCATAATCTGTACAGAATGATGTGCCACTTGTGGCACTTCACTCTGCATAATGAGGTTAAAGCATTTTTAAAGCTGTTTATTGCCAATAATGTCTGTTGTTGCAGAGGCATTGTTATTTTCATATGCAAGCAAAAGCTTAACCAATGTCAAGAGTAAGACATTCTAGAAAGGAATCAGTCAGGAGCCTTTAAAGATACAGTAACGCCAAATATGCACAATATAAATATTGACTTTACTGCCCCTTTAAAAGCTGGTTCATGTTTAGAAAATGTTTTTCTTTCTGACTTTCTTAATATGTACTAGTGTGCCAGTGTGAGTCCTTTATATAAATAATATATAGAATGTGTGTGTGATTATATAGCCTTGTTCCTTTAAGAATTGGAGATTACCCAGATATTATATTGCTCTCAAACAGAATTTTTGTAAAACCGTTACCTTTCAGAATAATTTGATTTATTAAAGTGTTTTTATTTCGGTGTACAACATTGGTTTCTATTTCTGTTATTGGTGCATGCATTTATATTCTGTGCACTTTTAGAGAAACAATGTTGGTCGTGATACTGAAGCATGTAATTCTCCAAAAAATAAAAGAAGTAATTATTGTGGTTATTTATCTCAGATTGCAAGCTTTTAAATTATCTGTGAAATTTTAATAGCGTTCTTAGAGATTGCCATGCTTTCATGAATAACCACATAGCGGGCCCCAAGGCAGTCAACGGATTAGCCAATGTCTTGAAAGGTATACAATCATTTCAGTAAGTGGTTGTTTTTTTAAAGAATCTCCAATACAGCAGGGCATGACCCTTGATTTCTCTCTTGTGAACTACAGTCCACTGTTAAAATGTTCAGAAGTTTAGTATTTAGTTTTTTTGATGTATGATTGCAGATGGGTTTTTTTTTCTACCCATTGAAACCGAATATTTGTGTAATTCTTCTAGTGCTGAGAAAATGAGTTCAAGTTAAGCTTGCTACCCTTAGCTGGATGGAGTATTTTATTCCAACACGATACTGAAGCAAGCGTTCTAGTATAGGCTATACAGTATGCATTAAAGAACCAGCCTAGCACTGAGACAATTTTGTAGTGGTTTTGGTGCAGTGAATCTTTGCGTGAAATCCACCTATCTATCATCACATCAGTTTAAAGTAACTCATCCATAGCGCCAATTAGAGTAGAGCTCCACCATGTAATGGATAATGTAATAAAAATTAAAGTTATTGCCAGTGGTAAAACCATAAACTACTTGCATTGTTTCCCGGGGAGGGTTAATAAGCAAATGTATGTTACAAATGGTAGAAATGCATCCTACAGTCCTTCAGTACTATAATTTAACTAACTCTCTCCTTCTGCAAATCAAGGGTGCAGACCTACTCATTGATAATGGATGATAGCTATCTGAATTAACTGTTGGGAGCAGCGGGACATGTGTCGTTTGTGAAATATGCCCGGTCTGAGATCTTTCAGACATGCTGCTAGAGGTGATTTCTGGAGTATCCCACTTAATGTCCAGTAGGGCGTTTTGAACTGTCTAATAGGACGCCCAGGCGCACAGTGGTATAATCACCCACTGAATTACTAATTAAATAGTAGTGTAGAGTTAGAGAATTGTGAAAGGTTCTGAGTTGAATCCCCGTATAGCAATTTATTTTTCTTCTTCTCCGTGATTCTAATATGACTTATATAGTTTGTTTCATATGTAAATTTCTTAATATATTGTGTGAATTCTCTTACTGAAAATCTACAAATTACATCAATTTTACTTGTTGAGTTTCTGTGCGGTGGACATGCAAGAGTATAGGTTTGCTTATTTATATGTTGGTGCATGTAAAAAAAACAACCTTTTTTTTCTTTGTTTGACTTAATAAAAATCATGATAAGAAATGAAATGTTTTATGTCCATACAAGGAGTTGAACCATGTTTGCTAATGTGAAAAAAAAGAGAATTGCTTGACCAATATGGCTATAACAGAAGTCATGTAACTTCAGATCAAAGTTTAGTCAAGTTCATTCACATTGTTGATTAAACAGAGGTGTACCTAGGTTCATTGGCACCAGAGCGGAAATGTATATATAAGCCTCTCCGAACTGTGAAAATTGTTGTTTTTGTATCTCTGCAATGTTAGGGAAATTAAAACCACGCAGATACAATTTGTCAGAGCATAGTTTGTATACAATTCTAGCAGGACCTCTTATTCAGGCCCAACAGCCTACGTAGCTCACTGTGAAAGGAATCTGGGTAAGGCAGTTAAAGGGACACTATAGTCATCTGAACAACTTTAGCTTAATGAAGCAGTTTTGGTGTGTAGAATATGCCCCTGCAGCCTCACTGCTCAATCATCTGCCATTTAGGAGTTAAATCCCTTTGTTTATGAACCCTAATCACACCTCCCTGCATGTGACTTGCACAGCCTTCCATAAACACTTCCTGTAAAGAGAGCTCTATTTAGGCTTTCTTTATTGCAAGTTCTGTTTAATTAAGAGTTTCTTATCCCCTGCTATGTTAATAGCTTGCTAGACCCTGCAAGAGCCTCCTGTATGTGATTAAAGTTCAATTTAGAGACTGAGATACAATTATTTAAGGTAAATTACATCTGTTTGAAAGTGAAACCAGTTTTTTTTTTCATGCAGGCTCTGTCAATCATAGCCAGGGGAGGTGTGGCTAGGGCTGCATAAACAGAAACAAAGTGATTTAACTCCTAAATGACAGTGAATTGAGCAGTGAAATTGCAGGGTAATGATCTATACACTAAAACTGCTTTATTTAGCTAAAGTAATTTAGGTAACTATAGTGTTCCTTTAAGAGAATCAACTGAGGGATATTTAGAAGGCCTCATTTAAAGCTTCTGTATTGGTGTTGCTACAGGAAGAATTTTATGAAGGTCCCAAAGCAAAGTAATAGCATTCTGGTTACTTATTTAGCATATGAATATGCACATTCATATTCACGCACACTTACATACATACTGGAAAAAGAGAAGTAAAACTTTGATTTTTATTAATTTTATGGCACACACGAGGGGCACATATATAGAACTAGGGCTTGGGGTACTTTAGTGTTAGGAAAACAGGTTTGTTGTGAACATCTGTCTTTGTACAAAGGGTACCATTTGTGTGCACCAAGGATATGTTAACAAAAAAGAATTAGATAAAGCCTAAAGTAGTTTTCTGGTAAATTAGTACTTGGCTACCCTGTCCATTTGTTATAAACACTGACTGAGAATTATGGGAAATGTAGTCCAGAGGTTCTGCAGTGTCAAGGTTATCCTGTGCAGAGCCTTGGAATGCTTCAGAATTTGCTCATATATATTTCTTATATCTGGCAGAGTCACAGCTCCTGTTCTTGTAATTTTGTGCTATGTGAGAAGTAAGCCTAATGTGCTAGATTTTATCAGCAAACAGGAACATTGGTGATTTTGTTCCCAGACATTTTTACATTTGTTCCTGTAATATATTTCAAATGCCAGCAGTAATGTTTTAATGAGCCAAAAAATCCTCTTTCTTTCTCCTTGTTATAGCCCAGGCTTTTTAAAATGTCGCTTAAATAAGTGCTCCATTCTGCATGGAGCCGATACTTTGCCCTTTGAATTATTTGTTTGACTTTTATTTCAGTAAGATATTTCAACCTATCCTTTGTTTTTATATACTACAAATATTAAACCATTTGCAGACTTTAAAGAGTTGTATTAGCTGACTTATAGAGCTTAAAGGACCACTATAGGCACCCAGACCACTTCAGCTTAATGAAGTGGTCTGGGTGCCAGGTCCAGAGAAACTGCTATGTTTATAAATAGGTTAATCCAGCCTCTAAAGCCTCTAGTGGCTGTCTCATTGACAGCCGCTAGAGGCGTTAGCGTGCTTCTCACTGTGAAAATCATTATGAATGCTTTCCTATGAGACTGGCTGAATGCGCGCGCAGCTTCTTCCGCGCATGCGCATTCAGCCGAAGAGGAGGAGAGGAGGCAGAGAGGAGGAGGAGAGCTCCCTGCCCGGCGCTGGAGAAAGAGGTAAGTTTAACCCCTTCCTCTCCCAAGAGCCCGGCGGGAGGGGGTCCCTGAGGATGGGCGCACCCTCAGGGCACTATAGTGCCAGGAAAAAGAGTATGTTTGCCAACAATTTCTCTGATAGAAGGTACACACTTCTGATCCTGCAGTCAAAACTGCAGTCAAAACTCCATAAAAAAAACAAAAAAAACTGTTAAGGCTGAAAAGGGATGTCAAAATTAAAAAAAAAAAAATACGTTTATTTAGAATATGTTAAAGAAGGAAAGTATTTTTTATTTGTAATATTTAATGATCACAAAGACAAGATACACCTACGGCACTCAAACTAATCTTTGTAAATATTGTGTTTTGCCTATACTATTGTTGGCCCTCTATGGAAGGGCCAAAAATAGTACAAACACTAAAATACTCAATTGAGGGGGCTCCTACAAAATTCAAAATCATGAAAAATTAGTTATTGTTTATCACAATTTATTATAATTCACTAATTAGAACACATATCCATAATAAAAAAAGATATAAAATGTGAAATACTTATATACCCATTTTGCAGACTATGGCCAGTAGAAAATAAAATGTTCACTATTGAAGTCTATAATTAAAGCAAATAAGACTTCTCCCTGCTCAGCAGTTTAAAAAAAAAATACAATGTTGCACAAAGTTTCTGTAGTATAAACCGTAAAACAGTGCGGCAAAAAAAAAACCATAGCTAAATAATACAAACTAGGCAGACCTCTCATGCAGAAAATGGCGTGCTCAGGGGTATATTACCCAGTAGGGTCAATGTATCAAGCCTTGTAGGAAACGGTGGCCCTACTATATATGTGGGGTATGAACGGCTAGAAAGTCCTCCTAATCCAGTGCGTCCAAACTAGGCTCAAGCTTGAATCCTACAGAGCAGGGACACCTACTGGTAGGATCTAGTACTACATAAGATTATTCTAGTAATTCAATACAATTCAATGACTTTGAATAGTACAGAGTTTGGAAAAGAACAGAAATTATGACTAAACATGTACACATTCTGTCTAGAATCTGTTCTTCTCCCCTCTCCCCTCTTCCCTCCCCTATCCTCTCTCACCCTCTCTCCCCCTCTCTTCCCCTTTCTCCAAAAGAAGGATGTCGTTATTTAACAATACAGAAACCGTTCATGTCAACTCAAAGTTCTTATGTATTTTATGAGAGCATGGTAGAGGGAGAATTGGGAATGGGAGTAGAAAAGTAACTAAAAATGCTTTCACTGCATAACTGAGGAGGGGGCTTAAGATGATTGTTCACATATAAACAAAGGATCCACACTGCATTTATTATTATTATTATTATTATTATTATTATTGTATTTATATAGCGCATCAAATTCCGCAGCGCTTTACAATGGGTGGACGAGCAGACATGTGGTTATAACCAGACAAGTTGGACACATAGGAACGGAGGGGTTGAGAGCTTACATGCTAGAGGGAGTGGGGTAAAATGACACAAAAAGTTAAGGATAGTATTAGACTAGTGACAGTTGCAGAAGAGGAATCAGTTGAGAGCTATTAACAGTTTAATTGATAGCTTTTATGAAGAAGTGGGTTTTTAACGATTTTTTGAAGGAGTGGAGACTGGGTGAGCATCTAACGGAGGAGGGAAGCGAGTTCCACAGGAACAGTGCAGCCCTCGAGAAATCTTGAAGGCGAGCATCAGAGGTGGGAGTACGGACAGAAGATAGACGGAAGTCTTCAGCAGATCGTAAGGGCCTAGACAGGACATACTTGTGTATAAGGGAGGATAGATAGGTGGGAGCAGCATTATGTAGAGATTTGAAAGCAAGAACCAGAATTTTAAATTGAGCGAATTACAGTAGTCAAGGCGAGAAAGGACAGTGGAATGGACCAACACCTTAGTCACATCTGGTGTTAAGTAGGGGCGGATGCGCGCAATGTTTTTGAGATGGAAATGACAGGATTTGGTGATAGATTGAACATGAGGCTTGAAGGAGAGGTGGGAGTTAAAGAGAACACCTAGGCAGCGAGCCTGCGTGGGGGAGCTGATGGTAGCACTGTTGACTTGCAGGGAGACAGACACAGGAGTAACAACACTTGAGGGAGGAAAGACCAGAATTTCAGTTTTGGTCAAGTTTAGTTTAAGGAAGTGGGCAGCCATCCAGTTAGAAACAGCAGAGAGGCAGTCAGAGACACTAGTCAAGAGGGACGGGGAGAGATCAGGAGAGGACAGGTAGATTTGATAATCGAATCCAAAGGAGCTAATGAGTTTACCAAGGGAGGCAGTATATATTGAGAACAGTAGGGGACCAAGGACTGAACCTTGGGGGACACCAACAGAGAGGAGTTGGAGAGAAGAAGCAGAGCCAGAGAAAGAAACACTGAAAGAGCGCTGGGAGAGGTAGGAGGAGCACCAGGAGAGAGCAATATCTTGTAGACCGATATTGCGGAGGATGAGAAGAAGCTATTGATGATCAACAGTATCAAAAGCCGCAGACAGGTCAAGGAGAATTAGGATAGAGTAGTGACCACGAGATTTTGTATCGAGTAGATCATTGGATACTTTGGTCAGTGCCGTTTCCACAGAGTGCTTAGCGCGGAAACCAGACTGAAGCGGGTTTAGCAGAGAGTTGGACTCGAGGAAGTCTGTCAATCTCGCATACACAATTCTTTCAAGGATCTTGGATGCAAAAGGCAGTAGCGAGAGAGGACGATAGTTGGATGGGGAGTTAGGGTCAAGATTGGCCTTCTTTAGAATTGGGGTTACAGTTGCATGTTTGAAGGGCGATGGAAATATACCAGAGGAGAGAGAGAGATTGAGAATTTTAGTGAGAGGTGGAGAAAGAGAAGAAGACAGAGTACGGATGATTGACTCAGATCACTTATTGTAGCTGCAAACTAATAAATTAACATTTTCTCTACAAGTGTATGCAAGACTCTAGAGAGAGGGGAGATCCCCTCTGTCCTACACATATTCTCTAAAGCACTCCTTGGTATAACTCTCTTCTTTTGGCATAGAAAAAAGGAAAGTCCAGGGATCAAATGGGAATGGTGCAATGTTAGACAGGTTGAGGTCCTAATGGACTCCAAAAAAGGTTCTACTCATAGGTTGCTTTCTAATGAATGAAGCTGTTAAGGTTCCACAAAGTTTCCAGAAAGACCAGTAGAAGTAGATCACATGCTAAATTAGTAACCAGAGTGCTATTACTTTGCATTAGGACCTTTATAAAATTCTTCATGTAGCAACACTATTACAGAAGCTTTGGTTGAGTCCTTCAAAATAGCCAAAGTTCTCTCAACTTCCTCACCCAGATTCCTTTCACAGTGAGCTACGTAGGCTGTTGGGCCTGAATAAGAAGTCCTGCTAGAATTGTATACAAACTATGCTCTGAGAAATTGTATCTGCGTGGTTTTAATTTCCCTAACAAAAGGTGTTAAGGACATTGCAGAGATACAAAAGCAACAATTGTCACAGTTCGGAGAGGTGTACCAATATACATTTCCACTTTGGTGCCAATAAGGTACACCTCTAGAATTTTATACAAATTATGCTCTTAGGAATTGTATCTGCAAAACAGAGACCATTAAACTAAATTGGAGTGGTGAAATGCACTTTTTAAACTATTCTGTGTAAAATTTTAAAACCTGTGATAGTAGGGTGTGGCAATCAAAGTGTAATTTGAGACTAATATCAGGGATGCTAGTTTGTGACTTCTATCTTGTGAGTCATCTTCCTTGATATGCAGCAAGATTGTTGGTGTTCTATGGACTACTTTTTTAGGCTCTATTTACATTGGGAATGAATACCTGCAAATATATAATTTTGCATTGCATGGACAATTCAAAGTTCGGGACCTTTGACTTAACAACATTCTCTGTAGGTGTAGAGTCATGGCTAAGATATTTTACCCACACAAAACTTTTAGTAGTGGCAGATGTGCACACAAACACTGTTAGACATACGGGTGTGTGCGCACACACAGATACATTCATACATACATATGCACACACACAACTAACATCACTTACAATCATTCTATGTCAGCCATTCTAATACAGACAAATACATAAAATTAGCCATAGAGTCTCACACAAACACATAACTATCCGCTCACTTACTCACCTACACACACAGAAATTCACAAATTCCCATACACACATACCTTTTTATTTACGGTTTATAATTGTGTGTGTGTACATGTACTTGCATAATGAAACCAATAATTGCTATGGTTTTTTTTTCTTGTTTTTATGCATTTCTTTTGATTTACATTTTATAACAAGATTTTCGAATCACTGTTAATGATTAAACACTAAAGCTTATTGTACTGATTACTATGTTGTCTCGAAAACTAGTTTCAAATTCTGACAGTAAGGGAGATTTCTGTTTTGTAATTCATTTTCTCACTGGTTTCTTTCCTTGCTGTGTCGTAAACCATGTTTTACATAGTTTCGCTATGAGAGCATAAATTTGTTTTGTCAAAATCTGATGACTCACTGATAATGAATGTATTAAAAGCCTGCCAGATGGATTACGGAGGCTTTGTTCACCTATCAAAACACTTCTTTCTCCCTTGTGAGTGATGCCGGATACAATACTGCAACTATGAATGAAAAGTTTTAATCAGATGGTTCTGTTTAGCCAAAAGCATGGTGTGCCAAATTCTGTCACTTCCCTTGTTAATTAGAAACAATCTGGTATTGCTGGCATTATGGTTTTCTTTAAGTTCTTTGGCACTCTAAGGCTAGAGACTGCAACTGTAAACACCCTCAGCCAGGCTCTTGAGCCTGATAAGTATACCCTGTGTGCCTGTGTTTGCCTCTGATATTTAAAGGGACACTATAGTCACCCAGACCACTTCAGCTCAATGGAGTGGTCTGGGTGACAAGTCACTCAGGTTTTAACCATTCAGATGCAAACATAGCAGTTTCAGAGAAACTGCTATGTTTACATTTGGGGTTAATCCAGCCTCTACTGGCTGTCTTCTGGACAGCCACTAGAGGCGCATCTGCGGCGCTGGAGGCACATTTCGCCTCCATCGCACAGAGCATCCATAGGAAAGCATTGAAAAATGCTTTCCTATGGACACTTTGAATGCGCATTCGGCTCCGCTGACGTCTGACGGAGGAGCTGACATCGGCGGGGAAGGAGAGGTCACCAGCGCCGAGGGAGCCCAGTGTTGGATTAAGGTAAACTGCTGAAGGGGATTTAAGCCCTTCAGCGCCACTGCGTGGGGACCCTGAGGGCACTATAGTGTCAGGAAAACCGCTTTGTTTTCCTGACACTATAGTGATTCTTTAAGAAACACAAGGCATGACTAAGTGCAAAACGTTGGGGTAGATTAATCTAGATTAAACAGCAGGGTAGGTGGTGTAAGGGCAGATTTTGGTGTTTTTCTGGACATTGCTTGCAGACCTCCCTATTCATCCACTGAAAAAAGAGGTTAGTGCTCGGCTAAAAGAAAATGGAGCCCAGGCAGACAGACTGGACCTGGAGGCTCATGAGCCCATCGTCAGACACACCGTCTGAATAAAACCCAGAAAGTTCCCAGGTTTGGGTGGAATGTAAACTGGGCTATGTACTCTACAAGCACAGAGTCTGCTAAATTTTACCACAAACAAAAAAGGTATAAGTTGTAGAGAAGTGGTTTGACTCATTGCTAACATACATTCATTTTGCTTCATTCACTGTCCTTACAGTGTCCAATATCTATTAAAAATGAAATAGAATGATTGTATAACAGAACTCCACAGCAATAATACCGACAGTAATGTGATTATTACAATTAATGTGTTTAGAAATCAGCCTGTATAAGTAACAATAACATTGTTCTTTTTCTAAATTACACTTTAGTTACATAAATTATTACAATTTCTCAGGGCAGCTTTCCCCTGGCCACAATTAAAGTGTCCCTCTTTGTCCATTTGAAATATTGGGAAGTATGAAAAAGTACTATGACATATTAAGACTGACTCCACAAACCTTGGCTAACATTAGAGGATTAGAACATGTTTGTGCCCAGCAAGAACTGGGGAATATATCTGTAGATCCCAACCAAGTGTTTACCAATTTCAAAGGGTTTTTTTTTTGTGTGTGTGTTTTTTCCCCCCGTTTTGTAAACAAAAGCTGGTTTCCTGAGAAGCACACCCTTGTTAATGATGTGAGTAATTATTATATCGATGAGAAACAGATTTGTAAAGATAAGCCTGTGTTTTTTATATTAGCATTGCTGTTCTTTTAACAATGCAGTTCCTGTTAATTGCCGGCCTTCACAGGAGAGAACATTACAGAATGCTGGGCATATGCCACGCATAGCCGTACAGTTTGCTTCCTGTTAGCGCACTGTGTTCTGATGAAAGCCAAGCTATAAATGGATTTTCATGCATGAATACAGAGGGCTGAATGGATTACTCAGTGAATACTATTCAGTAATTGATTCCTCTCACTGTTTAACTAAATGATTTTCTGTGTTGGAATGGTACATTTCAATGTTTTCTCTAAAGGAATTTAGGATGGAGCAATTTAAATGTGACATGTAATCCAATGTAAGACATGTTTTTTTTTAGATTGGCTTTAGTATATATGCTTACACAGCTAAATCACAAATATCACCATCAATATGAAAATGGATGTAGAGTAAAATATAACAGTGATGTCTAATCATATGATGGATTAAAACTTCAGCAACAATGAAGCCGAGATCTACACTTTTTAAAGGTCACTCCACTTTTTTACATTTATTTTTTACCATTCTCATTTTATTTTAAAGATATGTCTTTAAACCCCCCCACACCCCACAAGCTCTTGTACATTGACATAGATCATTCTAGATGTCTGATTTCTATAAAATTATAACTTTTCTTTAAAGATTGATTGTGTTAACATCTATTTCACAGTTTTTTTTTGTTTAGTTTTTTTTCTTTTGAGGGCGTAAAGTTTGGAAAATGGAAACTTTATTGGGTGGGTGCGTCACCGGTGGGTGGGCACATGCATGACACAATCAGCTTTAAGTCCCTGCCAACAAAGGGGGCATGTCATCTCTTTACGCATGTGTGCCAGGACGACAGGCTGTCTATACATCAATCATTGCTGTAGCTCTCGTGAATAGGCTTTGGAAAATGGTTGTCTATGGGATTTGGCAACTCTGAACCCTAATAGGGTTTATTTCCCAAGTCAATACAAATTGGTATAGTTTATTATTTTTTTATAAACCCAATTATATAATAAAAATGTAATCCACATACTTTAATTTTGCTGAGAAATTGGACACAGGTCTAAGAACCAGCAACCATATTTAGCACAATTCGTAAAATGACATTTCAGTTGCTCTTTTTAGCAAAGAGGAAGCCGGCAAATGTCACATGATTATTTTTCAGGCAAACAAAATGAGTGTAGTGCAAACAAAACATAGTGTCACCAAAATACAATTTATTTGTACAATAAACAGTGGCATTTTCAGTGTTTATAGTGACAACAAAACTGTTTTCTGTTGTCACAGTTTTATGTACCTTCACCTTTAAAATGCAAATAGAAATTAACACTAACATATCTACTTTTTTTTCAGTATGCAATTTTGTATCATGCAATGTTTAGATTTGTTAACCCTTTCCGAGCCCAAGTTAGTACCATTATTGCACAGCTCTATATTTCCGTTTACTTTAAGGCGCAGTCTAAGCACCATAACTGCTGCAGACTTTGTGCCCTGTTTTACAGTCAAATTGTTTTCAGGTGATTCTGAGGATCCCATGGGGGTTCTGAGGATCCCATGGGGGTTCTGAGGATCCCATGATTCAGCCTCCACCTAAATCTTTCTTTACAGATATTAATGAAAACACACAAGTACAAGGGAGGCAGACAAGATAATTCCAAAATGAAAAGCATGTCTCTCGCAAGAGATAAGCCATCCCCAATGAAACTGCTTATAACATAACAAGACGGTCCACTACCTTCCAAAAGGGCCAGTCACTGCATTCCCACTCCCTGGAGGTCAGTTCCACCTTTGGAACCAAAGATTAAGAGGGAAAGAAGAGTTGGAGAAGAGTATAGGAAGACAGCAAGAGAGAATTTGACCTCTAGACAGAGAAGGAAAGAATGAGAAGAAGAGAAATAATAATAAAAGAGGGTAGGTAGAAGAGCTAAGCAGAGAATGCCCAAGGGAAAGTGGGGTGGGGGAATTATTATCCAGTGGGTCACTCTGGAAGTGGAATGTTTGACATGTAATTTGGACCCCATAGATAGGTCAATCCTCAGGTGTGTGTAGTAATAAACAGAATCTAAGGGGTCCATTTATTATTTCTCATATACAACCATGTCTTCCATGGTATTCATTTCTTCAACCCTCCCCAACCATTGTGAATTAAAATACTCCCAAGGGGAGGGTCGTGTTTTGTAATAACACCATTTTGTGGGGTGAACAGTACCTGTTGTCCGGCTATAGTTTTAATACGCAAGCAGACAATTTAGTTGTAGAAGTTGTATCTACTTTATTTCATTTGAAATCATGAATGTTTGTGGTAAATCCAGAAAATGTCCCCAATTCGTGTTTTATGCATGCTTAGCTACTATTATCTTGAAATTTGCATTTTCTTTGTCATATCTCCACAATTCCTGGTTTCCAGAATGACCTTATGGGTCTTCTAAAAGGCATTTAAAAGAGTAAAATGAAGAACTATATCTTTTTAATGTGGAATCACCAAGAATATGCAAACTGTACACAGTGCGGGGCTTTACACTGCAATTAAAATAAGTTTGCCAGAGCCTGTGGCATGCTGCCAATACCTTGCATGACACTAACAAAAAGATAATAAATAGCTGCCAAGCCATGACCCCCCACAAATTATGCCCTTGTTACTCCTACTAAGATTTTGAAAAACTGTGACTGCTAACTTAATTAAATGCTGGCAGCAAGCTTTTATTTAAAGAGACTTGATGAAATGGAAGCAGTGTTTCGGTTTGTTTTTTTCAGTGATCAGAAAGCAACATTCTAAATCTATGTACTTTTCCCCCCTAATTCTTCTAATAACTAGAAAACTCAACAAGGTAATTTGTTGAGTGTCATTCAGCATTATTTACAGCTGATCTTTTGTCAATGAGTGCTTCGTTAATTCACAGTTTGATAACTCAACTTATCCATGAGATGTCCTATTGGTTAATGTCCTACCAAAGAGGCTATGTGAAAACATTTAGAAATCCTGCATGAAGTGCGCTCAGTTGAAAATGAAACCGTGGAGTATGTATAGATTTATCAAGACTGTTTGATGCATATTTTTTTTTCCCAGCAAACTTTGGTTAAGTCATGGACAGGGGTTCCAGGAAGATAAGTATATAGTAATATTTTCTCTTGCCATTTACAGGTCTTAGGGCAGTCTTTTTTGGCATAGTATTGACGCAATGTTGATGGCACATTCTTTGCATTCATTTCAGTGATTGGCTGAAATCTGCATCTACACTGTATAGACACGCAGACGCTGAGGATCTGATGATGCTAAAACCTTTTCTGTGATCCCTTTGTTTCAGGGTATGTTCTCTTCAGTCTGGTCTTTTAGCGAGTGGAAGATGCTTAGATTAATTTATTTTGGCTGGCTTGTAATGGTCAGTAAAGAATAGTTCACTGTGTGGCAATGAAAATTTGTCTTTAGTGGTGTCTTTGAGGTCAGTGTCCTCCTGTCCACTGAAGGCCTATCTACGTTTTGAATCATTTGGTTGTGTCTGACTAGATACAGTGGGGCGTTACGTATATAAAAGGTTGTGTTCTGAAACTGGTCTGAAGGACTAGAAGTGGGACAGTCACCATGGGACCAGCAAACACATTCCATTAGTGATCTACCCCATTTTCATGTTTGCATCACTTTTCCTGACATACATTTTTATGTGTTAGATTTTATTTATTAGGTACATAGCCAAAAAATATGAGCTATTTCAAGTGGCATCCATATATGTGCAAGTCATAAATTTACCATGCTTGAAAAGCTGCGTGAAGTTGGCACCCCATATTTTTAAAAGGCGAAGAATAAAAATAGACCATTTGTTTGTGCTTATTTGTGCCGCGTTAATGAACATTTGGTTTCAAACATATTGCGTATTAGATTTTTATCAAACCCCACCCACTTCCCACCCCAAGTTTTTAAAGTTTAAAAACAAATACTCCATCAAATATTATGCGCAATATCTCTGAAACCAAAGTAGCACAAACGGTCCTTTTTTGCGGCACAAATCCGCACAAACCAATGGTGTGTTTGGTTTTAAAATGAAAGCACATGGGGTGCAAAGCCGGGCTGGGTTTGATCAAAAATATGTTCAATATCTCCAAAACCAAAGCAGCACAAATGTTAATTTTTGCAGTACAAATTGGCACACCTCACCGTCTATCTTTATTCATCTTATGCGTTGCTAACATCACACAGCTTGTTTTAAAGAGAAGCTTCCCTTTTTAAAAATTTTCGATCCTTCTTTTCACAATTTCACAATGGTGAGATAGTTACCATTTCGGACTATGGTTAACTAATCTGAAAATTTATTTGAGCAGTTTTTAGCAGGATGTTCTGCTGGGTCATGGCATTGGTTATGAGTGGTAAGATTTGAAACTTGCGTAGCCTCTGTTCTTTTTATGGTATTTTGTCTCTTCTACCATCAATTCATGGATGCGAACCTGATTAATAAATGAGCCAAAAAAGAATTATGATCTACAGTGGTATTTTATAATCTTAATCTAATATGTTCATAAACTGTTTAATTTTATTTGTTTTTGGAGGTAAATTCTTACAGTATACATATATACTATAATGTATACTATATGTGCACTTCATTAGTCTGCAAAGATGATTTCAAAGTCCTGCCTTATGTGTGGACTTGTATGAGAAGAAGAAACCCCATATGTTAGTGTTAATGATCTGACTATAATTACTTACTATAATTACTGAGAATTAATCCCAAGATTTTAAATGGGAGAACAGAGGTTTCCTTCAGTAGAACCGGCATAACAATTTTATCCAGTATACATTTATAAGAAATAAAGTATTCCATATAAATATCCTAAGTGCTCCACACTGGTGAGTATTGAAACACATTAGTTCTGAGACTAGTATATAAGGGGGAGACAGGAGAAATTCCCCTCCAAAGCCAATGACTTGGAGGGGTTGGCGATGGGGATATGACCTCCTGGTGTACACCATTCTTCTAGTTTAAGGTGCACTGGGTTGCCATTTGGCTCAGATCTGTAGGCGTGAGCTTGAAGAAGGTATCTTTGCTAGGCTGGCATTGTTATGTTGGGTTTGGTCCGCGTAAGGGTGTAAGGGCCTGCAAGCAAAATGTTCTCCAGGCCTGGACTGATACATTGAGATATTCCCCAGTGGATTGTACCATCTAGGGGTGACCAGGCTGTCCAATTACGAGGTGTTAACAAATGATTGCAGTTTGAAATGAGACATTCATAAGATAGTCTGTCTCTTATTGGCATTCAGAGATCTCTGTGAATTCTCAGTCTTGCTGAACAGGTCATACTTATGGAGGTTATGGGGTTATATGATGCCACACGTTGCATCTCCTTCATTTATTAAATCCATGCATTGTATGCTCCACGTTAGTCGGACCATCCACACTGAGATCCCTGTGTGAGTGTCATTCACAAAACAGGCCATTCATTTGTACTTTTCCCCAAGCCAAAAGTTGCCTGCCCTCCCCTGGATTTGCGATTATCCAATGTACAGATACATTTTTATTTTACGTGTGGAATTATATCTTTGTGGGTTTTGATAAAGGCAGAGCCTTTTAAGGGATATACATACTTGGCAAATCCCTGATGAGTAAAAACCTAGGAATTATTTTAATGAAACCAAGTATTGTAGCAAATGGCAAAATTGCACAAATTCCTTGATTTTCCACTGAAGGGCTTATTACAGTATGATCTCATCTGTTTCCGGAATCTGCAAGAAAGAGCCACTGTAGAGCTAGAATAATTCAGGACCAAATTACATATTCTATGTAAAGATCTTAAATATTCGCTGCACAAGGGGTTATATTCTTCTAGGGCTGATAAAATGATTGTGGGTTACATGAAGTTTACACCCCTTCCATTGTGCAACTTATATAGCAAATGTTCTAAGTCTCTGCATGTATTAAGCATAAAAGGGGCAAAATAACAACCACAAGGCGTTGCTGTACTTTTTGTTCTTTGGATTTTTGGATGCAAACCTTTCACTCTTTCAACATCCAAAAATCGGTACAACTCTATAAATGTATTGAAATTCCAGAAAAGCATGCAACCTGTAGTGAGGCTTTTGTCAAGTTCAGTAGTGTAACATAGTGAAAGATAAAAAAGCATGCATTAACTTATAATCAGTTCCTAATAATAACTGACCTTGGTAACCTAGTGACCATTGTTTATAGAATCAGTGGTGCATGACAAGCAATCCATATAGGAATGGCAATGTGTCAATAAAACCTAGTATCCAAAGCGCGCGCGCGCGCGCTTTCTCTCTCTCTCTCTCTCTCTCTCTCTCTCTCTCTCTCTCTCTCTCTCTCTCTCTCTCTCGACAGAGCTGGGTGAGGTGAGCATAGTACTCACACTGTCCTTGCCATCCATGGCTAGACAATGCGGGATCCAAAATATACAAAACACGCTCTGGTGGAATCCTACGGTTAAAGAGCAACCTTTGGCGCTCTAGATGTTGTAAACTACATCTCCCATAATGCCCTTACATCCATAATGCTGGCAAAGCAGCAGGGAGATGTAGTCCTCTACATCTGAAGTGCCAAAGGTTATCTACCCCTGATCTAGAGTCTCTGAATACCATGCCAAAGTGTTTAAGACCAAATACTCTGATGCATTGATAATGAAGAATTATAGCTGCTCTGCCTCTTCTAGAATATTTTAAAAAATTATATTTACTGTATTTCCCATGGAATCAATAGAAGACAACAAGTAAGGACTACTTTGTCTAACGGTAAAGTCCAAAGTTGCAGAGTGTCAATTCCCACTGCTGTCACTAGCGACAACAGTGGTAAATGGGCATCTTTTCGCACATTTGATCAATGATCTTCCCTGCATGAGAGTACAGCAGTGATGTGGGCTTTTGGTAAAATGACCTCTGAAAGCAGCAAAGCCACGTTAACACTTCTGCAATATCAATGTCTGTTTTTTTACAACCTGGATGCCTGTGATTACTTGCAAATGCTGTAAAAGACAAACTGCTTCCAAGTGGTTGAACAAAGATAAGGAGATGTCTCCCAGACACTCTGGGCACCATAAATACTACACCAAGCTGAATTGGTTATAATTACTTTGTATCCCTTTTAATGCAAGAAATGTGTGCAGCAAGTGCACTTTTAAATGACAACTTTGTTTATTCAATACAGTGAGACATCAATGTTTCATGCTTCATTAGGGCTGAACAAGTATTCCATATTACAGTAAATGTTTTAGAGAGATTCATTGCACTTAAAACATGCAGTAATATTGTTAACTATGTTCAATTGTGCTACATTCGTAAACCTCAACTATTCCAGAAAAGACTACCATAAATAGGGGTTAGAAAGAAGGCAATTTGTATCGTACGTAAAGAGGAATCTCTGAAAAATGAAAAATATTTTTGGAAACCAACCCTGATTTGATACACTAAGTTTCCGAACTGTATAACACACAAACAAATTATACAATATTTATGTTTACATTTCAAAATAATAAGAACAAAGATAAACTGATACATTATAACATGGGGACCTGCTCAATCCCCATGATTTTCAAACTGTCCAGGTGAGTGGATGGTTTTGCTAATTGAAATGTCTCCAAAACCAATCTGAAGCTCAATGAAGTGCCAAAAATAAACATCTCTGGAGATATTGCCAAGTCTGGGATAAGGTCCAGGTCTTCTATCTACTCAGATCCATTTCCAATATGGGTTGCAGACAGACTTCTGCTGGAATCTTTGTGAGCAACGACAGTGAATAAAAACAAGTGCTTGATCAGATCTGTTCTGGAAAAATTCAAAATTATAGTTTTGAATGTGCAACTTATTTCTGCTGTTTGTATGGTGATTACAAGAGCATTGTTTTGTAGCAGTGTGACATTTTACTATATAATTGTAAGATTGTTTTTCTGATTCGTAGAAGTGATGGTTTCCACTGAAATCAATAAAAGTGTTTGCCTGTGTGTTAATGGCTCAGTTTCCCTTAGCTTTAATGTTTAGGATGTCCCTGTCCCTAGTTTTATAGCCTCCTCCCTGTGTGCCATAAAAGTAATAAAACATTGATGGTCCAATCCATTGCACATCATTGAGGAGCATTGGGGACCTGATGTAAACTGTAAAATGACTGTTGCACATCCAAACTTCCCCCTAGGAATGCAATCAATGAGTTCCAATAAAACGTGTCATTGCAGCAGAAGCCACTGGAGGTGTGTTTAACCCTTCAAGGTACACATTGCCGTTTCTGCTGGGATGGATAGATTGACAGAACCACTGCACCGAGGCCACTTCATTGAGATGAAGTGGCCTTGGTGACTTTAGTGGTCTTTTAACTGGAGGACAACAGGCCAAGCAATATCCCTCCAAAGGAAAACCTAAATACAATACAATAAGGACCGAAAAAAACTGTAAAGGGGCACTCCATAACACCATAACCACTGCAGCATAACCTATGTAGCGCATTGTAGTGATTAGAATGTTGCACAGAGTATTTGTGTAGTTATGTTGCAAAGAGTATTTGAACGCTAAACCATAGCCCTCTGGCACCCACAGTCTAGCCTCTTGGCTTTAGCTCAGCCAACTTAGGGTAGTAATGATAGTTTGAGAGCATTGGGTTTACACCCAGCCTGTCTACCCAAAGTCGCAGGTACTAAATGTAGGGTGATTTAATTGTCACTGAAAAAAGGTGTACAAAATTATTTCAGAAGAAGGGCTATCTTTATTTTATATCCATCTAAATTATTATTATTAATATTATTAGTATACTATTTATATAGCACCAGTAAATTCCGTAGCGCTGTACAATGGGTGGACTAACAGACACATAATTGTAACCAGATAACTGGACGCACAGTGACAGAGAGGTTGAGCTTACATGCTAGAGGGAGTGGGGTATAGTGACACAAAGGGTATAAGTAAGGGTAATGAAATAGGTTGCTCGAAAAGTATTCACTGCGAACTTAGGTTATTTTTGACAGTTGCAGGAGTGGAGTCATGGGGGTGGGGGAGAATGAAAACCCGATAACAGTTTAAATGATATGCTCTCCTGAAGAAGTGTGTTTTCAAAGATTTTCTGAAGGAGTGGAGACTGTGTGAAAGTCTTACGGAGAAGGGAAGGGAGTTCCACAGAAAAGGTGCAGCCCTCGAGAAGTCTTGGAGGCGAGCATCAGATGTGGGAGTACAGACAGAGGATAGACGTAGGTCTTCGGCAGAATTCAGGGGCCTTGACGGGACATACTTTTGTATTAGAGAGGATAGGTAGGTTGGAGCAGCGTAAAGATTTGTAAGCAAGCACTAGAATCTTAAATTGAGCCCTGTATCTAACTGGAAACCAATGTAAGGACTGACAGAGGGTGGAGGTAGTGGACAGGAAAATGAGCCTTGCCGCCGCATTCATTTTAGATAGCAGCGGTGCAATCTAGGAACACATAAGACTACTAAGTAGGGGATTGCAGTAGTCAAGATGAGAAAGAACAATGGCATGGACCAGCACTTTAGCTGTGTCTGGTGTTAAATAGGGGCAGATCTGAGCTATGTTTTTGAGATGGAAGCGGCAGGATTTGGCAATCGACTGGACATGAGGGGTGAAGGAGAGGTCAGAGTCAAAGAGAACACCTAGGCAGCGAGCCTGTGAGGTAGAGGTGATGGTGGCATAATTGACTTTGAGGAAGACAGATATAGGAGTAGCAACACTTGAGAGAGGAAAGACCAGAAGTTCTGTTTTTGGACAGGTTGAGTTTAAGGAAATGAACAGCCATCCAGTTGGAAATTGCGGAGAGGCAGTCGGAGGCACAAGTCAAGATGGGCGGAGAGAGATCAGGGGAGGACAGGTAGATTTGTAATAGGACTAGAACAAACAGATCTACGCTACTTAGCATTTACCACCAACTGCATTTAGGGCAATATATTGAACTCCCTTCTCTAGTGTCTTAGAGCCAATTACCATAGGACTTTTAGTAACATTAAAATTTAGACAAAGTTAAAAATGAATGCATCTGATCAAAACAAGTCCTACATAAACCTGTAGGACACATCCCAGCTCCTTGGCCGTGCAGTTCAGCTTTGTTCTCATGCAAACATTTTTTATAAACATACACAATGCAATTCAGGGATAAAACTGGATAAACTATTAAACAAATATCCCACTGGAAAGGAAGTGCTAATTCACTGTCACTGCTTGTACTGGATATAGTAAATCTTTCCAGTTATGTAACAATGTTTAATATGTACTTTTTCTCATATCCATGTTTTTTCCACATTAATTTTCACTGCCGAGTCTACTTGCAACAATAAATTAAATGGAAAATGTTTCCCTCACTTTGTCTTTATATCCCAAGTTTAATTCACTTTCTAATATGAGTAATCTGAAAACTACAAATGACATGAACACATCACGGCTAAACGGTGCTTCAGATCATTTGAATGTTCTATATTGAATAAACATTAAAATATACAATTAGTACCTCTGTTGGATGATTACATACTCAAACTAATGCATCTTCTGAAGATATTATCATACATTAGCATTTTAGTGTGTGTGTGTGTGTGTGTGTGTATATATATATATATATATATATTTATATAAATGTGTGTGTGTGTGTCATTTGAATATGCATGGTATGTAAATGATATATTTCACATTTCATTCTGTCTCCCCTCGTACATATTGAACTTAGTACACAGCTACTGTATGTCCGATTACCTTGTTTAAGTAGGCTAAACACAAGTGATGCCTTCAGATTTTTTTTTTTTTTTTGTGAACACGAACAATGGCATGTTTCCAAATTTAAAAATGAAAAGCAGACTTTTTTGTTTCTGTATTCTAATTTCTGTGTTTCCTGCTACCATGCTCTTAATATGGCCAAGTCTAATGTGGGCTGCATTCCAATGTATTGGGAACAAAGCCATATAACGAGAGGGAACTTTATCTCAGGATGGCAGCCAGACTTAAACCTGGACTAGAATTTTACATGAAGATCATTTTCCTTAAGTTAAATATAAGGGTTTTAATGTTTGTTATATGAATTAATGAAGTACAACAAGGCTCAACATGTTCAAGTCCTATGTCACTAGCTGGACCTAAATGTCACTGACAAACCACCTTCTTTAATGTGATCTCTGGGACTGGAAAAGAAAGCAGAATGTACAATCTCACACCCCAGAATCTGGGCTTCCCTAGCATACAGGTGCCATGGACTCGAGAATTGTTGTCTTTATGGCTATATTACCTTTTATACATTTATGTACAGGTATACATTTGCAAGTAGTTTTGCTGGTACCGATTAAACTAAAGTCTGTAGGACAATACATTATTCATAATAATAATAATAATAATAATAAATATTAATATCACAATATGTTATACTGCTTGCCTTTCTTTAGCTTGTCCCTGCTAATCTAGGAGGAGAGAGGAACTTACGTTTGAGCCCTCTTTCCCCTTAAAACCTGCCAGCCTATTTTTTCTCTCTATCATTTTAATGTTGCTAATTCTCATCACCTGCTGATTTGGTTTTATGCCTTAACTAGTCATGCTTGCATCCAAATTATTATAAAGCATACTAGATGTAATCAGTATAGCACAGTTCCAGTCTCAATGTGTTTCTTGCCAAGCCGGTGCAGGGAGATGAAATATGGAGACCTGTACATAACAAGTTTGGTAGCGCGGTGATCGTTCTTCTCCTACGCGTTTTGTAGAATTTATACTATTCTGTCTTAAGTCCCTTTGTCATATGGAATCTTTCTTAAAGTTCTAAGAATCTGATTGCTGTTTTAATCAATTTTGTAATGAACATATGATACACTATGGGAGCCCCTGTTCCTGTTTGCACTTTAAGGTATATCTACAAAATGCTTCTACAGAGTATGTGAAGGACACTATCGCTAATAAGAAGCATTAAGACTTTGGGCAAACCAGAGAATTTCCAGACTATCATTACTATCTGTGCATTATTTTATTACTGTTATATTTAGTTATTATTTGGATTGGTCTGTCATAATTATTGCTTTTTTATCTGACTATATTAGTGCGATTTGATTTTTGATAAACACTTGTAGCAGCTTATTTTATTCTAGGTTTCTTGAGTGCCATAAAATTATACATTTACAGTTTCAACAGCTTTGTGCTGGGGCATCCATCCTTATGTAATTCTATCTCTCATGTAATAACTCCTCAATTTTGCAAGATTCTTCAAGATAACTCAGAGAAATGAAGTGGAGCTTTTAATAGCTTTCAAAATTAATATACACAATTTGGGCCAAAAAACACAATAAATCAAACAAATGTAAAAACAACCACAAGAAAAAAACAAAACGTGAAGAGTTGAAGCAGCTATGTCAACAACCCTACTGACAGAGTGTTTTAAAAATAAACCTCCGCTATATCCAAGGCCGGGTGATATTATTAATGCAGCTTGCATTACACCAGTGTCTCATAGATGAGAGCTTTCTCTGTTCTTATTTAATTAACATTTGTGAGCAGAACAGTGCTCTGAGGAGGTCAAAGGCAATAGATTTCTTATAATTGTATTAAAAATTATTTGTTAGCTTATCCTGGTAATTGTTGTTGCCAATTATTTAGAGAGGATAATAAATCTTTACCTAGGGAAAGGGGAAAATACCCAAGGTGCAAGGGTAAACCCTAATGTTCTGGAGTTAAATAGTTTCTTTTCCTATTAGACATTTTAAGATTGTCCCACTGGGTTGCATCTGAGAGCTGCAGGCTCACTTGACGTTTACCATGATACAAATGTATGGGAGAGGGAAATAATAAATGGGTAATGGATATATATGTTTAAAGGACCACTATAGGCACCCAGACCACTTCAGATCAATGAAGTGGTCTGGGTGCCAGGTCCATCTAGGGTTAACCCTGCAGCTGTAAACATAGCCGTTTCAGAGAAACGGCTATGTTTACTTTAGAGTTAATCCACTCTCTAGTGGCTGTCTCATTGACAGCATTGAGAAATGCTTTTCTATGGACTGATTGAATGTGCGCCTGGCCCTTGCCGCGCATGCGCAATCAGCAGATGATGTTGATAGAGGGAGGAGAGTCCCCAGTGCCGAGAGAACCCGGCGCTGGAGAAAGGTGAGTGTTTAACCCCTTCCTCCCCCTAGAGCCTGGTGGGAGTGGGAGCCTGAGGGTAGGGGGGACCTAAAGTTTGTTTTCCTGGCACTATAGTGGTCCTTATAAGAGCTAGTTTTGTTGAATGTATATACTATCCTATATTACTTTGGGCTGCAAAATATGAATGTAAGCTGGTTAGTGGAGCTTGGTGAAATAAAGGATGAAATATAGGAGGACAGTGTTTTCAGTGCACAACATTTTTAACTTTTTGTCTATTGCCTCAATATTTGGGACCTGTCAACATTTGAATCCATGTGCAGGAGCAACATCACTAAGGCATAGAGATTACTTTTGTCGTGGTTGAAATAGCTTGGAGCACTTCATGCTATTGGTTAAAATGATCCTCAGATCAGCAGAGATTCAGTATGTAAACTTTGTTTACATACAAAGAAAAAACGGGGGGTGACCCCCTAAGGAGTCTAAAGTGTGTAAAGGAAACTTAATAGGGGGTAACCCTAGAAATAGAATACATGGTGCATAAAGAAATGACCAATGGACATAAAGCCCAGAGGACACAGTAAAGTCCCTATATGAATATAATGTCATTAAAACTCAATTTGTTTATATATGTTTAACAAGGAATAGTAAATGAACCAAAAAAAAACACACACAAAAGGAAACGTATAAAAACAAAATAAAGGGGAACTGATAAGCTCTGAGTTCGAAATGGGGTAGAAGGGGTTTTCGATCAATGGAGGCTGCTTGTAAAAAGAATGATAGAGAGACAATCATGATTCCTAATCGTATATAGGTTACAAGGTAGTTACGGTGAGTAAAAAATATACTCACAGAGAGTTTGAACAATATGGTACCTATAGGATAGTATAACAAGGAAATATATATACAATGTAGCAATGAAATTCTATAACCATAGGATTAGAGGGATAATGTCTCTGAAAAACACTTCCAGGTCGCTGTCTGAAGAAATTATATTATAATGAAGGCAAAAGGCTAGGTTGGTTGTAAAAACAGACAAGTGTAGAATAAATCCGTCAGTTTATCAGGTAGTTGTGGTGAGTAGAAAGAATATACTCACAGAAAGGTTGAACCCAATAGTTTAGTTGCTAAGCAGTATAGTACCTATAACGGGGATAGTCAACTTTCGGCACTCCGGATGTTGTGGACTACATCCCCCATAATGCTGGCAAAGCATCATGTAAGGTGTAGTCCAAAACATCTGGAGTGCCTAAGGTTGCCTATGCCTGACCTAAAAGATAGTGCTTCAAGGAAATATATACAATGTTGCAAAAAATTCTATAACCAAAAAATTGCGAAAGGATAGGGTCTCTGAAAGGAGTTTGTAGTTAAGTCTCCATTAAACTTGCTAAATGTTTAGTCGACTAAAGTCGCTGTCTGAAAAAATTATGCAAAGAAGGCTAAATGTAAAAGTAAGCAAAACAATGCTTTAGACAAAAGCAAACCTTCCATACTAGCTGAAAATAAACCCCATTTAGGAGAGTTTTCCCTCTTGAAATATGTACAATAACCTTCACCAACTAACCATACTGGTAAAAAAAAAAATGTGGTGTGATATTAGAATGTACATGTGCAAAGTCATGCAAATGACACAGTACATGCATCCAAATAATGATAGGAGTCCAGTGAAGTACAGAAGGGTGCAACAAGGCAGTTTCCAGGATCTGACATCATACCAGAGTGATGGACAGTGCTACATTGAGCAATGCGGAGATGGGATCATGGACTTTTGGGGACAGGTACAGGGAACGTAGGAAACAGCTAATTTTTTTTAAAAAAAATCTAATTTTGGCCAGAAATTTGCAATTCTTTGTTGAATTCCTGACAAATCCCAGATTATAATGCAATGAAAGGGAAAACCAATCTCGGTAACAAGAAACCAAAATTAGTAGCTTTTATTTTTGTATTGTATTTATGCATTAGCCTGCAACGTTCTATTCTTGAATGCTGGAATAAGCAGAACATAACTGCATATATGGATCGGGTGCTGAAGAAGGTGTATAGAAATGGGTTTGATATAACCAGACGGAGAATCAAACAATGTTGTGGAAGTTTTAAGAACTCAAGTCACCTGCATAAATTGTTAAATTATATGTCTATTTTATGGTGCCCACTTATGTATTTGGAGGGGAAATCTTAATGACCTTGCTAAAAAAAACAGAAAACAGGCTCATCGTTAATTAACATTCTAAAAGCAATTTTAGATTAAGGTTAGATCGGGTTGCTTACGATTTTAAGTAAAATTGCGAAGTAATCCTACACCTGTTGCAGCTGCCTTTTCCCTATATGAAGTATATTAATAGGATTTATGTGCTGATAGACATCTCTGGAACATGCAGATACTCAGTTGAGATGTATAATCCCTACACTACTTGAGCTACATTTACTAGAGAGGTTTTGTACTGTGAAATATTTCATGGTCATCGCTTCTTAAGATTTCGTATTTAATGTCTGCCAACTGTTAGTTGCCGGACGACTGGTGGAAGGAAAAAAAGGTCTTAATTTTTCCTTTAAAGTGACAATGTCTTAGTGAACAATGGGAATACATTTTCAATGTCTTTGTAATAAACTATTACACAAAGAGTTGCTGCTTCACGGGATAAAATTAAAATTGCCATATTTTTAGCACGTACTGAGGGAATCTGCACAAATGTCTCAAAAGAAAAACAAAATGTAAAACAAAATGTAAACTAAATTTAGTAAAATCCTTTTGTGAAGCTTAAAGCAAAACGCAGATGTTACTGATACAAGTTGTTATCATCGGTATTAAAATCTCATTATGTACATGGAAAGAGATCTGTCTGTATATTGTGATAAATGTAATATCAGATCAATGCTTTGTCAGTCTCTTACGAATCATCGGAAACTAACAGGGTTTTTCATTAAAGGACCACTATAGTGCCAGGAAAACATACTCGTTTTCCTGGCACTATAGTGCCCTGAGGGTGCCCCCACCCTCAGGGACCCCCTCCCGCCAGGCTCTGGAAGGGGGAAAGGGGTAATAACTTACCTTTTTCCAGCGCTGGGCGGAGAGCTCTCCTCCTCCTCTCCGCCTCCGTTATGCCCCGCCGGCTGAATGCGCACGCGCGGCAAGAGCTGCGCGCGCATTCAGCCGGTCTCATAGGAAAGCATTTACAATGCTTTCCTATGGACGCTGGCGTGCTCTCACTGTGATTTTCACAGTGAGAAGCACGCAAGCGCCTCTAGTAGCTGTCAATGAGACAGCCACTAGAGGATTAGGGGGAAGGCTTAACCCATTCATAATTATAGCAGTTTCTCTGAAACTGCTATAATTATGAAAAAATGGGTTAACCCTAGAAGGACCTGGCACCTAGACCACTTCATTAAGCTGAAGTGGTCTGGGTGCCTAGAGTGGTCCTTTAAGGTTGTTGGGAATCCAAAGTGTATTCAAAGTAAATTTCAAATATACCAAGACAGCGGAACTGAGAGTAAGACTGAAAGTTTCAATTTGTCAAGTTTGGTTTGAATTTTACATTAATTTGACTTTCTGACAATTTTAACTTCATATGTGTTACCTTGTAAGTAAAATCAAGGTTTAATGATTTCTACCCACAAATTCTTAACCTCAAATAGTGCCACCAGTATACAACTACCTTAAGGTCCTACTTGTGTGATTTAATGGAGTAGATTATTGAACTTGACTAGGGCATACTTTGTAATTTTAGGTACGTTTTAAGACAAATTTGAGCCTAGATGTAAGAATGCAGCAAGCTATTTTTACTCAGTGGTTTTCTGTTGGTAGTTCACTAATGGGGGATTAATGCCAACATCGACCAGGTTGTACTTGGTAAAAAATATTTTAAAATTGTGCTTAGTATGATAGGCATTAAAGTCATGAAGCATTTAATAGCATATAAAAAAATGTAACACCATAGTCTACTTGGTGCAAGTTTTCTAGAATGTGCTACTTTAGGCAGGGAACATTTACAGATAGACACAGTAGCTGGTACAAGGACTACAGAATCTCTGGAAAAGATAAGTGGGGAAGAAGCAGATCGTGATGATGTCGCACAACTACCAACCAACAAATAACTCGCCAATGCTTATCCTTATGAAACACTTTGTTGCATTAAACCCGGCCTATTGTAGACTAGTCAACATAATTTTACAAGCCAGTGCACTTTTTTGTGTGCCTTTAGACCATGTCTAATGTCTTTTTTGGACAGTATTTAACCATGAAGAATACATTAGTGTTTTTCTAGTTTTCAACAATGTCCTGGAAATCATTTACAATACATTTAAAAATGTATGCAGAAAAAAAAGACAAAGTGAAAATTAAAGTGGACATGTCACCTGAAAAACACTTTACATTAATGACTAGGGCGGCCGTAATATAACAATGAATACATTGAAGAACAAGGCAGCGTAATGAATTATGCAAAGTGTTGAGATTATCAGGCTGGTTTTCTTTCACACATGATTGGGCTTAGGGACATCTTTCCTTCAATTCAGGTGTCTGATCCCAGACTGCAAAATTTAGAATGAACTACAATGCTTAAACCAAAATATCATGGGTATAATGGTTTGTTTATAAATAAAAGTAAGTAAAAAAGATCTTTCCTCCTTAATGTTCGTCCTATGCAAATATAATCTGGTTCAGTTTAGTTTAAACATGATGGTGTAAGGCTTTTTTCGTTTTAAGATCTCTCCCCTAAGCAATGTGGAAACCATTTACATAACTTGTTAAGAGGTCGCATAACAGGATATGTTTTCCTGTAAACATACTAGGCTCTAATTTTATCACACCATCGCTGGAGAGAGGCATATTGCTGTCATATACTTCAGCTTTATAAATACCCTAAAGTACTTACCAGTAGAATCCTGTTTAGCATAGGTATATGT
Organism: Pelobates cultripes; assembly: GCA_933207985.1. Lineage (NCBI taxonomy): Eukaryota > Metazoa > Chordata > Amphibia > Anura > Pelobatidae > Pelobates > Pelobates cultripes. The sequence goes on from OW240915.1 coordinate 42,000,168, forward strand.
AGCACTACTCACCCCAATGAGTTCATTTAGGTTGTTATGGGAGCATGAGTTTCCAGGTGCCAATTTATCTTCAGGGGTTAGATTATGTTGCAGTGGTTTAACCCAAAGTTGGGGCTCTGACATCCGACCTGCTGACCCCCAGTTTTCTCCTTCCACTTGCTCAGACGGGTAGCCAGTGATAGGCTAAAAGCATTTGCTGATGTTCTCGGCCTATCACTGGCCACTCATTGAGAGAAATAGTACATACTATTGCTAATCTACAAGGCACATTAATATCAGGGTTATCCACTTCAATACAAATTGTAGCAAATGAATTGAAAATTTCAGGCAAATGTAGCTGATTTGGAGAAATTCTCCAACTCCACAATAGTCACAGCTTGGATATCTTAGCGTTAAAGGATCAATATAGTGTTACAAATACACATGTGTATTCCTAAAGCTATAGTGTCCTAGTCACTGTTTGGGCGATCTTGCCCTCAAGTTTTAAAAAATACATTTGCTTACCTTATATTCATGGCCAGTTAACATAGGGGCTGGAGGAACTGACGTTCCAGGTCCATGCCCATGGAATAGGTCTAATGATAAAATAAGAATACTTTCTTTCTTTATTTATGGTTTGTTTGTTTTTTACTTCTCTTCACAAGCTCTTGCTTTGTGCTTAGTGAATTAAGTATGGAAACTTATGAGGGATGTAGGGGAACAAAACTTGTGTGGACTGGCTGACCATTAAATTAGTTACGATAAAGCTGACTTTGTGCACTGTGTAAATTATCTTGCTGCTTTGGTCTCTCTAACACTGTGGCATGTCCCCTTTCTTCTACACTCGGTACATGTAGCTTTTCTCTTGTCCCAGACTGCATACCAGAAGGTTCTGCCTGCTAGTAAGAAGGTACGGAGAGGAGTGGACAAGTGCGTGCTATGGGACAGTACCCAGAAAGTATAAAGCGAGGACATCATTAAAAGCATTTGCGTCACGCTCAGGGCACTGTCTGCATAGTACGCCATTACGCCAGCCATCATGATTGGCAGGCAGCCTGACATGCATTCACACCAGGCTGACCTTCCAATTCTTCGGGCAGACCTGTCCTTATTTTTGGATATGTTCGCATTTTGGGCGGTGCTGGTTACGTGATTTGCGTCAGTGGCCCGCCATTATACCCTGCCCACCGATATCCTTTCACCAGACTCTGCTGTTAGGGGGTATGGATTTGAGAGATGAAAGTGAAAGATTAGCATAGAGTATGTGTTTTCTTACAGCTGCATCCTGTGAGATTCCCTCCAACACCACCTCCACCAGATACATGACATAACGGTTTTAGCGTTTTCTGTCAATAAGATTGCAATTGCCAACACCAAGCCCAATAGGCTCTTAATCCAGCCCTGCTTTAATCCAATGCCACACTGCTCTCTTTGTGGATGGGCTCACTACCTTGGCTGAGAAAATGAAGCTTGATGATCTCAGCCGAATTAGTGCTTTCCTATAGAAAAGCTAGTACACATGTGGCAGAATGCAGAACTGCACCAATCAGATGGCCTTTATGAGACCATCTGTTAGAATTTGCCAAGTTTTACTCTGTGACAGCCACTAGAGGGAATTAACCCATTAAGGATACATGATAGAAATATTCTGTCCTGATTCCTTTTTATTTCTGAAACTGTGTCCTTACGGGGTTAAACCATGCAATGTAAACAGGATTAAAATGAGGGGAACATGGTACCCAGACCACTTTATAGGGTGCTTATAGTTTCCCTTTAACTTTGCAGTTCAGATTTTGATTTGATCTTCTTTGCATCTCACTATTTTCTCCTCCAACCTACTTTCCTTCTTTTCATATTTTCCCACTCAACACTCTCTCTCCCTCTCTATATTCTCTCCCCAAACCTTCAACTTTGTCCATTTTCCCTCTCCATAACTTTTTTACCCCAGCACCCTCAGTTTGTCTCCCTCTCTATATTCTCTACCACTTTCGGTCTCTTTCTCCTTATACATCCTCCCCACCACATTCTGTCCCTCTCACTATGTTCTCTCCCTGTCATTCCCTGTCAGCATGCCTGGGCTGTTTATGGTAATGACAGATGAAAAACATTGCAGACCTGAAGACAGTCAAGAAGATATATTTTATTTGCATTTATATTTTGTTTACATTTTAATATTTATTTTTGTAGTGATGTTCCATGTTCAGTTTGGGAAATGCTTGAGAGCTCTGAGATATATAAAAATTTAATTACCAAAAAAAAAAAAACACACAAATTGCAAAACATGAATACCTGTCCTGTATTACTCCTAAAGGGTCTCTCATAGCATTCCATGAAATATCTTATACAGCAGCTGAACACGGGCAGACGGGAGACCTTTGATGAAGAATCACTGTCATAGTTGTGCTCTACATAAAGGTGGTGCCATTTCTAAGGTGTCATGTCAAGGGTGATATTTTTTAGACCTGATCCCTTTATTTATTTGTAAAATATTTTACCAGGATGGATACATTGAGCTTTCTCTTGTTTTTAAGTATGTCCTTTATCAGAGAGTCATCCAAATCCTTTATATTTTACTGGCACAGACTTGTCAGAGTTCCCTTTTTGGCATTCTAGTAATACAAGTAGAGTTTTAGTACCAGAAAGTGAGCCAGTGTGTTACATTGTATCCCAGCATGCTCTGCATTACTAAATTCGCCACGCAGGCTAGCAGGAGGAGACCCTGTCTGAGATGTTTGCCACAACAAGCATACCGCTTGGTTTCAACAAAACTAGACTACAGAGGATTGAATTTGTTTGACCAAAGAACTTTTTTTTTTTTTTTTTTTTAATAGAACACGATGAGGTTTATCCACTAAACACAAACTGATAATAAAACAATGTGGACCTAAAATGTTGATTTGGAAGAATAAAGAAAGTCAACTATAATGTTTTTAAATTCGGTTCTGAATTTATTTATATTTAGTGTTTAGTGAATAAGCCTCTCCTGTACATACTATAGTGTTTGTAAATGTGTAGAAAACCCCCACTATCTCTTCCTATTGAAGCTGTTTTAAGAGACTCTTTCACTAGGTATGGTTTTAGTTTTTGACCATAACCCGGTCCTGCTACATCCAAAAACGTGTAACACCCCTATGCATGGTGTTATTACTGCATCCATGTCAAAAAGTCCTTGTGTACATATCCTGTGATTTATAATATATATATATATAGCTAGTATTTTAAGTTCAGTGATGTGTAGAACCTTGTTTCTGGCAGGTATGCCACTTGCTGTGTCACTAGCTATACACCTATTGTAACTGCCACCCCCTACTGTCCAAAACACCGTAATTCCTCCTATTGTTGGCTGGTATGGTAAACAGCCCATCACAAATCATTGCGGGGTATTAGGTGAGACAGTATACTGTGGCAGACCCCCTGGTTCCCTGACTGCGTACGTCTGCCAATTCATGCTTCCTAGTAATCCCTGAGTACCATAAGCACTGTACCAGACACCATAAGCACTGTAGCCCCTTAGCCACCACAGCTTGGCTGGGGTCTCGCCTTCTCTGCCCACCCTGGACCCAAGACCTAGATCCAACTCCCAGTGGGTAGACTTCTCCTCCAGAGAGTATAGCTGTTATAGCCAGTATAGCTGTTCCCTCCACACATGAGCCGAGGCTTAATGCTGGGAAGTCATCTGTTTTATTCAGGGCCACACACGGCCTTTAATGCCCATGCAAGGGGTTTCTTACACAAAGTCACATGGTAATCCCTTCCCTGTGCCTGAGAGATAATTGAGTCAGGAACTGTACGCAATTATCTCCAGGTACAGAAAACACACAATTTAAAAACACCTCAAAAGTACTCCCAAAATACATGAAACCCCACAAAAGTCACATCCCTGGATAGCCCTGACCTGGGTGACCAACATATCCAAAAATCACCCAGATTGGTTCAGGGTTTCGGGTTTTCCATGGAAGTCACTTTTTTTGACCAACCGCACACTTTGCTTCTGCCTAAAATAGTTGCATGAGAAAAGTGTTAACGGTTGGTCAACTTCGGTAGCATAAAAATGAGAGAACTACCAAACGTAGTCTATATTTGAACCATAGAGCTTGTTCCCTCATCCAGACGAATGATTCCACTGAACAGTGTTCTTCTAAGATATACAAAACCGAATGCAGGGGATGATGGAACGCCAGCGGTGTTGGAAGTTTCAGAGTCTGATTTTATTTTCTTAAACGCAACGACCAAACACCGCTGCCTGCATTCATGCGAACAAGATGGCCAACACCTTGTGGTCTTTTATACGAACTATGGCCACACAGACAAACAATCAGAACACTGAGGTGTGAATCGTTACCAGGTGTCAATAGGGCTTAACAAGCATACGGGTGGTCCATAGTTTGTGCGTCTTTTCGGTTCCCAAACAGTATAGGGAAATGGCACGAACAAAGTCTTTTACAAGGGTTTTATGCAGAGACGATAGTCTTTGGGCAGGAGGCTAGCCAGCAGGCCCCTCCAGGAACAAGTGGCAGAGGCATTTCTGCCACATATGCCATTCCTTCTAAATTGCAAATACAGTTCTCTGTACTGCAAAATGTGGAACATTGACAACAGAATAACAAACTTTGAGTGAATAAACACAGTTGGCTCTATAGGCCATTAAATTTTTACTTAACTTGTTAATTCTCTACAAACTCCAATTCAGTACGTAGCCCTGTTTGTCTATGAGTGATTCTAGAATAAGCATTGAATTGCATCTTTGTTCTGCTTGGCCATTGTAACTGGAATCTTCGGGGAGCAAAATGCAATAGCAAGCAAGAAGAATGAAGTCTACTCTTTACCTATGTATCTCCTGGCGTCCAGTACATCCTTACATCATTCATGTTAACATCACAACAAAATGTTTAGCTTAGCTTGTTTCCCGGCAGGGCTTCAGTGTAGGTCAATGACTTTCGAACTTAGGGACCCAGCTGGCTATTACGCCTCTAGATAATAATTATGTTTCTCCGATGATAATTTTCTTGCTGTGCTATTATGTGAATATTATGTTTGTTATAAAAGTCTCCACTCGAACTTCCAAAAAGCTATAGATCGTTATCCAACTTAATTTGTTTCCAGAGACTCTAATTGGATTCCTGCTGACTTTGGAAGCAAAAACCAGAACTGGTCTTGACGAGCTACATCCTTAAATATGTATCAGTGTATTTTTTATTATTCCTGGTAAAACTACTACTACCTATCTGTCCAGCCCTGTGTGTCATATCATTCCATCCTCCTCCAATCAATACAGTTAAAAAAAAGTGTCTTGTAAATTGCCAAGATGTGTGTGTGTGTGTGTGTGTGTGTGCTCAAGCTACATCTATTTCTACTGCAGAGAATAGATAGCTTGCCTTCACTGAAACTCCACAGGCAAGCCCATCCTTTTATTTTTAATATACATCTTAAGACTGTATATAAAATGCAATGGAGCTTAAGACAAATACATATTGTTTTGTGTGAGTGCATCTGCGCTTGATGCCTAGCAATCCTCTGAGAATATTGTGCCTTTGGAGATTTTGCTGTTTTCCGCCTGAGATTCCCCCTTTCTGTACTGTAGTACATCCTTCCCATTTCAGCTTGCTAGAGCAGAAACCTGTTTTGAATTCATTTGCTGAATGAGCCTGGCCAGACCGCAATCCATAGCATTGCTAGGGATGGGGAAGAGTTGTAAATTAATCAGCCAGCAATGAGTACACCACAAAGGTAAGTCTGTGCTTTTTATTCCTACAAAAACTCAATCTGCGAATATGTATTTTTATAGGAATGGATCTTTCTTCTTTACCAGGATTGAAAAAAAATATCACATGTCTTAATCAAGCAGGTCACATCACAGCTTGCAAGCATGCATTTTTCAATTATTTAAAGCTGAGAAAGGAATCTAAGCCTACAAGTACCGTTAGGGAAAACCCAGCCTTTCTCGAACAGTCAAAGGGTTAACCCAAGATCCCACAAGTACATTTAGAATCCTCAAGGGATAAAATTGCTGTCTTTATATTAAAGACAGTTTCTAACCCTTTAGAACTCCAGAGATGTGTAATAACCCTCTGTGTGCCAAATTGATGCACGCTACACATTCAAAACCAATGTGTCGCTTGCAATTCTGGCATATAAAGGGTTAGGCCTTTGGGTTTGAAAAAGGAGCACATTTTTTTCATATTTCAGTCATTTTTCTCCTGTCGAAAGGCATTGCAATTCGTACTTTCAGTTGTAAGGGTTCTTCTTAATGTTCTCGAGCAGAAGTAAAGGAAACCCACTTTTCATTGAAGTGGCAAAGGTTACTGGAGGTTTAAAAGAATTGTTCCAGTTTATCGAATTATTTTCTGTAGTAACGAGTACGATATTTGTTGGGATGAAAAATGTGTGTGCAGACGAACTGCATATTTTGAATGCAGCATTGGGTTTGTTTATATTTACTTGATTAATCACAGCTGTGGCGGTTGCGTTTTGGCTTTCGACAGAGAAGTCATGAAAATGGATGTTGCTGAACATGATTGGTTAATATGTGCAAAATGTATTTATTTTTTATCGAAATGGTATATTTTACCATACATCATAGTTGGAAGTTGTACATTTTCAAACTGATTGTAGTTACTAATTTATCTTAAGATTGATGAGAAGAATGACTGAAAACAGGTGTGCATTAAAATCATATTTTTTTTCTAAAAGTCATCTATACTATTTATAACTCATGGTAGAGCCATCCTATTTTTAAATACAATCTGTGTTCATCCACAAAAATACCTTTAATTTATGTATGACTAAATTTAACCCTTTTCGTTAGTGAAAGCTATTGTAAAAAAAAATAAAAAATATATATATATTTTATTTTTTCTCTCCAAAACACTTGTTATACGTATCTCAAGGGTGGTTATAAGAGTGTACTTTTACGTCATCTGTCTAGCATACGAACTATAGATCTGTTATAGCACTGTTCCATCTGGAAGTGTTTTTGTTTGCTTGCTTGCTTGCTTGTTTGTGTTAACATGCCCTCAAACACTGTTAACTCTTTTAAAGACAGAGGTGTGCCCATCATGTTGCAGGGCAATGTGTTGGACACACCCTGGGCTCTCTTACTGTTAAAGTCAAATGTTGATGCGTTTCATAGTGTCTTAAATTAACTGTGATATGCATTCATTTAATTATTTTAGAAACACAACACATATGCAATTAGGCATCAACACGTACCCATATTGGCAAATACTTAAAGTTATAAGAAATAATTAAGAATTCATCATAAGAAAGCTTTTTAATTACCTTTGAAAATGACCTTCTGGGAAAGTGTCCATAATAATCATAGTTAACCTTGACTGTACTTCAATGTGTTTTATCCATTTTAGTAGCTGACTCTAAGTACATAATAGCCAATACTAAAATTAGTTTGCGTTGTATTTTCTAAAGCCAGAGTTGCAAAAAATTTAAAAAATTAAAAAATAAATAAAAATAGGGCAAGCATTTCAGCAGTTAGTTGAACAACTGTAAATTATAAAAAAATTGTAACTTTTTTTTTATACCTAGTTCTATAGTTACATTCCTGTTCTATAGTTCTGTCTCAGGCTTACAGATATAAGCTACAGCTATGAGCTAGATAAGAGGTAGCTTAAAGATGGCTCCCCTGCTCTTTCAGAACTTCAGCTCCCGTGATGCTTTGACAGCTTCAACCATTCTAAACTAGAACTTTAATTAAAACGTAACAGCTTGCAAAGCTTCATGGGAGCTTTAGTTGTACCATAGCTGGGGAGCTACCATTTACCACCACCGATGTGTAGTGACTGTGTCAGCAACCTGCTCCCATAATGCAATGCATGACAATGCATGCAAACACTGGTAGGATGACGGAAGTTCACAATCACAAGATTCTAAATCTACGTCTAAATTGACAGTATAAATGGGGCTACAGTAATAGTGCTGCTTTGACGGTTGTGGCTTTGGATTATACAATGTAAACAGATACCATAAAATGTTGGGTAGATTTGGTGTCATTATAATTATTTAACCCCTTAAGGTCTTGGTGTTATACAAATCCTTTTACAGTATCTTTATATCACGACACACGTCAATATCCTTGCCCATCAAGGGGTTAATTACTTATTTTCTTATGATCTCCTACCTCAGCTCTGTCCAGTTAGAGGCCTTCATCCTAGACGTGACACATGAACTAGCTTTTGTTAGTGACTGCCTGAGCAGTCCGCTTCCTTTATTACCTTTCCAGTGATCTCATACAGTACAGCTAATGGTGCTGTATAAATATCCTAATTGGTCTGATCCATCTCCCATGCTAGCAGTCTGACAGGCCTACATTTCATCACTGATTTAATAACCACAGACCATCCTTGAGAATGACTGACTGCTGTGAGCAGGAGAGGTATGCATATATTTATATAGGATTATCTGTAGGGTAAGTAAACCAGATATTGGTTTCATTGCAGGAATTCCAATTTCCTTCAATGACCTTTAAACAAGTAAGGATGTCTGGAATGTCACCTGCTGTGTGTTTTTGTGTTTTTTATGATTTTTGTTTGTTTATTTTCCCAATTTAATGGTCCTTCAGGGCAGTGTTTGATTTCATTATTTGACTCCATTATGCCGAAATAAACGCACTTGTCAATTGCATTTCAGGAGGCAGAGGGTGGAACATGGAAAGTTGTCAGCCGATCCACGGATCTTGGCGAACCTTTTTGTGCTTCAGCGGAGGCTTGACTGTGACATGCTCTCACTTCCCAGTACTGTAAATACACTGTAACGTGATCAGATGGGGGAGGGGGAGATGAGTGTGAGATGCCAACTCCTGCATGTATCTCTTACTGAGACGTGTGCATGAGTTACTAAGCAACATTGTAGACTGTTTTGTAAAATGCATTGTGTGTGCGCATATGTATGTCTGTGTGTATATGTGTGTGTATATATATATATATATATATAGATATATATACATATATATCTATATATATTTATAATGCATACTGATAGCATTGTCACTTTTTTATATGTCTTGCCCACATCTCTGCAGAGTCCCTTAAAACCAGGTCTGCTTTTGGACCTAATCATACAACTCAAAAATATTTATAACCTGGTACAATTTGCTACAACGTTGGCTCGGTTTTGTTTTTGTCCTTGTTCATGTAACACAAAAGGATTTGCCACTACTATTATAATTACTTTGATTGTGTTTTGCTATTTTCCTCGTCCATGTCCTACACCAGTTACGTTGAGGTTAGGGCTCTTGTTGTGGTCTATCACTTTTGGTGTTCAGTTTAAAGGCCTCTAAGGGGACATTATAGTCACTAGAAACACTATAGGTTAATGTAGTGTATATGGCGTCAATAGCCTGTCTATGCAGGCTCAGAAATGTAAACACTGCCTCTTAAGAGAAAAGTCCGTGTTTACATTGCTGCCTAGTAACATCTCTAGTGACTATCTAAAGACTGTCACTCAGACGTCCAGGTGCTTCATGGCTTAGGTTATGCAATGGTTGCAGGACCTATGATCAGCGTCTCCAGGCTCTGCATGGAGATGCTGAACTTTCCTTATAGAGATTCATTGATTCAATGCATCTCTATGAGAAGATAATGATTGGCCAGGGCGGCATTTGGCTGATTATTTCAGCCAAAGAGGCAGTTCAGGGGCAGAGCCAGAGCTGACGGACCCGCGTAGTGTTGGAAATAAGGTGAAATTTCTACTTGTTTGAGGGCGGTAAGGGGAGGGGGGCTAGCATGTGTTTTAACACTATAGGGTCCGGAATACATGTTTGTTTCCTGGCCCTATAGTGTCCCTTTAAGCCATCTCTGGGAACAGGAGACCTTCTTACATTGTAATGTACTCAATATTATGTTGCTTGGAATTTTTCTTAAATTACCAGGGCGTAACCACTAAATGATTTCAGCTTCCATAGTGAAGCTTCCATAGTGAAGCTTAGTAGATAATGTTCCAGCCCCAATACGATGTGAATTTGCAGAATATAGTTAATATATTGGGTAATTGTAAAAAGCTGATATTTTTTTTTTTTTTTTTGCCTAATGTAGAACCCATTATATAATATAGACTAAGATTACGTGATTTTTTTCATATTGCTCACCAAGCCTGTAGGGATATCATCTGGAAAACCTAACTAAACTGGAGAGATTGTTCACAGGCACACTTCCAAACTTTAAAGGTTGTTTGGCAGGCAGATGCAGCTCTCAAGAACCTCCTGAGGAGAACTTTTCTTGTGTTTGTCCCTGAAGGGAAATATTGTTACTCCAAGAACTCTGAACATTAGGTGAGCAGAAAAATCTACTCGTGGCATAGCTGGGGTCTTCAGATCCAAAATAAATAGCTCGGGGCAAACAAGGACAAATAAAATGGGTATGAAAAAAAAAAAAAGGCTCATGCAGAAGCTGACTAGAGCAGGCTATAGGAAACTGAGGTGGACTGTAAATCACAGGAATTTCAAGGTTTCAAATTAATGATCTACATTATTTCAACAGGTAGTAAATGTTTGCACATACTTCAATCCCACTCAAAAGCTTTCTTTTCAAATGGATTTGTAGATGGGGAAAGAACAGAGCACTGCAATTCATCTTTTTGTTGTTTCTTTTTTTTACATAAACTATGCTCATTAAAAAGTCTTTAAAATGCTAGTTTAGGGTTTGATGGACAGCAGGCTCCCCCACTACCACGGCCTGTTTGGTGATGATATTTTCTGCAAGTCCTCAATCTGTAACTGACCTGTTAGTCACTGAACTTTAGTATGGCTTTAGATAACATGGTACTACATAGGTAACCGGAAGCAATCATTGAGCAACTTGAAGTGTAACACTTGTGCTAGTGCTTAAGTGAAATGACCGATAAAAGATCATGTATAAAGGAAGCACATGTTTTTTTGTTTTTCCCCACATGCAGCAAAATAATGGGAGTGAAATTTAACTTAAATATTGACTGTACGAATTACTTGTTATCTTGGTTAAAGGTTATAGCGATTGACAGAGAAACCATGAAACTAAAATAACCTGCTGGTTTACAATCAAACCTAAACAAGAGTGACAATATCTTAATTGTGCTGTGTATTTTTATTTTGTTACTGTAATTACCAAGTCTTATTGAGTTAATGAGTTTAACCTTGTAGCTGTATATAGACTAGGAAGTGGTGAATACATTGGTGAACAATTATACTTGCATATAAAACTACAGATTACTCACATAGTCGCAGTCTTCTCAATATTGACACCACTTTCATGGACATATTTTGTTGCCTAACAGAAAAAGGACGCATAATATAGGGAACAGTAATGGGCTAAGCTGCTTTCATATTTAACTTTAGCGTGCATCAACTTCTTAATTAACAGAAATGTCAGCAAACTGGATATAGTCATCCTGCATAGGAGTGTGCTACTCGTGTCTACTTAGGTACTTTATATGTCTGTGGTATAAAATGTGTGATTATCTACTCAAAGTTTGAACTTCTTGTCATGATTTCTTACAACTGTAAGACAATAGATGATTGTCATTTCAGTTAAAATACAAATCACAGCTATTGCAACTTGTTGCCACACCAGTTTCTGTTCTTGCCAACATAAAATAAATTGTAAAAAATTACTGGTCCAAAAATACTTTTTTCTTCTCCAGACTTTGAAACAAAAATGTAATCGGCACCATTCATCTACCATCGAACCTCACAGATGTACTGCAAGCAGAAAATAATTCATCATATGTTGTTACGTGGAAACTCGAACACTTACATTCAGTCAAGATACCAGTTTGTCTCGCCTTTTATTCTTCATATAGATATGGTGAATGGGGCCAAGCAGATTCATGCTAGCTGGCCACTTAGTGTTGCCCTTTGGCTAATTTTACTCTGCATGATTTATAAACTTGCATAGAAATCTAGGTTAAAAAAAAATATTCCGGTCCATCAAGTTTAACCTGTCAACACATATTGATTCAAAAGGCAAACAATTTATTTGAAGCAATGGACAATTGTATCACAAGAAATGAAAGAAAAAAAAATCCTTCTTGATTCCATAATAACAATTAGATTTCTTGTTGGATCGACAAACTATTCACATGCATATTAATTATATCCTTCGCTTACAGTCAATCGAATTTGTTGGTAACTACATGAAGCATAGTAGAATGTCATTATAGTATATACGTTAATATTGGTTGCCCATATGAAAACCAATTCTAGGAAGGCAAGGCTATGGAGACAGTATCACTCACATAGAGCCCACTGCCAGGTGAGTGTCAGGATTGTGGCACTGGAACTTGGCAAGACTGGGCAGATGGCAGAAGTTCACCTTCATCTGCAGACTGCACCCTAGGACTATTTGCTGCTCCTGGAACATATGTATTTATTTTTATTTGTAAGATTTTGAATTCAAGATAATAGCCAACAAAGAAGCAGTATTTCTTATATATGTATCAGATTCATATATTCATAATCTACTGATTTTTCGAGTTACTTTGGTCAGGTCTGTAGTTGCTAAAACAACATTCAACTTGGCAGAAATCCTAGAATATTGTATTTTTGTATCCTAAAGTTACATTGGGCTGGGAAGTGTGCCAATGCAAAGAATGTGTTACAGAATGAATTGCTGGTGATTGGTATATAGAGTATATCTGGGGTAACATTCTGTTTTCAGAAAGCCTTGTAGCATGCTTCTACAGTTGCTTGGTATCTCAATTACCTCCTCACTCCCTTTACATCTTAATAGTAGCTGCAATCAATCTTTAATTCTCTCTGGACAACATCACCTCCAGATACCTCTTGTCTCAACTCTCCAGTTTAATCTTTAGATTGTAAGCTCACATGCTTTTTTTGCTAAATACTTTATTTAAATCTCTATACCTTTTATGTTTATATTGTTCTCCATCTGCCTTGCCCCGCCCCCCACCCTGCACTCCTCAATTGTACAGCGCTGTGGTGTTTCTTGGAACTGCCAGTATTAAAAATAACAATAGCAAAAGTGTACCAGTTATCATGGAAACCAGTGAAAAAGTACTGTTTATTGCTACACCCTATACATTTTTGTGCCAGAATTACACCTAACCTGTCATCTCCTATTAGCAATTTTTTAGGGAGTTTTGAATATAAAGCCAACACTACACTGAACCTCTGTATTTAATTTTTCAAGATTCTTTTGTTTTAGGTGTTGTACCGGAGGATTGGAGGAAGGCAGATGTTGTTCCTATATTTAAAAAGGGTTCAAAATCCTTGCCTGGAAATTATAGACCTGTGAAATTAACTTCTGTAACTGGGAAAATATTTCAAGGGCTATTAAGGGATAATATTCAGGAATTCATTGGGAAGAACTTTGCTATTAGCAATAATCAGCATGGTTTTATGAAACATAGGTCATGTCCCCATTGTACAGCGCTACGGAATTTGTTGGCACTATATAAATAATAAAATAATAATAATAACAATAATAATAATGTCAAACTAACTTGATAGCATTCTACAAAGAAGTAAGTAGAAGTATAGATCAGGGTGTTGCAGTGGATGTGATCTATTTGGATTTTGCCAAGGCATTTGATATGGTTCCTCACAATAGGTTAGTTTTCAAACTAAAAGAAATTGGTCTAGATGAACATTTGCTGCAGAGGGATTTGGATAGATTGGGGGACTGGGCACTAAAATGGCAGATGAAATTTAACGTAGAGAAATGCAAAGTTATGCACTTCGGGTTTAAGAATGCACAAGCAACTTACACCCTAAATGGTAGTGAATTAGGGATAACCACCCACGAGAAGGATTTGGGAATTGTTTTAGACAACAAATTAGGCAGCAATATGCAATGTCAATCTGCAGTTGCTAAGGCCAGTAAGATTTTGTCATGTATAAATAGGGGCATAAATTCTCAGGATGAAAATATAATTTTGTCTCTTTATAAATCACTGGTAAGACCACACCTTGAATATGCTGTGCAATTTTGGGCACCTGTTCTAAAGAAAGATATCATGGCACTAGAAAAAGTCCAGAGACGAGCTACAAAATTAATAAAAGGAATGGAGCATTTTAGTTATGAAGAAAGGTTAAAAAAATTAAATCTGTTTAGTTTGGAAAAACGGCACCTGAGAGGGGATATGATCACATTATACAAATATATTCGGGGCCAGTACAAACCATTATCTGGAAATCTATTCATAAACAGGGCTATACATAGGACACGAGGTCACACATTTAGGCTGGAAAAAAGGAGATTTCATCTAAGGCAAAGAAAAGGTTTTTTTTTACAGTAAGAGCAATAAGGATATGGAATTCTTTGCCTTAAGAGGTGGTTTTGTCAGAGTCCATACAGATGTTTAAACTGCAGTTGGATAAATACTTACAAAAACATAACATACAGGGATATAATTTCTAATTAGTGGGGTAATAGCTGCTTGATCTAAGGAGACATCTGACTGCTATTTTGGGGTCAAGAAGGAATTTTTTCCTAGTTTGTGGCAAAATTGGAAGCGCTTCAGACTGTGTTTTTGCCTTCTTTTGGATCAACAGCAACAACATATGTGAGGCTGAACTTGATGGACGCAAGTCTCTTTTCAGCTATGTAAATATGTAACTACATCCCACCATTTGTTTATATTTTTTTTTGTTTGTTTTTTTGGGAGTAGGGGGCTTTATAATAAAACTAAAATGTCTTTGGATTCTGTAATCTGATTGTGTTTTGTGTTGTCTGCAATTTTTGTTCTTTTGGAGATTGACCAAATTCAGTTATATCATTCAGATATCATTGAACCACAGTTTATTTTTTATAGCTATTGACATCAGTCTTTGCAAAGTACTTGGTGCTGATGCAAGACCAGGCTCTCGGCAGAAGTTAAATAATCCATTGAGTGTAATGAATTATGTTTAGTGCTTTTGAGTCTTGGCTGCCCTTTTGCAGCATTACTTAATAAAATGTTTTCGATTTTCTTTTTTTTCCTTTAGTGCAAAAAGGTATGATACTCTCTTGGCTAAAATGTAGAGAAATTGAAATGACATTTGAAGTAATTGGTTGGGTACCTGCACAGGGGGTTAAGCATACATAAGAAGAACTTTGGATAAAAGTTTTGAAAGTGATGAAAAAGCATGAGCATTTTATTTATTTTAATGATGACAACTCAGCAGGAACTGTGTTGTGGTTTATGCCCCTGTAAATAACAAATTGAATATACATCAAGCAAATCATTGTAAAAATTTGGTCGAAGCTATCAAGAATGTTTTCTGTTTAGTGATGGTTAATACCACTGGTTTGTTGCAAAACCCACAGAATTGATATTCTAAAGTCTTAAAAAAACACACAAAGAAACTAATATTGAAAGTTCATATAATTTCTAAAATGTTAGTAAGAATGCATTTATCAAGTATGTCCATGATAGCGTATCTAAAAACAATGTAATGCATCTAACATACAGAGGTATTTACTTAAGTGAAAATTCAAAGTGAATTATAAACAAACTTTTACCAATTTGGCTATATTGACCAAAATTCACTTTGAATTCACTTAGAATTTCACTTTAGTAAAAAACACAGATATAGTACTAATTAAATATTTGCAATGGTTTTGGATGCTTTTGTTTTTAGATAAGTACTTGTAAATCCTTTCAGGAGCTTCAGGTGATTATTGTAAGATCATTAGACCAACACCAATTAAGATAAATTCCAAAGTTTGAGAGCTTTGAGTGACAAATTAATTGGTTCTGGCAGGACATTACTGAAATGGATCCAAATGTGGCCCCTTTTCTTTTTTCCTCTACGCTTCCCCTTAGCTTTAAAAAAGCATAATGTGAGCACATCATTAAAAATTTAGGATGAATGTAGAGCATATTGCCCAGCAGAAACCATTTCAGGGCCACCTGACAACCAGGCCCAGTGTTCTAAGAACACCATGTATTGGACTTCACTGATTTCTGACTTCACCACTGATGCTCAGTGAATAGTGACATGATCCCACTAGAGTCTTTCGTGTGCTGATATGAAACCACTATGTTTTGAGAGAGATAGTTGAACGTCATTAGTAGCCGTCATCAAAGGTTTTTACCAACTAGTATATCATTTTAGAACTAAAGGAGTAATCAATGCATAGTTTTTAGACCCAGACTGTGCTTGATTCACCAGCCGAACTTTGGGGGCTCCCAAAGTTCAACTAGTGAATTGATTCCAGTTTGGCTTCAAAAAACTATCCACCTATTTGCTTCTTGCAGCACCGTTAAACATGGCAGTCTGCACATAGTGTCTTATAGGATATTTGGCGTTTCTCACAATTCAACCATTTATGCTCCTTTCATTGTACTAGGTATAGAGCTACTAGTTGTATAGCTGAAAAATGTTGTGTCCTTCAGATATTGAGGAATTATCTGTATGATTGTTCACAAGATTATCACAACATTACAAACTAATCAATACATTATTATCTTGCTTTGTTAGGGAAAAATACACGACACAATTTGAAAAAAAACTAATTTCTACCATACCCCATACAAAAGAGGCATATCAATGAGATATAAAAGACATACCCTAAAACTACCTTTCACCATGTCACTTGACATATAAAATGCAGACCTAATTGTTCTTCAATTCCCGACATACTGAACATTACAAGGAAAGAACAAAAAAATTATCAATCGGCTTTCTATTCTACATAAAGAGATCTGGTCTTTTCCATTTGTTACTAAGTGCTGTTTGAAATCTAACATTGATTTCAGTGTGCCACTTATTTAGATCGATAATAAAGTACTTCATTTTTATGCACCAGGTCATATTCTATGGTGACACTTCGATTGTACCAGAATGACTTTATCAGAGAGCACCAGAAACGTTTCTTCATTGTAATAGCATAGAAACAGTACCTTTTATTGCAAATTAATACATCCTTTATATGCATAAATTGATGTATTAATTGACTAGAGATTTTACAGTTATAGATGGCCCTCCACTGACTGTGATAAAGATATTATATATTTAAACTTGTGCGTGGCAGAAAAATTATCTTCAGCCTTTTGGTCAAATTGGCAAATTGGTCCAAACAAAATAGTGTCTGTCAATTTGGGATTCGTTTACTGTTTTGGTTCAGACAAATCTTTGTCCATGAAAATGGTTTGATATGATTTGGACGAAGCAAAAAGGAGTGGACACAGGCCAGTCAGTGTATTGCAAAATATAAATATTATGTATGTATTTTGCGGTACACTGATAAGTGCATCTTCCCACCATTTGGTTAATAGATCATGACCACGTAACCAAGTAAGAAGATGAAAAAAGAGGAGGAGCAGTTCATATATTCTCTTCCCCCATTCTGAAGTGTGAAAAGGCCAGATATTCCTGGATGGGACCACCAAATGTAACAAAAAATGTATTTGTTAAAGGGACACTATAGTCACCAGAACAACTACATCTTATTGTATTTGGTCTGGTGAGTATAGTCATGCCCTGCAGTCTTTCTGCAGTAAATACTGTCTTTTCAGAAAGAAGGCAGTGTTTACATTACAGCCTGGGAACACCTCCACTGGCCACTCCTCAGATGGCTGCTACATGTACTTCCTGGGGCAGTGTTGCACAGTGCACACTTTGCATGGACATACTGAACTCAGTGCATCTCTATGAGGAGATTGTAATTGGCCAGGGCAGGAATCTTGTGTTAATAAAAAAATATATACATTTATTATACTCACAATGCACACAGCAATACATACGTAACACAACTTAAAAAATGGTACAGCTGAACAATGTTACAGAGAGAGAGATCTGCGATGGAGAGTAATTGCCTTTGTCAAAGCAAATTACCATCTATTCTTTTTCACCCATTAGACATAATACCTAATATGAACAGGAACATAGAATATATAATTTTCTACAATATATATTTATTAAATAAATACATTTGATTTATTTTTCATGCTCCTCCTTTTTCCCCCTTGATTGGTCACTTCTCACATGATTTGTGACTTTATTGGCTGTTCCCTAATCATCAATAAATTATTTTCCTGTCAATCATCTGAATCACAAAACAAAAACAAACTGTTAATTGTTTAGTTTGTTTTGTGATATGTCCATATAATGATTTGAACTTGGAAATGGCATTCGGATGACACGCCCATTTCCATTATTCATTGTGGCTTCAAGTAATGCGGTCAACATTAAACTAAATCCCCACTCTACGTGTGTATGAAATTATGAGCTTCCTTCTTAGTATTTAGCAACTTTTTAAATGTTCCTCACATGTAGCATTTTAGATATAGTCCAAAATACACGTAACTACAGTATCAATCGGTGACACATTTATAATAATTTCTGTTCTGTTTTCTATACTTCAGACATTTACTTTCAGCATATAACAGAATGGCTTCACATGCAATTTTGAAACAGATTCTAATTTTGTTCCAACCAAAGTCTGGTATTGAAACATTCCACTAACGCTGCCATCTGTTTCAGCAACAACTTTTTGGAACATGACTAAAGGGATTTGCTGTAATAATTTCAAACTTAAACCTCAATTATCTCCACTTACTTAAAGTTATATAAGGCATTTAAACACATTTATAAATAATTTATATGTGAGAAACACATTTCTACAACACTTGCTTAGGAAGCCTGCGTGGATGTATGACAGTCAGATGTGACAGTCACATATTGGTGGCTTGTGCGATTCTTTGTAAAGGACAGAAATGTGTGTACAGGTTCTGTGAAAATCAGATTCTGTGGAACCATCTCCTTTTTTTCTAGAGAGCAATATATATTATATAGTAAGCTCTGTTGAACAGGGATTTAATATGTGCATCTTTATTGTACAGAGCAGGGTTAACCATTATGCAGCCCTTTTCATGGGTAGCTCATCACCAAGAAGGTAAGGAGACATGCTGGATCTAGCTACCTTAAACCTGTCCCTGCAACTATGCAGTGAATTTGTAAAAGTACAGGAGCATGTTGGTAAATATAATGTTCTATACTTTAGACTTAGATTTAAATGTGTTATAAAACATAGCGAAAGAGCATAATCTATGGGATTTTTTATTTTATCCTTAAAAAAAATAAAAATTATATATATATAAAAATTGTATTTTCATGATTATTATTATTATTACTGGTATTTATATAGAGCCAGCATATTCCATAACGCTTTACAATATTATCAAAGGGGGAGATTAAACAATAAATGAGACAATTACAAAAACTTACAGGAACAATAGGTTGAAGAGGGCCCTGCTCAAACGAGCTTACATTCTATAGGAGGTGGGGTGTAAAACACAACAGGACAGGAGGTAGCAATAAAACAAGGTGGGAGTGAAGCTGAGCTGGAGGAGAGAGTAAAGTGCTGCCCTTTGGGAGAGAGCAAGAGACAGGTATGTGAGGTAGAGGTTACTCTGGGAGGCCCTAAGCTTTCTTAAAGAGATGGGTTTTGAGGCACTTTTTTAATGATTGAAGACTAGGGGAGAGCTTGGTGGTTGTAGGCAGGCTATTTCAATGGAAAGAGCCACCCGCGAGAAGTCCCACAAGCGTGAGTTGGCCGTACGGGTGCGAGCAGCGGGCATGAGGTGGTCATTGGCAGAGCAGAGACACAGAGAAGGGGCATACCTGCGAAACAGTTAAGAGATATAGGAGGGGCAAGAATTGGTCAGTGCTTTATAGGTGTGGATTAGTACCTTGAATTGACTCCTATAGGATACAGGAAGCCAATGTAAGGACTGACAGAGGAGTGAGGTGTGAGAGGACCGACTAGAAAATAGAAGTGGACCAAGGACAGAGCCTTTGGGGACTCCAACCGAGACAGGATGAAGGGAGGAGGTATCATTAGAAAAGGAGACACTGTGGCAGCGGCCCAAAAACAAACGGTGTATCCCCTCCATCCACCCCGACCACCGGATCTCTCTAAAGGGTGAATACCCAACAAGCATGTTCAGAGGCATTCCAGCTCATCACTGAGAGTACCCTCACTCCACCCAAGAACTCACCTTCCACGATCGCAGGCAGGTTTGTGGGGACATTGTCAGGACTCTGACCCAACCTATACTTATGGACACGGGGTGCAGGCTCAGCCCTTTGCCTGAGGTTGGTGTCAGCAGACACACAGAAACACTCCCAGCTACTAAGACACCAAGCACACAAGCAACCAGCGCGAGTTACATGGGACCCGATCCAGGCTATGACACAGACGGATCCGGCACAACTACAGGAACGACTAAGAGGCTGCCTGTCACACATGCTCAAGTTTGCAGCAGACAACAACTGTACAACTGTATATTCTTTATTTCAAAACGTCACCTTTAATCCCTTTTTTTTTTGTTCTTAAGTATTAAGTACAGTTGATTTAATTTTGCAGCTCCCCACTGAAAGTACTTAACTTTCCTGAGCCTGCATGCATATCCGACCTGGCAGGCCCAGTGCTCCACTGCCCCTAGGTGGTTAAACCATACTACGTAAATGCAAGTTAACGAGTAACTATACTTACCTATGTCGGTCCTGCATAACCTAGCAGGTCAGTCTTGTATGAATAACAGCATGCCTACTTAAATCAATGCAGGTCATCACACTAACTATAAGCATCTTCTGTTTAATCTATGTCAATGCTACCTTGTCTTGCATAACTCATGTTTAGACACCATGACGACTTCTCTGACAAGCCTGTTTATTTCTCATGCATCAAAAAATAAATAAAAGTGGAACATATCATCTTTACCATTATGTCTTGTGTTGACTCATGTAACCAGTTAAATGTCATAACCTTACGATGTAATTGACAATGCGCTTCAAAAATAAATATTTTTTTTTTAAAAAGAAAAGGAGACACTGAATGAGCGTTGGGAGAGATAGGAGGAAAACCAAAAGAGGACAGTGTCACCGAGACAGAGTAATTAAAGAATTTGGAGAAGAACATGGTCAGCAGTGTCAAAGGCAGCAAAGAGGTCAATAAGAATTAGTATGGAGTAGTGGCCTTAGGATTTAGCTGTGATTAGGTTGTTAGTGACTTTAATAAGAGCAGTCTCAGTAGAGTGGAGGGGGTAGAAGCCAGACTGAAGAGGGTCAAGGAGAGAGTTGGAATTGAAGAAACAAGTCAGACGGGTAAAGACCAGTCTTTCCAGAAGCTTTGAGGAAAAAGGGAGCAGGGATATGGCATGATAGTTAGAAGGGGAGGATGGGTCAAGAGAGGTTTTTTGTTTTGTTTTTTACTTGTTTTGTTTTACTGGGTACTACAGTAGCATGTTTAAGAACAGCAGGGACCACACCAGAAGAGAGAGAGCAGTTGAAGATGTGTGTTAAGGAAGGCACAAGACAAGAGGAGAGAGATCTGATAAGGTGAGATGGGACAAGATCAAGCAGGCAAGTGGTGGGGCGAGAGGAAAGAAGAAGTGCAGCCACCTCTTGTTTAGTAGCCTGGGCAAAAGTCTGAAGGGTAGGAAATGCATTATCCAGGTGTGGTTGAGAAATAGAGGGACAAGGTGGTGAGAATTCTTTCCTTAGCTGTTCAATCTTGTTGGTAAAGTAGCATGCAAAGCGATCAGCTGTAAGGTTAGTAAAGGTATTAAAAAGAGGTCTGGGACTGCGGGAGCATGCGCTAATGAGGGAGAAAAAGTCTGACTGTTTGGCAAGGGCAAGGGCTGTGCTGGATGAACGCAACATGAATTTGTAGTGGAGGAAATCTGACTGGGTGCGTGACTTCCTCCAGCAGTGTTCAGCAGAACGGGAACATCTCTGCAGGTAGCGTGTTGATTGTGTGCCACGGTTGGGGGCGTGTTCTCCTCAAGGTGCATGTTTGGAGCGGGGCTGCAGTGTCCAGGGCAGGTGAGGGTAGTGTTATATGAGGAGATAGCCAGTGAGGGTCAGGAGAAAGTAGGGATGGATAGAAGTTGGGAATCAGTAATAGCTGATAGAGGTCAATATAATTCAGATTTCTTCTTAGTTGAGCGGGGTTAGGTTGAGGATGATGGGATAGGGTGCTACTGAGAGCAAATTATAAGAGGTGGTGATCTAAGAGAGGAAATGGAGTGTTGCAGAGATTAGAGATTGTACATTCATGAGAGAAAATAAGATTAAGGGTATTGCCAGCAACATGGGTGGTGGACTTCGATACTACTGCGATAGCCCAATGAATGTCTTCATTTAATGGCATATCAATCAAAAGCTCTAATAGCGTACTTGTAATAAAAAAAATATATACTTTTATTAAAGTGGACAAAGAAGAACATGCATAGCAATATATTGACACTTTTATTAAATGCCAAAGGTTGATTTATTTCCACAAACAGAATTTGATTCATGAGTAACCATAATCATTTACAATAAAAAGAAAAAACTCAAGCCAAGAAAAAAAAGTGTGCACAGCATTTTAATTTTTGAAAATTTAAATTTTCACTTGTTTTTATGGCTTTCCAGCATGCGCTGCCAGATATTAAATACTTAATTTCCTGTTATATGTTTTACCCTATTTCAATGCACACTATATAGAAAAGTGTTCAGGCATGTGCCATATTATCGATCTTATTTTGTTTTTTTCAAAGAATAGGCACTTTTTCAAACCTCAGTTTTATTTTTGTCTTATTCACATACGCAGCCATTAGAATATTCTTTATTTCTTTTCTCTTGTTAGGGATCATAGGGGAAGGAGGGTTATTTCATAATTGTTGTAAGTATAAACACATACCTTTCAAATATTCCAAATGTCTGTTATTGGACACACGTGTGCTTGCAAGCTGCTACTTAGTGCTAAATGTTTGTTAGAGCGTTATGATTCCATTGGGCTTTACAGAATATGTAGTTAGAGGGACACTGTATGCACTCAGACCACTTCAGCTCATTGAAGTGATCTGGGTACAGTGTCCCTATTGCACTTAGTGCTGTAATGTAAAACATTGCAGTTCCAGAGAAAGCATTAAATAATGCTTTTCCATGGGTAGGTCTAATGCAGGCGCGGCCATTTCTGTGCATGCGCATTAGTTCTCCCTCAATGGGTGAAGTCGGTGGGGGAGGAGCGTGGGCGGGGCCGGACCCAGTGCCGAGGGATTCAGGTAAGTGGCTGAACTGGTTTTAACTCCTTCAGCCCTGTTGGAGGGGTGCGCAAGGGCGGGGGGGCATCTTTTAAACCTAGAGTGCCAGGAAAACGGCTTTGTTTTCCTGGCACTATAAGATCCCTTTAACGTGAAAAAAATGGTGGTATTTGGGCCATAAAATGCATCATATAAAAAAAATTATATATATATATTGTTTTACCTTTTTGGGGCAAAATATTTTTCACCTGTATGATCTTGCAGGTTTATACATTTTTTCAAAATATTTATTTTTAAATATCCTCTGGTATGGGAATGGTCAAGTTACTAACCTAATTGTGTTTTAATTATTTTTCAATTTTCTTCAGTTTCATGTATAGTAGAATCTTGTAGAGATAGTACATTTTTATTTTTATTTAGCTAAAATGATAAATATGAATTATTAATACCGAAATAAATTCATTTTTGTTCTGTTGATCCACACACAACCTTTCATTGTAAATGTCTAATAAATATATGTGTATTTTTATTGATCTGGGTTACAGTAACCAAACTAATCCTAGATTACATTATTTGTTCTGTCTAGATTTTTTTTTTTAATAAACCATTTTTATAGATGAGGAAACCTATGACTGTGATCCTAAATGACAGAT
Source organism: Pelobates cultripes (assembly GCA_933207985.1). Classification (NCBI taxonomy): domain Eukaryota; kingdom Metazoa; phylum Chordata; class Amphibia; order Anura; family Pelobatidae; genus Pelobates; species Pelobates cultripes. The sequence continues at coordinate 42,023,759 of OW240915.1, forward strand.
TAGGAATAACATTTTTACATTTAAGTATTTAACAGGGGATTGTGTATGAAACGTGTTATAGCAAAACAAGTAATTTAATATGTTCTCTTATTTCTATGTGCTGTCATTAATAGCTGCCTTTGAGAGTGTAACGCATGAAAATCTATGGTTTGTTCAATTAAATAAAATAAATAAATCCCTGGATACTGCAATACTCCTATCCATCAATCCATCCTCACACTGTTGTAGCTACCATCTGGTTATAAGTAGCTGTATTTAGTTTCATGTAGTTCCATCTGCTCTTCACTCTTAGGTAACTCTTGGTAACATTTTATTACCATACTCACTGACATTGTCTTGGGTGGTCTACAGCTCCAAATTAATGAAGCTCCTCTGATTGGCTGATATGTCAGTCACTTAATAATTCTAAAGTACATTGATTGAACACATGGAGAATTAAACATACTAACATACTTAGTCAGGTCATTTATAATTTTAATACAGTGGTACTCTGCAGAAATGGCCGAACTAGTAAAAAACTAAAAGTTTGCAATTAGTAATTATAAAAAAAACCCAGGGTGAGGAAGATAGACAGATCTATAAAATTGGGCAGAAAGACGCTAAGCAAGTTTTAAAAGCTTCCATATCACACACAGAAGAGAAATAGCCCAGTCATTTTTAAGATACATAAATGAGAAAAGGAAAGTAAAACAAGGATTAGTTAGACAAAATAAGGTAGGTATGTAGAAGCCGATAAAGATCTAGCTGACTGCCTCAATTAATATTTTCGTTCAGTATTTACAGATGAAAATTAAGGAAAGGGACCTCAGTTAGGAAAAAGGACAAATAAGTAATTTTATTACATGTGAGTTTACAGAGGAATATGTTCTATTTCAACTGTCCAAAGTAAAGACAAATAAGTCGATGGGGCATGATGGAATAAACCCAAATTTATTAAAAGAGCTTAGTGATGTACTAGCAAAACCATTAACTGATTTTTTTTTAAACAAATCATTGTTAACTGGAGTAGTCCCAAAAGATTGAACAGTAGTGAATGTTGTGTCCATTCACAAAAAGGTAGTAGGGAGGAGTTGGGCAATTATAGGTCAGTAAGCCTTACAAGTGGGGAAAGTAATGGAAACCATGTTAAAGGATAGGATTGTTGAACATCTAAAAACACATGGATTTCATGATCAGGGACAACATGGGTTTACTTCAGGGAGCTCATGCCAAACTAATCTTATTGATTTTTTTTGATTGGGCAACTAAAATAGATCATGCTGGGGCAGTAGGCATTGCTTACCTAGATTTCAGTAAGGCTTTTGACACTGTCGCACATCGAAGGCTTATCAATAAACTGCAGGGGGGGAGGACATTGTTTTTTTTTTTTTTTTTTAACAGTGAGCAGCGCGAGTACGTCCAGCGACGCTCTAGCACAGGTTTTCTGTGCTATGAAGGAGGAAGTGCCCTCTAGTGGCTGTCTAGTAGACAGCCACTAGAGCTGGACTTAACCCTGCAAGGTAATTATTGCAGTTTATAAAAAACTGCAATAATTACACTTGCAAGGTTAAGAGTAGTGGGAGTTGGCACCCAGACCACTCCAATGGGCAGAAGTGGTCTGGGTGCCTGGAGTGTCCCTGTAACACAGTAAAGGAGTTTAAGCATGCGTGGGATAGGCATAAAGCAATCCTAGATATAAGATAAGACCAGGGACTAATGAAAGTATTTCGAAAATTGGGCAGACTAGATTGGCTGAATGGTTCTTATCTGCCGTCAAATTCTATATATCATGTTTTAATAGTCAGATTTATAATAGCATACATTAAATACTACTTGTTACTTTACTCTGTAGCCTGTTTTGGTGGTATACATTTAGGATGCCTTCTTACTTACAGTATATGGTCATGTTTAGTTGGATCTGGTGGGAACCGCGTTGGTTCTCTTTGAGAACACTTGGGACTTAACTCCAGTAGATTCAAAGCTTTTTAGTACAAATGCCTTTTCCTTTCTTGACTCTGGGATAGATAAACATGACTACTTCATTTTCATATTCTGTCTTCAGCTCTCTGTGGCAGATCTTCAGAGACATTTCACCACAGTAGAAAACTTTCATTAACTCTCTCATGTGGTTAAGACGAATAGAGAAAATGAACTCTTTTAACTAGAGATATGCATTGAAGTTAGACCAGCTTTGATTTCTTTTTTTCTCTTTTTGTTTTTTGCTTTAAACAAAATGGAAATTTATATTGGCAAATAATGACACATGGTCTCATCTAGTCTGACCATATGTTCACATATCTGTCTATGTATTTTTGTGTACATGTATATTTTTGTCAAAATAACTTGGTGAATGAACTAGTTTTAGATCTGTGGAATCTGTAAGACATATGGTGGTGATAACCCTAAATTCCGCCTGCTGCATTACTCCTGCAGATCTGTACCAAGAGAAGAATCGAGTGAGGCTGACCCACAAGCGCTGCATTTTATTGTCCCAAAGGGCAATTCCCTGCCCTCTTTGCTATGTTTTTCCATGCTAACTTGTATCAAAGTCTAAGCATAGTGTTAAGAAAACAAATGCATATTACAAGTAGTGAGATGGTTCCCTAGTACAGTTTTTATACGTGATAGAGTGCAACACTTTGAGCTATGAGAATGCCTGTGCCTCAGGCATTTCAATTTCTAAGTTGTGGGCATGTATACCAGTGGATTAAGGACCCCTGTTCGTTCCTTCATTCATAATCTTCATGAGAATAAGCATCAAAGGAGCATACCACTTAAGTGTCTAGGAGGGACAATCCCTAATTTGGGTCCAAAACTGTCTCTTTTCTGTCCTAATGTCTTTCTTTTCTAATCGCTCCATAGTGTTGGTTTATTTGAGTGTATAACAGAGCTTTAGAGTATTAAAACACATTGTAATGTGCCTTTAAACTACAATATATTTATTTATTAAAGGATCTTTATAGGATCAGGAAAACAAACTCGCTTTCCTGGCACTATACTGTCCTTAGGTCCCCCCCACCCTCAGGGCCCCCTCCCGCTGGGCTGAAGTGGTTAAAACCCCTTCAGTGACTTACCTTTATCCAGCGCCGGGCTCCCTCAGCACTGGTGACCTCTCCTCCCTCTCCAAGGTCAGCTCCCGAGTGGAGCTGAATGCGCGGCCAGAGCCACGTGTGCATTAGAAACGCCCATAGGAAAGCATTGAGAAATCTGTGTGCTCAATGCAATTTTCGCATTGAGCGTCGGTGAAGCACCTTTAGCAGCGGTCAGGAAGACAGTCACTAGAGGCTGGATTAAGCCTGCAATGTAAACATAGCAGTTTCTCTGAAACTATGTTTACATCTGAAGGGTTAAAACATGGGGGACCTGGCACCCAGACCACTTCATTGAGCTGAAGTGGACTGGGTGACTATAGTGTCCTTTAAATCAGACTGCGTGAATAAGAATATTCTTGTTTTTGTTCTAAATTCCATTTTAATTATTAGCAAGTCACCTAAAATTTCCCTAGGCACAACCCTCTCAGCGAAAGACTCGGAGTTAAAATCAAGTCTTCAGTCCATTCGATTTTTTTTTGTTGCCATTTTAGCTATATTATATTATTAGATTTTGCAAGCTGATTCCCATCTAACTACAACTCGCTGTTCAATGAATAGATTCATTAGATGATGTAGTTATTACCATTTTATAATGTACACATATAGCACACCATCTTAGGTGTAAAAGAGTATAATTATGTTTTTATATGATATTTTCCAGTTACTGGATTCTCATACTTGCATTTTGGTATTTATACTTTTGTTGGCATTTATGTTTCAATTAAAAGGATGACTATTTGAGGGCTGGAATTCTGGATAAAACATTGCTTTGCAACATATTGCTCGGCTGTCTAGAATTGACAGGATGGGAATGATGAGTAGATGTAGACGACATATGCTGTGTGCTAATCCAAAACAGCGCAAGTATTTATTTTACAAACATTGTCACGATCTGCAGTCCAGTAAAATTAGATACAGGTTGTATTATGTGACGGTAGCTGTATGGGTTACACCATTCAGACGCAGTATCTCATATTTCTGTTACAGAGGGATTGATTACTAATTGATTGTTGAATTGTAACCAAACAATACATTCCTTGTGACAAGAGCATGTTGGATTTTCACAGTCTTGAACAATAATGTTCTCGTCCATTTAAGGGATAAGATGTACGTACGCCTGGCGGATCTTTTTTTAATGTGTGTTTTGTTTTTGTTAAAACTGGCTATCTGATGTTTCATTGTAATCCATGCAGATATGTGTTACCAAGATGTCTACTCGGAACTGCCATGGAATGGACTCGGTAATCAAGCATTTGGACACCATTCCTGAAGACAAGAAGGTCAGGGTGCAGAGGACTCAGAGCAGCTTTGACCCATTCGAAAAATCTGCAAACCAGGTGAAGAGAGTGCATTCTGAAAACAATGCATGCATTAACTTTAAGAGCGCATCCGTGGGCAAGGAGTCTCCTAAAGTCAGACGGCATTCAAGCCCGAGCTCGGTAAGGATGCGTGTGCAGTGTAAAACCTGTGCTCTGTGAAGGAAAGTGTGTTTGGGGAGACCGTTTCTATTTGTGCATTATATTACGGCAGCCTTTCGCGGATGATTAGAAGTATGCATTTTGTTTGGATGCTTGAAATGAGCTTATCATTGTTTCAGCGTCTTTTTTTTTTTTTTTTTTCAAGAGCAGTACACCATTCCCATTATCTTAGACAAATAATTTAAAATTTTAATTAGAACTTACATGGTACTGTGGGGTATGATTGTGATATGAAGAGCAGGGTTTTCCTTCCTTGATTAAGCATCATTAGAATTCCACAATTTAAGTCCTTTTTATATGGTGAGTGAACACACTGAATGGCACTTATACTTGCAATGCTTTTTATTTATTTGGTAATTAACTTTTTTTACTGGGAAGACCTTTTGAAGACACTTTTGAAAAGAAGAGAAAACTCAGACAGAGAAATAGTTCAATGCAGTGACAAGTTTACATATTTAAGATGTATATAGAAAATAAATTAAACATTCACAGATAATATCGATTCACCTTGATGTGAGACGGAGAGAGACAGGTCTTTTTGAGATACATCATATTGATGGAGAATTTTGTGGTTTCTTGATGGTTCTTCCACCGCTATTGAAGTTTGTGAGTATGCTGCCAACTTACAGTACAGGGCAAAATTAAATGTCCCAAAGTTTATAGCTGATATAGGGGTGACTGTTATTAGGAGTTTCAGGAGGTTTTTTGTTTTTTTAAGAATGCACCAGTTTTAGGGTAAAATTTGGATGTCTGGCCATATACCAAAATCCAAAGAGACGTTTAATATGTAACTGTAGATTAATTAAGTTAAATTAAGTCAATTTTGATTGTTTAACTTTAGGTGAGAGGTTTGGCTTAAACAAAAGATATAAAATGGTTGTATTATCCTGTTTGGCATTTAAATACAGCATTTGATGTGCAGTTTTGGGACATTTTCTTGTCAATTTTTTTTAATTTTTTAAATCAACATTAGATTTACTTTATATATGTAAATCTTGACTATTGTATTCTTTACTAGAAGTTCCAATCTAGGACACAGTTCATAGCTCTAGATGAGTGGTACCAACATATGTTTGTCAGTAGCGATTCTGCCAACCTTTTTGTCAATCCCTCACCTCTGAACTTTTTAAGTATTTCCTAAAGTTGCTTGTACATATAACTCACAACTGTCTTGCAGATCTGGTACAAGACATGACATTGAGTGTGCATGCGGATGTGCACTCACACACTGCAACCACCATGTTTTTGTTTGTGGCTCAATTTGTTTTATTTATAGAAATAACTATTTTTTCATTAAGCAGCACAGCCAGGCCCCCAGAGCAAAGTATTATCTGCACAATACAAAAGAAGGCCGTGTGGATTTATTGTAATAACGTTCTATAGATTATATTTTTTACAAACACACGTATGTTTATTAACGTGCACACGATTGCATTTTTTGGGGTAACTTTTCACATCAATTCACATAAAAAACACCTTAATTTATTTATTTGTGTGCCCTCTGGATGAAGTCTATTTTGTAAGCCGAAATGACTGACAGTAGGTTAGTGCCATGAGCTTGAATAAACAAGCTGGTAATTAATAATATTTCTTCATCTACCCCGAGGACGGTATTTGGCTGCTGTAGCCTATCATTTTCACATCAACCACTCTTTCCTCCCTGCTGATGGTTTCCAGCTGTCATGTGATCTTCCTTTCCCCGGATGCATTCTTTTGCTTTAGCGATTCACTGATCACTGTCATCGCAGCTGGAGTACCCATTGTGCCTTCAGTGTGGCATCCCTATATTATTTATCAAAAATGCAGCTATCTAACGCTTATATCTTAACCCCTTAAGGACCAAACCTCTGGAATAAAAGGGAAACATGACATGTCACACATATCATGTGTCCTTAACGGGTTAAATGAAATAAAACCATAAGCAGCAGAAAACCATAAACCCTTGAAAGAAAAAAGAAAAACAAATGAATATATATATATATATAAATAACAATTGTAAAAAAAAAAACATGTAACTAGATCCGTGATTGGAAAAGGAAAGGTCCTAGTCACAGAGAGAGGAGAATAGAAAAGTATAGTAGGACTCTGGTGACTATACTTGGCACCCAATATCTACGGGAACTTTATATATCCGTTGATGCTCTGCCTGATTAAGAGGTTACCTATTAATGTCTAGGTAACGGCAGGGCCGCCATCAGGGGGTGACAACCGTGACAGTTGTCACGGGCCCGGCGGCCCTGGGGGGCCCGGACTGCTGTGGCAGTCCTGGGCCCCACTTTGTTTCTCTGCACACATAGATAGTGAATATCGCTATCTATGTGTGCAGCCGCGGGCCCCCGGCTCCCTGTTACCGCAGAGGGGGCCCAGGCAGCACAGGAGCAGCTTCTCCTCCTGTCTTCTTTCTTCTAATAACTCTTGCGAGACCCGGTTACCATGGTAACGCTCCGCGGGTCTCGCGAGAGTTATGAGAAGAGGAGAAGCTGTGTGCTGCCTGGGCCCCCTCTGCGGACGGTAACACCCACCGACCATCCCACCCACCGACCACCACAGATGGAAGCTCCCCACTCCCTGGATACAGGTAAGCAGGGAGGGGGGAGAAACATTTAATTAAATTAATTAAAAATTTATGTTAAAATGCCCCTTCCTCCCCCTCCCCCCCAGATTGCACATTTACACAACACACACTGCATACACTAACACAACACACACACACTGCATACACTAACACAACACACACACACA
>OW240915.1:42031149-42198597 GCA_933207985.1 Pelobates cultripes
GACTAAGTCCCATCGCGAATGGGACTTAGTCTCTGCAGCTGAAATAAGGCTGAAAAAAACGGCTGAAAAAAAGACTAAGTCCCATCGCCGAATGGGACTTAGTCCCTGCAGCTGAAATAAGGCTGAAAAAAACGGCTGAAAAAAAGACTAAGTCCCATCGCCGAATGGGACTTAGTCTCTGCAGCTGAAATAATTTCCCATTTACTGAACCAAGTGGGAAATAGCAAGGCAGGCACAAAGGGTTTGCACCAGGTCTGGGGACACAGGGGACACCGTCTTAAAGGGGCCGTGTCCCCAACAAGTCTGGGGACACGGCCTTAAAGGGGCAGTGTCCCAATCTTCCTGATGTCCCAAAAAAGGTGTTTAAAGGGCCAGCACCAGTCACATAAAGAGTCCATAAGCCCCAATATGCCCACCGACAGTCTTAAAGGGCCATACACACCAAATAAAAGTGCATACATTTTCACAATCTCCCAGGGGCCATAGTCATGCGGGAGGAGGCTGGCAAAGAGGCTTCTCCACAACCCAGGGAAACAGGGCAATTTGCCATTTAAAGGGCCCGTTACAAATAGCAGTTTGTAACAAGGTGTCAATCCATATCTGCCAAGTGACCCGATGTAGGGGGAACAGTCCCTATTCTGCTCTGTGTCAGTGTGTATCAGGGATCCTTAGGACAGGTGTCAATCCATATCTGCCAAGTGACCCTATGTAGGGGGACCAGTCTCTATTCTGCTCTGTGTCCGTGTGCATCAGGGGCTCTGAGGACAGGTGTCAATCCATATGTCAAGGTGTCAATATGTCATATGTCAGGTGTCAATCCATATTGATTGTGATTTAGGAATGTTAGGTGATTTCTGCCCTTTATGGATTAAAACCAGACTCTGTATCAACTGTGTAATTTTCCATGGGAGTTTTGCCATGGATCCCCCTCCGGCATGCCACAGTCCAGGTGTTAGTCCCCTTGAAACAACTTTTCCATCCCTATTGTGGCCAGAAAGAGTCCCTGTGTGTTTTAAAATTCGCCTCCCCATTGAAGTCAATGGCGTTTCGGGCGGTTCGCCGGTTCGCGAACATTTGCGGAAGTTCGCATTCGCCGTTCGCGAACCGAAAATTTCGGGTTCGCGACATCACTAGTGGTAACTAGTGAGGGTCAACGCTGAGGTCAGTAGAAGCCGCCAGGTCCACTGGTCATTCACGTGATTTCATGCCTTGATTGCATTGATTACCACAAAATTTAGAGCCCCTACTTCTTCAGATCAACACATGTAATGATGTAGAGCAGTGGTTCCCAAACCAGTCCTCATGGCCCACCAACAGTCCAGAATTTATGTATTTCCCTGTTTTATTCCAATGGAGATACTAACAAAACCTGGACTGTTGGTGGGTAGTGATGTCGCGAACTGTTCGTGAACTGTTCATGTTGAAGGCAGCTTCAACATGGATGCTGTCCAGGAGGTGGGAGGGTCTGTGAGGGAGGATCTGCTGGAGATTGGTCGAGATGTGTCAGCTGACCGGAGTTCGCCACGAACCATGGCGAACCGTTCGCGAAAAGTTCACGAACAGTTCGCGACATCACTATTGGTGGGTCTTGAGGACCGGTTTGGGAAACGCTGATATAGAGTAATCTTCTAAGGAAAAAATACCAGGTTGTCTCAATCTGTTAATAAGCTACTGTCCTTTCCTATGTTGTATTTTGTGGATGTTTAAATATGTAATATATTGTAATTTTTTTTTTTTTTTTTCATGTGTTTTTTAGCTAACTGATCATATAAAAGGAATATTATCTCCACTCTGCGCTGTGCTGTGAATTCCATTCTTAGTGTGGTGGTGGGTTGTGTTACCTTTTTACTAATCACAGGTTAAAATCCTTATTGTTTGGGCATGATGTATTTTTAAGGTTTTCAGTTTAGCAAGCTTAAAGTATGCTTTTATTTCATCCAGTGATTTATCGTTTATTTGTTTTCTGTTCTGTCTATATAACTTAAATATCTCTATTACAATACTGCAGCAACAACCGAAAACAATCCAAAACGTCCTGTGCGCACCACGGGATCCATTAACATGGATTTAGTAAAGCATGACTATTCCCTTATCTGTCACTAGAATCTGACAGATAAACAACCAAGGCCTTCATATATCAATGTAGAAGAGTGTATTCTCTCCAGCTAAAGAGATGATTGATTCCAAGTACTGCCATTTTGGCTCGTCATCTGTCAAATAAACATCTTGGATGTTTAGATGTTCATAATGTTATTAATTATTGCTTGGTGATTGATATTGCGCTTGTTGCACATTCTTTATTTTTATGACTATTGATGATGTTATATTATGAGTTTATTTATCTGTGCTTTTATTTATTGTGTTTATTTTGCATGCGTGTCTTTAAAATAAGAGAGAAAACAGAAATGTGCATTCATTCTATAGAAAGAATATATAATATTTGTCAGATAATGCATAATAAATATAAGATCCTCTATTCCCTGCATGCCCAGCAATATGTTTTATATGTTGTTTTTTGTTTTTTTCCACTGGTCCCACACTGACTCAAAGTTAGTGCAGCTTATAACCTTTTAAATAGGCGTTTAAATGCCTATTTCTACAATATGGTGTGAACAGGATTAAGTCGGTAGCTGGGGCTCCCTTCTGTCGGCTGGTTCAACATTTAGTGCCTCCTGCATGACCAATGAGCTGTATGCAGTGCTGAAAATAAGCATTGCATACAGCCCTTTTAAATTCATTGAGAATACAGTCGTTGAGTGATAATGCACAGTCTTTGTGATTCTGGGCTGGGAAGTGCTGACAGAGACCCGCATGGTATGAACAGTTTTAGGGTTAGAGCATGCTGCATGCCTATCCTGATATTGCTGGGCCTTGCCAGCTGCCCAGAGCTGATCAAAGGATAATCGTCAAGCCAGAAGTTTAACATTGCAGAGAAAATTGCGAGAACAGCCAGTAGTTAGCAGTCATATAATGCTCTCTACTGTTTTAACTAGGAAACCTTTTACTTATATCAGTACCTGTAATATCTGAGGGTTTCCTTGGGGTCAGCGGCGTACCATTGGTTGTGTGTGTACGCCATTGCTTGGGGTAAAGGTGCAGAGCAGGTTTAGGGTTATATTACGGTTAAAGTTTGTGTAGGTTAGTCTAAGTTAATGAATAATGCTGGATTAGGGTTAATATTAAGTTAAGGTTAGAGTGTTGGGTTAAGGTCAGGGGTAGGGTTAGTATATGGTTACTGTTAGAGTAAGCAGAGGGCTAGGGGTAGTGTTGTTATATCGTTAGCTACCAATTGTTGATTTAGATCTTATAAGGCATTTAACAATCAGGACAGATATGTAGATCTATGTTAAACTTTTTATTTAGTTGCACTGGATAAGCAAATATTATTATAAACAAAAATGCTCATTTCCAATTTTTACCTTTAATTCACACTCTATGTTGTGTAAAATACATATATAATATTAAAATAAAGTAAAGTCCTTTAAAAGAACAATATAAATGTATGGGTGTGTTTAAAGAGAATTCTTTAAATTACGGTGGAACAAAAACATAGCGCAAATTCTAGATTTTGTTTTAGCTTAGATCTTAGACAGTTGCCTCCATCCATACGGGTTGATTAGCTGTCCAGATTGTGCTAAAAATTAATTACTAGGAATGTAGAGACCCTGAAAGGGAATTAAATCAATTCTCACAATTTAATAATGTACCGCTATAAATCCAAATTTATAATGTCTATACTGGTTTCATATACACACTGCATCTGTAACTCACACTTACGTTTCATCAGTGAATGTTGATTCTAGCTTCAATTCATTTATACATGTCATGTATAAATGGATAATTTTACAAAACAAACAAATCAACATTTAGTAAGATTTTGAACAAAAAAATAAAATTAAAATAAAACACTTGCAATCTTTATATCGTTACTATGTGCCCAATAAAAAAATAATAGATATGGTAGTATTGAAAATGTCAATACTCTACAGTGCCCCGATGGTCCGCCTATGTATCTGGGTGGTGCTATTTTCTTTCTTGTTGTAGTTGCTTCTTTATTGAGGGTGGTTAGAGATGTACCAATGCTTTATCTATACTAGTTATAATTGTAACCTTTTACTTTGGATCAGGATAATGTTAATTTCAAATCAAACCAGAGTTCTTCATTTGATTGGTTTGTGGAAAGATTCATGGTAGGGTCTATTTAGTTTATTCCACGGAGATGTAAAACGCAATGGTCCTGGACTGAGAAGTTCTACCCTCTTTATTCAGAACATTGCAACAAATGTAAACAAAACAAACAAAACTGTGCATACACGTTTCAGTGTTCTAAGGAACACCCATGGTTCACATCTGATAATGCATCATTAACTTTGGACGTGACAAAGAGTCATGGGGAGCCTTGGTTCGTTGGCGTGTTCAAAGTTAATTACGCATTATCAGATGTGATTTGTTTCTTTTTTTTTCTGACATAAATGTTTCCATGTTGGGTTATTATAAATATAGTAGGGACGTCCGCCTGCTGCCACACTTGGCAGTGTGTGAAAGAACAACCCAGTTTAGGAAGCCATGTTCAGCTAAGCATAACATTTAATCTAGTGTCTTTCATATAGATTCTCATATAGGCCATGTCTTGTTATCATCAGTATTCTTATTGAAACATAATTACGTAACCTCATAAATCCTGGTTTCAGTAGTGCAATATGCAGATTATATGTTACAACCTGTCCCTTTAGCTCATAACATGTCCACTTTTCTCCCCAGAGGGACTTAGACAGTGTACTTGCAGATCTAATATCTGCTTTCACCTGAAGGATTTTGGGGCAGGATCAAGGAAACATTGGCAGGTGGTTAAAGAGGAACCATCACTTCTTTGGGAAATACACTATTGGATAAAACATTAAACATACATTATAATCCATAGAAACATAGAATGTGACGGCAGATAAGAACTATTCGTCCCATCTAGTCTGCACAATTTTCTAAATACTTTCATTAGTCCCTAGCCTTATCTTATAGTTAGGATAGCCTTATGCCTATCCCACGCATGCTTAAACTCCCTCACTGTGTTAACCTCTACCACATCAGCTGGAAGGCTATTCCATGCATCCACTACCCTCTCAGTAAAGTAATACTTCCTGATATTATTTTTAAACCTTTGTCCCTCTAATTTAAGACTATGTCCTCTTGTTGTGGTAGTTTTTCTTCTTTTAAATATAGTCTCCTCCTTTATTGTGTTGATTCCCTTTATGTATTGTTTCTATCACATCCCACCGTCTCGTCTTTCCTCGAAGCTATACATGTTAAGATCCATTAACCTTTCCTGGTAAGTTTTACCCCGCAATCCATGAACCAGTTTAGTAGCCCTTCTCTGAACCCTCTCTAAGGTATCAATATCCTTCTGAAGATACGGTCTCCAGTACTGCGTACAATACTCCAAGTGAGGTCTCACCAGTGTTCTGTACAATGGCATGAGCACTTCCCTCTTTCTACTGCTAATACCTCTCCCTATACAACCAAGCATTCTGCTAGCATTTCCATTCAGACAAGGCACAGCAGGGCAAACATTGTGAGAAGTTAGAATAGAAACACTCTTTCATTTCTCCTCTTTATGCTTTCTCTTTGCTGACTTTCACATGCAACGGGTTGAGTTTACAGCAGGGAGCTAAAATGGAGGCACCCAGATGCCCAATGAGGAGGTGTGGATCTCTACATTTAAAGGGTTACTCCAACCACTATGACCACTTCTTTTTGAAGTGGTCATGGTGGTATGAGTCTGGATGTGCAGTGTTTCACCGTGCAATCGTACCATGAGAACACGTGATTTAGGCAGCGCGCCTAATGTTAGTTCTGTGCATAATAAACATATGTTGTCAGCGTGCACTGCATGCTTTTGAAAGATGTAAAAATCTTCCCACTTGCAGGCTGAGTGCCCACAAGGGGAAGATTGCTTCCACCTCCCTCCCTTCCACCCTCGCTAATTGTAGCTCTCCCACCTCCTTTTCCCATCTAATATTTTTTGTCCCCCCCCCATCCTCCTCCTTTACCATCCTCCTTCCCTCTCATCCTCATCTTGCTGGCTCAGAGCATGCGCATGCACTCTGAACTTGTTAAATGGTTCATTCAAAGGCTTTTCTATGAGAAGGCTTTGATTGGACTTTGTCGTGTCTCCCGTGGTGTCAGACAGAGTGCGCCGAGCAGCGCCAGGAGCTTTCCCAGAACTGGATAAAGTTAAATAAAAACTACGTTTATGCTTTCTCAGGTGTTCTTTTGGGGGACCCTGAAATATAAAGGCAATAGGGCATTATTCATAGATTTAAAAAAAAAAGGGGGGGTTTGGAGAATTTCTTCAATTTTATTTTTTCGATTTCTCAAATACACGTTTGCTAAATATAGGGAATAGGGAAAAATAGCAAAAATCTAAGAATTTTCTGCTGCCATTAAAAGGACATTGGTGCAGACTGTTGGTAGCATTGGCTAGTGGTTAATATCTCCTGTCTTCAGTAATGAACGAATGATTGTGTTGTCCTACTGAATAATCTGCATGATTTGTGGGTAAGGTCCCCAACAGGGTAATTTAATTGTTCTGTGATAGCATAGCTCTGTGTGTCGCATCAAAACAGATTAACAGTGACATCAATATGCAAATAGAAATGAAAATATTTTTAATATGCTTTATGACATTTTCCAAGCATTAATTTGATTGTAATGGAAAAATAAATGTGAAGCAGATCTTCGAGATTGCTATAATAGGATGTATTTTTCCGCAAGCTAGATCGAGATACAGTAACAGGTTATATTTTATCTTCCTTTATAAATCTTTCTGATGCAACACTATAGCAACCGAACAACATGGGGATTGGGAATCTAAATTTGTAAAAGGAAAAATGCTTTTTACAGCTCACGTAAACATATTAATTTATGGAGCATTAAGGATTTTTAAAATAGGAATGAATGAATGTTATGTTTTGGTGTGGGATTAATGGGAAGATTGGAAGATTTATCGTTTCCAGTTTTTTGTAGAAGTGGGACACCAGAAAGAAAAACTAGGACTGCGGAAGAAAATTGTGATTGTCTTGCAGAATTCTGGACAATTGGAGGATATCTTCGCTTGTTGCCAAGTTTAATATATATTAAAAATTAACAGAAGCCGCAGCTTCTGTATAAGATCATATACATGCAGGGGAGAGCATAGTCCAGAGAGGGATCTATCCTTTTTCTGTAGCTATTTTTACAAATCGCATAATAAAAAAGGTTAAAAGGTAGCAGGAATAAGGAGCTTCTTGCAGTATTACCTTATGCAAGGAACATAAGTAGCTGCATGCTTGGAGTGTCCCATTTAACTCAGTATAACACCATACCTGTTCTAACAAGGTGATGCTGAAAACATTTATTTACACCCCTTTTTACAAAACTATGTACCTAACACTATAGTGTCCCTCTGCCTCTGTGTCTTCCTCCCACCCTCCTGTGGCCTTGGAAGGGTTAAAAACACTTGCTTTCACTTGCCTGATTCCAGTGCTGAGGTCCCTCAATGGATTGGGCTTATCCAAAGATGTTACAGCAATGGGGGGAACCTAATATGCATGTGCAGAAAGCGCCGTGCTCACATTAGGCTTTGCCTATAGAAAACACAAGAGTAAAATGGAAAGACAGCCACTAGAGGCATTCTTAACACTGCAAAGATTGTAGTTTCTCTAAAACTGCAATGCTTTGCATTAAAGGAACACTATAGTCACCAAAACAACTTCAGATTAATGAAGTAGTTTTGGTGTCTAGATCATGTCCCTGCAATATCACTGCTCAATTTCCTGCCATTTAGGAATTAAATCACTTTGATTATACAGTCCTTGTCACACCTCCTTTCATGTGACTTACACAGCTTTCCTAAACACTTCCAGTAAAGAGTCATCTAATGTTTATACTTCCTTTATTGGTAATTTTGTTTAATTCAGAATATCTTATCTCCTGCACTGTTAATAGCGTGGTAGACCCTGCAAGAGCATCCTGTGTGTGATTAAAGTTCAATTTACAGAGCAGGAAATAGAAACTTTTAAGATAAGTTACATCTGATTGAAAGTGAAACCGTATTGTTTTTTAAATGCAGGCTGTGTCAGTCAAAGACAGGGGAGGTGTGGCTAGGGTTGCATAAACAGAAAGAAACATGATTTAACTCCTAAATGGCAGTTAATTGAGCAGTGAAACTTCAGAAGCATGATCTATACACTAAAACTGCTACATGAAGCTAGAGTTTTGGTGACTATAGTGTCCCTTTAAGGGGGCAGTGACACTGCACCCAGACCACTTCAATGAGATGAAGTAGTCTGGGTGCCTATAGTTTAACCAGTTAACTCTCCTTCCTGTCTATTTATTTTTTTAGTAGAATTAGCTTCTGCTCTCAGGCTTCTCAGGATTTATCACCTAACCTTGTTGGGCCTCCAATCACCTCTTTGCTACTTAACGAACTGCTCTTGCAGTGTATTCTGAATGGGAGCTATTGCTGGCAGTAACTACATGCAAAATCGGTGTTGAAATTAATAGCCCTCCATAAAGAAATTCAAGTGATCCCCCATCACATGTAAAATCTTCCATAAAAGGAAATCTAAATATTACATTAATAGCTTGCCTTTATTTCATTTAATTAACACTCTCCCACATTTCATAAAACTGGTCCCAAATGAATATTATTTTCTAGATGTTTGTGCATACAAAGAAAATAATGTTGAAATTTCTCTTGGTGACAAAGTATGGCAATCTTAAGCTGCTCGATGGTAATAAAAAATGCATGAGACCTATAATCCACGCAGTTTGTGTAAGAGGCGTCAGGTGATTTTGGATTTAATCTCCCATTAAGGCTCATTTTTATTGTCTCTCAGGAGTTTCCCGAAAAAGTGGCAGGTGTTGTTATGAAACTCTGTGACAATGAATTACACCGCAGGGATCTCTCGGTGTCATTTTATGGGTTTTAATTTATTTAGTTATTTTTTTTTTTTGTTTACTGTTAAAGGCTTAGAATTCTTAATCTTAAGAGTATTTACTTGAACACACACATTTATATAGACCAATCCTGGGGTCATGCAAGCCTGAAGACAATTATGTGAAATTATGTGAAAAAATGTGACAGCCGCTGAACTATGTTGGTCTTTTTCATGTAATTGTTCAAGAGACCCTAATACTAAATCCCTGTTTTGCTCAACATGATGAAAAAATACCACAAATTGTAAAGCCCTGAGCACCACTATGAAATGTACCAAAACTCACCAACTTATAAATTACCACCACCATATCTATCTCCCTTAAGGATGGACTTTCTCCTGTGGAAATATTACTTATGCTTATGTCCAAAATTACAGGAGGTCCTTGTGCAATCTCACACCTAACCATGACCATGTTTTCCAAATCTGACCTGTTCCCTGAAACCACCCAGCTACACAAACCACAGAGAGACAGGAGAGATGTCAAAAACACCCTTACTTCAGATTGTAACCCTGAAATCACTCTCTTATCTAAATCCGAATACTCTGCCCTTGTGTACTCTATGGTAGGAGTCCCAGTCTTAGCACTGTATACTACCCGAGTAATTAATGCTGTAGCCTGTTCCCTTGCAAAAGGTTTAAATGCCACTTCCCAGGCCCTAGAAGAGCTACTTATGGACACCCAGACAAAAAAGAAGGCAATCCTTGAGAATAGAGCAGCCGTTAACTACTTTTTAATGAAACATGACTTAGGCTGTGAAGCTATTGAAGGCATCATCCATAGATCCATAACAATATAAAAGATTTATATGACTTAGTACAGGATATCAAACAGGATACTGGCTTCATTTGGGCTAGGAACATGGTTGACTTTGTTAATTAAGAAAAATTTGTACTTTTTGCTATTAGCTGTATTTGTTATTATGGCCATTTTTCTAACCTTTAAGTTCTTCTCATGTCTACTAACCTCTCTATGTAAAAACAAATCTACTGTTGGTCATACCTTAACTTACCTTCCAGTTCCGACTTTGGAAGGTTTTCACGATGTTGCCTAGCCTAACAAATGAAGGAACTCTCCTCAGCTGATTCTGGTGATCTCTCAGTCCAAGGGAACCGTGGTAAAGAAATAATGAAATCCCACAGGCTTTGGCTAGCAGGCCTGGAATTACCGTGGGCATTTGGGTGACCCTTGGATCAAACAAGGGGATTGTAAAAGAATTTACTTTGATTCCAAGGTTCAAGCTTATAGGTGTCATATTAGATATCCTATATTAAAATTGGTTAACTTGGACTCAGGATATGCCTAATGCTTAAAATGACACTTAAGACCATATATGTCTAGTTCCGGGAGCAGATAGCCCAGTGGTGTATCCTGGTTTTGTGCTGCCCTAGGCAGGACAAAACTCAGGCACCCCCCCGCGCCACCCCCACCCGCGCAACCGCCACCCAACCTTCCCCCCTGCTCCGCCTTCTAAATACACACACACACATTCACTGACAGATACGCATTCACTAGCTAACAGAAACACACAGTCACTAACAGAACAGTCACACAGACACACACTCACTAACAGACACACACACTCACAGGCAAACACACACACACACTCACAGGCAAACACACACACACACTAACAGGCAAACACACACACACACTAACAGGCAAACACACACACTAACAGACATCCACACTAACAGACACACACACACTAACATACATACACTAACATTAACATACACACTAACAGACACACACACTAACACTAACATACACACACTAACACAAACACTAACATACACACACTAACAGACATCCACACACACACACACTAACATCCACACACTAACACACACTAACATACACACTAACAGACACAAACACTAACATACACACACTAACAGACACACACACACACTAACATACATACACACACTAACACTAACATACATACACACACACACACTAGTGGTTTTTTTTTTGTTTTTTTATTTAACCCCCCCCCCAGCCTCTTTACCTTTGGTAATGCTGGGGGGGGTTCTTCCTCTCCCTGGGGTCCAGTGGCTGCAGCGCTGGCCGCCGAGGGAGCTCTTCCCCTGAGCGCTCTGCTCTGCTCAGCTCCCTCGCGCGCCGCCAGCAGAGTGAGGCTGGGAGCCGGAATATGACGTCATCAACCCGGCTCCCAGCCTCACTCTGCTGGCGGCGGACGAGGGAGCTGAGCAGAGCGCTCAGGGGAAGAGCTCCCTCGCCGGCCGCCCGCCCGCCCAGCGCTGCAGCCACTGCCGCCCAGCGCCCAGAATGTCTGTTAGCCGCGAGGCTAACAAGACATTTGCCCTGGGCATTTGGGGGGTGGCATTTTTTGCCGCCCCCTGAAAAATGCCGCCCAAGGCAAATGCCTTGTTTGCCTCGCGGCTAATACGCCCCTGAGATAGCCCCCACCTGAGCTGTCTCTCTGTCACATCCTGTTCCAAGCTGCGGATCAGTCTGGTGATGGCTTCTGGTATCCAGTACTCTTTTTACAATTCTTGTTTAGTTTTTCTGCTTTTCTATTCCATGTCTGGTTTTCTTTATGCTGGGTTTTTCTGGATTCATGTATTCCGCCCCGGGAATTCCCAGTCTCCAGGGTTCCTTTAAATGTTTGTCTTATGTTGCCACACCCGTTCCTTTTCCATGATTCCTTTTGTTTCAGTTGGAGCCTGCAGGCAGTTGCTCAAGCCTTCTGTATTTTCTTGCAGGTAAGTGCTATATGTGTTTCTTATGGTTCTTTTAGCATACATTAGGCAGAGTAGGACCTGCCAGAGATGGGGGTACATTGGCGTTGTTGGCAGGCTTATGCCTTATGATCATATAATGTGACTAAATCCCCATGATTTTCATATATACTACTTAGTTATTTCTCCTCTTGTTTTGCCTATCATATCTTGTCTTGTTTTAGTTTGTATTCCCAGTCCATGTACAGTCCTGTCCAGGCCTGCCATTGTTATGTCAATGTTTCCCTTATGTATTGTGTACATGTTCTGGGTTTAGCTTCCTATCCTTCTCTGGTTCTGGGTTCTATTAGTTCTGTCTTGTCTTTCATGTTTGGTGCCTTTCCTAGTCTTTCCTTGTTTCTGTACTGGATACATTCTTGCTGCAGAGCCTCCCTATTCAGCTCCTGGGAGGTCTGCTTATTTCCTAGTTCCTGGGATCCGCATAAGCTGCATCAGGGTTCTGGTATGTGGCTGCACAAATGCTGGTGCTCAACACCAGGGGGCGTGTGGTTACCCTGCACCAGACCCTGCTAATCCACCTCCACACTGTGACTCCTACTTTGAACATCAGGCATACTGGGTCCCGGTCCTTGCACCGCCGCCCGGACAGTGTCAAGGTCCCGGGCACTGGACCGCCACCCTGACACTCTCCTAAATCAGTCTGTTCATTCTCTTTCCCGGAACCTATCTGTTAAATGTACATGATGTTTATCCCTATGTCTTATCTATACTCCCTTTACCCTTTCGAGTCTCGCCAGAAGAAACTACCACCTACCTCGAATGCAACAGAAGAGGTCTCCAGCGGTATTCTAGAGCTCTGTCCTTCCTCCTGACAGAGAGTCAAGATGAAGGCACTGTCCATCAACTATCCACAGCCCTGGCGGCTTGCGGAGCGGGAGCCTTGCAGAACAGCAGTACTACCAATGCACCAGATCATACACTGACCTGGGCATGGAGGGGGGAGAAACTGACTTACCACAACATTCATCCCCATGAGCTGGGAGATCCCCATGTGGAGCCGGAAAGCAACATGAAAATTATCCTGCAACTAGTGTCTGGAAGCCAGATCGTCTCACAAGTGACGCATACCTGTGGTATTGGCTGAAACGGCATCAATGACCCATTTTAAGTCTATCCTCACAATTATAGCTCACCTAGCATAAAGATAGACGTTTTAGTTATAGTTTTCACTTTGCTTTATGAGTCTGTTACATCTATTTGGTCACTCTAGTGTCACTTACTATGTGAAAGCAAAATTGCCACAACCTGGTGGTTTATCACTTATCACTTACCTATCTGCAGACCTCACCTTTTACTCAAACGTTATAGCAGTCTACTTAAATATGCACTATGCCTGTCTCATTATAAAAAAAGTGATCATTTCTATGTGCAACTGTTTATATCTGACAAACCTATACTTTGATATATTTGTATATTGTGCAATCTTTGTTTTTGCACATGCACAACAAAAATAATAATACAAAAATCCATACAAAAATAAAACAAACTGTGAAATTATACAAAGTTTACAATAGAAATAGCATATCAAAAAAATTATTTAAAAAAATTGAAGCAGCTCTGTAAACTACCCCATCTCCTAAAAATTGTGTGTATTTTATAAATATGAAATCCAACATTGTGTTGTAATTTCACTGAAATCCAAATGCAGTCAAATGCTAAAAGACAAAGTAAGATCTACACATTTTCTTTTGTATTTTTAATAAAGCTTGACAAAAAGATGGATGATCCACTATCAAGCTTTGTCAAGGGTCCAGCTGTCACTAGAAACAGCTTTATGGAAAAAGGCATCGTTTATGGTGACTCCAGTGGTCTCGCGGGATCCTCCATAGACATCAGTGTTCTATTTTTGCGCATGTGCGAGAGGTACTGCACTAATATGGGCTTCTGGCAGATATATCTTCAGGAGCTGAAGAGGATATCGGTGGCTGTGAGGGACAGCATCAGGTAAGTAGACCACACAGCCAGCAGCGATGCAAACACCCCAGAGGGACCACTGAGTAGCTTTGAGGGCAAAATAACAGACATTACGTCCTTCACATTTAGCAAATAATAACGTTATAGGCACCCAATAAGCAATAGCCAAGGATAAAGATGAACGCAAAGTGGGTGGGAGAAAGACATTCTGTTAAGGGGAGAAAAGAATGGGTGGTGAGAGAGGTTGGGTAGTGAGCTATATCTTCAGTAGAAAATAAGTAAGAAACCAAATAAATGTCTTTAAATTTAAATATAGAGTATTATAAACCACATGTTGTACTGCAGAGTGCCTCAATCCATCAAACAGTTTAAGAGAAGTGCAACAAATCAATTTATGTTAACTTTGTTTTGCATTTAGCACCAGTAGCAATCTAGTCTTCATACAATGAATTAATAGTACGTTTCATAACGTAAATATAAGCGCAAGAAGTATTGTAGCACGTGGGCTGCCCACAGGTTAAAAAGTTGTAATATTTTCTGCAACTAATATTTACTATGCTTATTTTATCACTATTATTTACAGTAATTCAATTACGTTCGCTCTTTTGATTTTTGACAATTAATTATTAAATAAGAACAATTAGGCAGAACCTTCATTATTGCAACACTTTTCACATATTCTTCATTTGTATTTGCTTATTTTTAGTTGTGACTAGTTACAATGTGTCCCCACATGGAGTTAACAGTTTGGATCCTAAATTTAAAGGCAGGATGTAAGATGAGTCTATTTGCAAAACTCTGTGCTTTGTGTCATGGTGTGAAATTGCATTGCACATCATTATGACAAAGACTGATCACCCCATTTTCACTTTGACTTCTGCTCCTTTGTAAAAATGATAATAATTTTCACAAGTTCCTGTTGTTGTAAAGATTACTTTGTTTTTAAGGATTAAACAGACACTCAGAACACCTTTTAAATATTTACAGATAAAGTAAAATCCATAATTTCGAGACACCACAAGTAATTTTTGTGATAAAATGTATTTAATTCAAAGTTATATTGTATTTTAGTTTTATTGGAGCAGATCCGTTTACATTTGTTCAGTGTTTAATGAAATGTAATAATCTTAATTGTACACCTCCGCAAGATAATGTGAGCTAATGAGAAATCATGGTGAGGTAGATATAAATAAAATAGAAACGCTTTACTGTGTTTTGTGTTGGTTTACATATCACAAAATATATATATATATTTTTTAGCAATTTTGTTTCTTCACCAAAAATTAAATATTAGACTATCACCAAATCATCTTTTTAGCAATCTGTCTGGTGGGGTCAGAGTGGTCTTTCACTTGTACATGCCTGTAGCATGGTTGTATACCTCCCAACATTTTAAATGGACCAAAAGGGACACTTTAATTTTAGTGGTGTGGGTGGTATTGTGGCTATTGGAGGAGATGATCTGAGAACATTTAGGTAATTATTTGGAATTTAAGCAAATAAAATGTAGTTTAGAACAAGAACAATTACTTTATTGTAAGAATGTATTTAAACATTTATAGGAATTATTTAAAATCCATTACAATTAATATTTGCACTCACACACAAACCATATGGAGATTGCAAAAGATGGACATTGGGATAGAAAATATGGACATGGGGATTAGGGCCCAAAATAGGGACTGTCCCTCCTAAATTTAGGACACTTAGGAGGAACATGCTTGTTAATCAGGACAGACACTGTATTGATTCTCATTTCTTGACCTGAATAAGCGGGACATAGGAGAGGCAAATATGACTACGGTGCAATCCCAGATGTATGCTTCTGTCCATCACTGGCATTTGGTGAACCTTTGATTACTGCCATCCATTATTTACCAAAGTGTAAATTGTTGGGAATTCAAAGTGGACTTCAAATTTTATGTCCAAACCGCCAAAAATGGAAAATTGTCCAACTTTGCTATGTTCACACGTTCGTAAATATTCCTGTGTTTTCTCTGCCTGGTTATTGTACACATTGGGTGGGTGAGCTGTGGTATTCATTGCAGGATGCTAGAGAAGTCCATTTCTTCCCATTATGTAAGATCTAATTTATAAATCTACTTGAGACTTTGCGTAATATAGAGGCTATCCATAATTTGTGGATGACAAGTCCATTACAATATGATGCACACCTTTCTTGGACTCTACTTTTCAATTGTAAATTAAAATATTTTTTTCCCTCCATTCTGGCGTTTTTAATGAAGAGCGAAAATAAAACCATATATCTTTTCTCTTCTGAAAGGATGGATTTGAGAAAACCTGTTAATTCTGACAGTGCAGTATTTAGTAACATTAAATCATTCTGCAAAGAGCTTCCCTCTTTTGTAAGTAATCATTCAATACTGCTCCCTGAAAAAAATATACAGCCATTCCTCCAAACAGTGCCTATATCCTTTGCTTCATTAACATTATACTTTAAACCTTATGCACATTTGGACTCTGGTTTTTCCTAAACGCTAGTTAGCATTGGATCTCGGTTTTTCATTTTTTAAGTGGATAGAATGCCAGGCATGTGTAGAATAAACAAATTGTAGCATTTACTGGCGGCTTTAGCATCTCCATCATTTTTAGCATCCACCCCAACTCCTTAAGTGTATCTCCAGAGAGACGTTATTAGTGGTCCATGCTCCGAGACTCCACAGACCTCCTGTAACGGAATTCTTAGACCAGACTATGCAGAACCTATAAAGGGTGGGTTTCCTGCTTCACATGCTGTTAAATCTTAATTATGACAAAGATAAAATGTTGTCATGAGGTTAACACTGCTACAAATTTTCATACCATACAAGTCGAAGCACATCATCTCAGTAAGCAGTGAAAAGAATTACCCCTGGGAAAACCTAGACGTACAGAATCCTACTTTTTGTTATTCGTTCCAATGTGGGGATAATGGTAGCATGGTGTATGCTGCACTACGACTGTTGTTGCGCCGTGTACACTATATCACTTCTGTGTCAGGGAATATAATTACTTTCCGAACTAGACTGATTTTCATTAAGTAACATCCAGCTGGAGTTAGACATTTAGTGGGTGAGATGTTTAAAGGGACACTCCAGTGCCAGGAAAACAATCTGTTTTCCTGGCACTGCAGGTCCCCTCTCCCTCCCCTTCAGTCACTTACCAAAGGCAGCGACGAAGTCCCTCGTTGCTGCTTCTTCCTCTGCCGCTGCTCCTCCCCTTCATTACATCAGCCGGCGGGGAAAACCTAATTTGCATGCGCGGCAATGCTGCCCATGCGCATTAGACCTCTCCATAGGAAAGCATTGAAAATGCTTTTCAATGCTTTCCTATAGGGATTTTAGCAACGCTGGAGGTCCTCACACAGCGTGAGGACGTCCAGAGAAGCTATAGCACAGAAAACCTGTGCTATGGACCAGGAAGTGCCCTCTAGTGGCTGTCTAGTAGACAGCCACTAGGGGAGGACTTAACCCTGCAAAGTAATTATTGCAGTTCATGAAAACTGCAATAATTACAGTTGCAGGGTTAAGGGTAGTGGGAGTTGGCACCCAGACCACTTCAATGGGCAGAAGTGGTCTGTGTCCCTGGAGTGTCACTTTAAGTAATTTTAGTGGGTAGTTTTCAAAATGAAACAATACAAAAAAAAAAAATCCATATTGGTGTTTTTCACTGGAATATCTTATATGGTTTCTTTGCTCACATGTTAAAGCGAGAGGTCTTTGTTCATATTAGCAGGAGTCAGCCGTAAGAGCAGCATAGACATGAAATACCAGACAAGTATCCATTACCCACGCCATTAAGAAACTCCAAATGCAGAATTTTGCATTCTATCTTTAAAGTAAAACTACAAGCACCACAAGTTAGACAGCTTAACTCTAGGCTCATCAGCTAAGGATTCACTAACAAGCAGGTGCCCACGATGGCACAATTTAGCACATGAGTAAAGATCACTATGCAACCTACTATGTTGCTCCTAGGTATAAAACATAAAGGCTACTCTGCCAGTACCTGCTACATAGTTAATTCTCATCATTGGTGCCCTCTGTTAGCACAGTTGCTATTCTGTAGTACCTACCATTAAGTTTACTCCTATGATAGGTGCCCCTTAAAGCACTGTTGAGCACCACTGCTTTAGCGCTTTACTCAGGTTAATACCCTTAATGGACTAATTGATATGTATTATATATGCTTTCCCTGCTGATATTCCAGTTTAACCAGAAGTTTCTGCCTCTATCCCTGTTTGGGCTTTTGCTACATTTTTTGCAAACTTCTTTAGTATCAACCAAGTGATACTTTTGTAGGTAACCTTTACCAGTAGGTTGGTTGTCCGACAGAACAAGAGACACAAACTGCAATCAATGAGTATATACAGGGAGTGCAGAATTATTAGGCAAGTTGTATTTTTGAGGATTAATTTTATTATTGAACAACAACCATGTTCTCAATGAACCCAAAAAACTCATTAATATCAAAGCTGAATATTTTTGGAAGTAGTTTTTAGTTTGTTTTTAGTTTTAGCTATGTTAGGGGGATATCTGTGTGTGCAGGTGACTATTACTGTGCATAATTATTAGGCAACTTAACAAAAAACAAATATATACCTATTTCAATTATTTATTATTACCAGTGAAACCAATATAACATCTCAACATTCACAAATATACATTTTTGACATTCAAAAACAAAACAAAAACAAATCAGTGACCAATATAGCCACCTTTCTTTGCAAGGACACTCAAAAGCCTGCCATCCATGGATTCTGTCAGTGTTTTGATCTGTTCACCATCAATATTGCGTGCAGCAGCAACCACAGCCTCCCAGACACTGTTCAGAGAGGTGTACTGCTTTCCCTCCTTGTAAATCTCACATTTGATGATGGACCACAGGTTCTCAATGGGGTTCAGATCAGGTGAACAAGGAGGCCATGTCATTAGATTTTCTTCTTTTATACCCTTTCTTGCCAGCCACGCTGTGGAGTACTTGGACGCGTGTGATGGAGCATTGTCCTGCATGAAAATCATGTTTTCTTGAAGGATGCAGACTTCTTCCTGTACCACTGCTTGAAGAAGGTGTCTTCCAGGAACTGGCAGTAGGACTGGGAGTTGAGCTTGACTCCATCCTCAACCCGAAAGGGCCCCACAAGCTCATCTTTGATGATACCAGCCCAAACCAGTACTCCACCTCCACCTTGCTGGCGTCTGAGTCGGACTGGAGCTCTCTGCCCTTTACCAATCCAGCCACGGCCCATCCATCTGGCCCATCAAGACTCACTCTCATTTCATCAGTCCATAAACCTTAGAAAAATCAGTCTTGAGATATTTCTTGGCCCAGTCTTGACGTTTCAGCTTGTGTGTCTTGTTCAGTGGTGGTCGTCTTTCAGCCTTTCTTACCTTGGCCATGTCTCTGAGTATTGCACACCTTGTGCTTTTGGGCACTCCAGTGATGTTGCAGCTCTGAAATATGGCCAAAGTGGTGGCAAGTGGCATCGTGGCAGCTGCACGCTTGACTTTTCTCAGTTCATGGGCAGTTATTTTGCGCATTGGTTTTTCCACACGCTTCTTGCGACCCTGTTGACTATTTTGAATGAAACGCTTGATTGTTCGATGATCACGCTTCAGAAGCTTTTCAATTTTAAGAGTGCTGCATCCCTCTGCAAGATATCTCACTATTTTGACTTTTCTGAGCCTGTCAAGTCCTTCTTTTGACCCATTTTGCCAAAGGAAAGGAAGTTGCCTAATAATTATGCACACCTGATATAGGGTGTTGATGTCATTAGACCACACCCCTTCTCATTACAGAGATGCACATCACCTAATATGCTTAATTGGTAGTAGGCTTTCGAGCCTATACAGCTTGGAGTAAGACAACATGCATAAAGAGGATGATGTGGTCAAAATACTAATTTGCCTAATAATTCTGCACTCCCTGTATATATATATATATATATATATATATATATATATATACACACATATTTCTATATATCCTTTTTCTCCTTTTTGTTTTCCGGAAGGTCTATCAATTTATAGACTATTTGCACGATAGTACGTTATTTTTCACTGTGGTATACCTTAGATATTATTCTTTCTTTTCAATATAAGATTAAAAATATGTTTTAAACTTCATCTGTATATTGAGAGCAAGGTTCCATGTATGACATTATTTTTTCCTAACCTCGGTTGGTTGTGTTTTTAAGCCAATTGTAAAGGTAGAGTTGAAATACATTCCATGAAGCATGCATATTCAGCATAAAACATGTTATGCTTTTGGACATTTGTAATGTCATAAGTGAATTAAAATCAGAGTTACTTACTACTAGTGGATGCCATCTCCCAACCATGACCAGCTCTCTATTATTAAACCGTGTAAAACAATAGCTCACATAATGAGACATACATTAGCATGTACAAAAGAGCCATAATTCAATTTATATATAGGATCATGAAATATTCACGTCTTATTCATTAATCTATGTTGGTATGAGCTATTTTAGTTCACATGGGATGGTAATATTTTATGTATTGGGGCCACCCCAGTCTAGATCTAGATGTAATAATATGTCCTCTGATTTATATTTTTGCTTTTAAAAAATTGTAACCGCTTTTTAAGAAGTACTTAAATGCAAATCTCTGAAGTTTCCCCCATAATTTCTGTTACTGCTGTGGGGTTTGTATTTGTGGACCCCCAGTTTTGATCAAACCGCTGAAACAACTATTTGACCCACAAACATGTGATGGCCTGCAGACTACTATCTATCTATCTATCTATCTACACAAAACAGGATGTAGCACTTAAAACAAGACTCAACTGAACAAATACAAAATAAAATTAAAAAGTCACTGTTTAGTAGATATACCCCAATGTAACTATGCATTCATTTATTATGGTGGCATGTCTGAAAACAGCTTGCAAAAGCTGCAGATCTCGTTGCTGCTGCCTTTGTAATTGGACAGCCATAGCTGAGGAAGAAGGGGAGGACTTGCAATTGCTGCCTCTTCAGTTTAGCTTAACTGGGATAAACAACCAGGACGTAAAAGAACTGGTTGTCTGATTGACAGCCAGGGGGATGTAACAAGGTTTATTTATAAAAGTGCCAATTTCTATTAAAATCTGCATTTCTTTTGTTAAAAATAAAAAAAGCATTTCAGTGAGCTAAATTGCATTAGGGGTCTGAAGTGTCCCTTTAAATAATCACCAAAGCGTTAGGAATACTAACCTATATTCCTAATGCTCTAGTGACCCTGTCCCTAGTTATATAGGACCCCCCCCATGTGTGCAATACAAATAATACAATAAAGGTTTTTACTTACTTTAATCCGGCACCGAGGATCCCTTGGCATTGCTTACCTCTTCTCCGCCCACAATGTCATGGAGAAGGCATGGTCTCCTGTGGTCCACTCCAATGCTTCTCACAGAAGAGTATTGGGGACCTGATGCACATGTGCATCCAAGCTTCCCCATAGGAAACCATTCAGTCAGTGCTTTCCTATGGGGGGACCTTCATGTCACGTAACCGAGGATTACTCGGTCATTGTAGCAGAATCGCTTCCGGTGGATGTCAGTGCAACAAACACTGGAGATGTGTTTTAACCCTTCAAGAAAGAAAAATTGTTACACAGCATGGGTGCCTCTTATGTTAATTAAGTTGTTTCTTTTTTGTTATCATATATGAAATAAGAATACTTAATAGTATGGATGGTACACCGTAGTAGAATCCCGTTTAGCAAATAAATAAAATGGGCTGGCAATCAGATAAATTATCCAGGTTAAAGAAATTTCTTTCCACATATGAAGATATTTTTTACTTTTATTTTCATTGTAAAATATATTTATTTCTTGATAGTATTTAATAGATCATAATTGAGATACACAGGTCTTTGTACATTAAGTTGCTGATTTATATATTCATTTATTTTATTTACTTACTGTGTTTTGTTTTGGTTTTCTCTCTTTTCTCTGTTTCGATCGATCTGTAAGATATGGTAAAACATATGTACTGGATATATATTTTATTATTGATTTTTGGTGATAAATAAATGTCCTGTTATGTAATTTTGAAAATCCGAATAAAAACTTAATTAAACAAACAAAAAAAAGAAACAAAAAAAAAGATAAACATTGCAGTTTCTGCAAAATGGTTATATTCACAAAGCAACTGCACCCAGGCCCCTTCATTGAGATAATTTTTTTTATACATGAGTGAACACTGGA
This sequence comes from Pelobates cultripes, assembly GCA_933207985.1. Classification (NCBI taxonomy): domain Eukaryota; kingdom Metazoa; phylum Chordata; class Amphibia; order Anura; family Pelobatidae; genus Pelobates; species Pelobates cultripes. The sequence continues at coordinate 42,053,016 of OW240915.1, forward strand.
TGAATGACAGTGGCTATAAATAACTACGTGTTATTGTTTTTTTTTTTGTTTGTTTGTGTGAAAAATATAAAATACATATAAACAAATGTATTTAGGATCAAAGTACCAATTTGTCACGTCACAAAATCTTTATTTTTATTTTTTTTAGGAAACTTGGAAGAATCTCTAATTCTGTCAGTAAAATATTATAGATTGCAATAAAGGGAAAACATGCAGCAGGAGTATGTGTCAATATTTCTGCACAATTTTGATTTATAATAGTCCTACAATTGCAGAGTGTACTTGAATTTTAATTGATAAATTGTTGATCTTTACATAAACTATACATGTATGAAAGACTGAACCGTCAGATTTTGAGAATACAGCTTTATTCAATGGCATTGCTTTTTTTTTACCAATCCATTTGTACTTCAAAATAATTAGCTATGCTAGGCTAAAACAAGATTATTTGGAAAAATACTAAGATGCACCCTTTATTTTTACATTGAAAAAACAGTTCTTACATTGCTGCCTAGGGACACCTTCAGTTTGGCCCCGCCCCTATGGGAAAGCATTGGATTGGCTGAGATTATCAATTCTGATGTCAGCCAAGAAGGCGGAGCGCTGGAACATAGGTGCATTTTCTCCTTTTTAAGGAGAGAAGAGGGTGCCCTGGGACTAATAAGGTTTTTTTAACACTATTGGGGCAGGAATACATGTTTGTGTTCCTGACCCTATAGTGTTTCATTAATGAAGCAATTTTGGTGTATAGATCATGCCCCTGCTCCATTAATGTTCAATACTCTGCCCTTTAGCAGTTAAGTTATTTTGTTGCTCTTTTTGCAGCCCTAGCCACACCTACCCTGACTGGCCAGCATGAAACATTTTATCATTTTCAATCTGATATGTCCACACAGTTTAAATTTTTAAAAATTTTTTAGAAGTTTTTATCTCCTGCTCTATTAATTGAACTTTAATTACACATAGCTGGATTATGCAAGCTGTAACTGACTATTTACAGAGATGTAGATACATATTATAAATGAAACAGTGTATGTAATAAAGGTAGTTTAAACATTAGATCTCTCTTTACAGGAAATGTGTAGGGAGACTATGTAGGTCACATGCAAGGGAGGTGTGACTCAGGCTGATTTATACCATAAATGGCAGAACAGTTAGACTGCAGGGGCATATCTATTCATCAAAACCACGCAATTAAGTAGTTTGGTGCTTGCAGTATCCCGTAAAACTATATCTGAATGCATTCAAGGGGACCTTTTTAGATTTAGGGAATGTGAATATATACTGTTTGAAGTTTTGAGTGCCTTTACTAATAGTTTCTCTATGTGATCTGTTTTTTTTTTTTTTTTAATAAACTATTTTGTACTCTTGAACTTTTTTGAGCTACAAATAGGAAAATCGCTACCTATCTTTATTGTAAAATTACAGGCTCATTTATAGATGTTGCCCCTCCATCTATTTATTTGTTTTTTAATAACCATCCATAAACTATACATCTATACACCACGCAATTAAGTAGTTTGGTGCTTGCAGTATCCCGTAAAACTATATCTGAATGCATTCAAGGGGACCTTTTTAGATTTAGGGAATGTGAATATATACTGTTTGAAGTTTTGAGTGCCTTTACTAATAGTTTCTCTGCTATGTGATCTGTTTTTTTGTTTTTTTTTTAATAAACTATTTTGTACTCTTGAACTTTTTTGAGCTACAAATAGGAAAATCGCTACCTATCTTTATTGTAAAATTACAGGCTCATTTATAGATGTTGCCCCTCCATCTATTTATTTGTTTTTTAATAACCATCCATAAACTATACATCATTTGGCTCTATTGACTGACGTATTCTTTAAATGGCTCAGATTAAAAAAATGTTCTAAAATATATGAATTAATATTTTTTAGTAAGCTGTAGTAAACTTGTCTTTAATTATCACTTGGGAATCTTGGAATTGAGTAACGAGAGCTGAGACGATGGAGGAGCCACTTAAAAGCCAATGATTTATACACTTGTGATAACTGGCTCACGGCAAGCTACATTTCAGGAAGAAGGCTTTGCTTGTTTAAATTCTTCTGTTACCAAAGGAATTCCAAGTTTCCTGGAAAACTTTTATTTGTTCATTTAAAAAAAAACTGCTGAGCACTAAATTTGGTTTTAAGTATCTTCATGTGAAAATGTCTGACAGAGCTACTTTTCAAAGAATATTTGCAGAGATTAATTATAAACATTTGCTTTCTCTCTCCTACCTTCTGCTTCCAGTGATCATATGCATCTGCTTCCTCTATGTACATTGTTCCAATTATCTCATGTTTAATTATTTGGTGTGCGGCAATAGCCTCACGCTTGTCATGTATTGGTTTCAGTCAGGGGTCAAGGCCTGGGAGAAAAAAGTGTGGAAACTCACCTAAAATTCCCCCTCCCCCCAAAAAATTATCTTTAAAGGAACGCTCCAAGCACCATAACCACTACAGCTCACCATAGTGGTTATGGTGCCAGGAGTGTACTGGCGATGCCCGTGTTGTAAGAGGATTTAGGGATTAACTCATTGAGTGATTGCCACCAGCTTAGCATGTTAGCATGTCAGAGGTGTTCCTTATCTGACTTAAGGCCTTGCAGGTTCTCAAACACAGTGCACATTCATGAATCATTGTATTATGTGCAAATACTGGCAGGTAAAACATGTGCTCTGGGCCAGTTTCAGCTGTAAAATGTATTATCTCTCTAATTCTGGGCAAAATTTAAAAAAAGCACAACTTCTGACACAAATGTTTTTTATTTATCAGATTACTTTTTTCTTTTTTTTTAAAATACCCAGATAATACTGTACTAGCCCCCCACCCACCCCTCCCCTACTTCTCTAACCACCGCTCCCTCATTTCAACCACCCAGCCCCCTTACCCCCATCAAACAAGTAATAGCTCCCCTCCCCTTATAAATTATACAGTTCTGAAGAACAGTCTTAACCGGCTCAAAGATCAGTACTGTGCTCTGGGCTCAGGGTTCAGGCCGGGCGGAAGGAATGTGTGGTGACCGTGTGAGGCCGCTATGAGGCCCCTTTGCGTTCGCGACCCGTAGTCGCGTACGCAAAGGGCAGGGGAGGTCAGGAGAAGGAGCAAGTAAGTCCAAGTCCTTCACTATGCGGCGATGCAACTTGCATAGTTAATCAGATCGGGAGGCGGCCCATGGCAGCTGCAGTTAAAGACGGCCCTGGTCCTGCAGGAGGAACGGGAACGGTGATCCTGCTGTGGGAAAAGTGCAGGAACACCATTCCCACACGTTCCTGCAGGACTCAAGCCCTGGTTTCTGTGTTTGCAATACATTTTGTTGGAGTATGCTGTGCAGTATGTAAAAGGGACACTATAGTCACTAAAACAATTTTAGCTTAATGCAGCAGCTTTTGTATATGGGTGCCTGGAGTCTTGCTGCTGAACTTTCTGTAATTTAGGAGTTAAATCACTTTTGTTTCTGTTTATGCAGCCAACAACCTCCCCCAGCTGTGACTGACACAGACTGTGTTAAAAAGAAAATGGTTTACTTTTCAATCATGTTAAAGGACCACTATAGTGCAAGGAAAACATACTCGTTTTCCTGGCACTATAGTGCCCTGAGGGTGCCCCCACCCTCAGGGTCCCCCTTCCGCCCGGCTCTGGAAGGGGGAAAGGGGTAAAAACTTACCTTTTTCCAGCGCTGGGCTGGGTCACATAGCGCATTCAGCCGGTCACATAGGAAAGCATTATCAATGCTTTCCTATGGACGCTTGCGTGCTCTCACTGTGATTTTCACAGTGAGAAGCACGCAAGCGCCTCTAGCGGCTTTCAATGAGACAGCCGCTAGAGGAATTGGGGGAAGGCTTAACCCATTCATAAACATAGCAGTTTCTCTGAAACTGCTATGTTAATAAAAGAATGGATTAAGCCTAGCTGGACCTGGCACCCAGACCACTTCATTAAGCTGAAGTGGTCTGGGTGCCTAGAGTGGTCCTTTAACTTACTTTAAAAGTTTCTTTATCTCCTCTCTGTAAATTAAACTTTAATCACACACAGGAGGTTCCTGCAAGGTCTAGCAAGCTTTTAATAGTGCAGGAGATAGGAAATTCTAAATTAAACATAATCTGCAATAAAGGAAGTATAAACATTAGCTGTCTCTTTACAGGAAGTGTTTAGGAAGACATCACATGCCAGGAGGTGTGGCCTGGGCTGTATAAACAAAGTGATTTAACTCCTAAATGGCAGATAATTGAGCAGTGAGATTTTAGGGGCATAACCTATAGACCAAAACTGCTTTCTTAAGCTAAAGTTGTTTAACATAGAGCTGTACAAGGAGGCAGTTGGCACATGCCCTAATTGGCATCTGGAGCCAAAACATAGGCCAGTAGAAAAGTGGTTTAATAAGTATTTTTGCTATATAATTTTTCCCTAAGGATGGAAGCATGCAGCATAAAAAATATGTGCACTGGGGGTACATAGTTTTTTTTGTTTGTTTTGTTTTTTCTTTTTCTAGACAGGTATATCTGACAAGTATAGAAATCAGTATGACCTAAACACAAGAAGCTATCACAAAGGATGTTTCAAAGGACATTTTCACATATAGAAATCTGATTGTTTCCAAGTCTCCAGAATGTAATGGCACTCCTGTTAAAGAGGCTCGTAGAGTAAAACTCTGCCATTATTTCATTGCACACATTAGTAGCATGTTTTAGGTATTTTAATTGAACATTTTATTAAAACCGCATGTCAGAATTTTTTTGAATAAAAGACAAACTATGAACTCAGTCACTTTGTGGTTAGTAGACTTTACTGACAAATATGCTTGAGAAAAGGATCTGTTGGAATGCCTAGTGCTGCTCAGTTCTAAAAAATGTTCAGATGCTTACATTCTGCTAAGAAATGGGTGCACAGAATAATATGAAATGCTGCTCATGCATATGCTGTACGTTTTTTTCTTTTTCATTCATAATGGTGGTATTTCTAGAAAGAGAAACAATTCAATTAGTTATATATTTTTCTTCACAACTATATACATGTATAACGATTTCTGACTGATTTTTAGATAATTAAAACGGGGCACAATTGCAACATTTTTATTCAAAATGCAAAAAAGTATTCTCACATTGGGACTGTCTAAATAAAACAGATGTATATAGATAGTACATGCACGGGACAAAAAAAGGGGATATAAACAGTAAGGGGGATAAGCAATAAGCAATAATTAGCGTGGTATAATATGGAAAATGGCTTAGCCAAAACCAATCATTGGCAGGAGATTCATACAAAGGGATGAGGAGATATAGAGCGACGCAGAAAAGTTTACAGCTTTGGGGGTATTGTCAACATGCACATGATCCATCCTGGGTGCCAAGTAAGCTTGGAACACCTCTGATAAAGACTGTAGTATGACAACAGCTTCAAGTCTCAAGGAATGACCCTGTATCCTGTACAGGCTTGTTGGTAATAAACATAAGGTTTTTGAATTAACAATGAATATTTATTTGCTCTACTTAAAATGTAAATGGATAAACTCTTCAGGGCTCCTAAATATGGTTTTAGATATGAGCTAAACTGTACTTTTTGGAATAATATAAAGCATTGTGGTTTTCATTAAAAAGCGAATAATATCGACTTTCATTGTGCTGAAAAGCTGTATTTATATCACACGTGCATGCTGTATATTCCTTACTCATGGGAAATCTGTGAAACAGTGAGAAATTTTAATCACAATCCTGATTTATTTTTCCCCCACCATCTGTCATATTGAGAAAGTAAGAATCATTGGATGGTTAATAGAAACCTATATAATCCTTTGAAAAACAGTATTCTTAAACGTCTAACTGCTTGTCCACAGATGAGAGTAAAAGATCAGGTGGATTTTAAAAACCCCAGCACAAAAAATGCGTTCTTTGAATGTTTTTTTGTTTTGTTTCCTGTAGTAATTTCTAGGTGTATAATCTGCCTCACTTCGTCCAATAATTAATGCATTAATCAGGAACGGCTGCGTTCTCCCAGGCAATCCCTGGTCTCCTGTGCAAGTGAATGTGTATGTGAGAACGTGTTTAACATCACTATTGCTCCCTCTCAGAATCTCTCAACTTCTGAATAAATGGGTACTTGCAGTAGAAAGGTTTAGCTTGTCCATTCCATGTCATAACATGGATTACAATAAAAACCTAGAGCTGTCCAGTATATAAATACAATCCACACCATAACAGGTCCTTCTCAAGTCAGCAGTATCGTGTCTTCAGGATAGATTGTATTTACTTATTACAAAATCTAGATATCTCTCAAAGTGCACATAGAAGCATATTTGTGGTTTTTGTCCACACATTTTTCATTTTGAGACCTTATTTAATTGTCACCCAAATTGTAGCATATAGATTTAAAAAAAACACTTTTTTTTTTTTTTACCGCTTCTTATTTTTCCCTCTATTGCTCAGCTTTTCTCACTTGATCTGTGAACCAAATGGTGGGTAAATGCTCCGCTGGTGGGGACACCAAAGGCTTATCACCAATTAAAACTCATTATGTAGACATCCAATTCTTGCACATCCTAACCTAGTTAAAAAGTAAAAGATGGATTTTTCTTTATATTTATCTATCTATCTATCTATATATATATATATATATATATATATATATATATATATATATATATATATATATAATACACAAGATCTAGCGCACTCACCTATCCACTAAACAGCTACTTCAATGTTGACAGATTTTATTAGTTTTTTGAAAAAAACACCTAATCTAGGCAAAAATAATGGGGGTTTAATTACGTTATATGATCATACATTGCATAAGCCTGCCATAACGTTAATTTACCCCATTCTTGGCAGGTCCTACATTAACAGCCTAATGTCTGCTCTTATGAGATTAACCCACTTACTTGGGAAAAAAATTCCATCTGGGGCTCGCTGCAGTGCAAAGCTAAATAGGGCCCTGGGATGAGGCACCTGTGACAGGGAGGGGTGCAAAACCAAGGAGTTGGCTAGACTCCCAAATATATATGAAACAAGGGGGTGGCTGCACTCACCTAAACATGCATAAATGGGGTGCTGCTGGGGGCCAAATTATACAATACACAAAATTCAGCGCACTCACCTATCCAGTATATAGCAACTTCAATGTTAACAGATTTTATTAGTTTTTTTTTTTTAAACACCTAATCTAGGCAAAAATAATGGGGGGTTTTTAGGCTGTTAGAATAGGACCTGCCAAAGATGGGGTACATTGACGTTGTGGCAGGCTTATGCAATGTATGATCATATAATGTAACTAAACCCCCATTATTTTTGCCTAGATTAGGTGTTAAAAAAAAAAAAAAACGAATAAAATCTGTCAACATTGAAGTTGCTGTTCAGTGAATAGGTGAGTGCGCTGGATCTTGTGCATGGGTCCTCAAACTCTGGCCCCCCAGATGTTGTGGAACTACAACTCCCATGATTCTTTAAATTACATAGATAGCCAGAGAATCATGGGAGTTGTAGGCCAGAGTTTGAGGACCCTTGATCTTGTGTATTGTATCATTTTGTCCCCAGCAGCACCCCATTTATGCATGTTCAGGTGAGTGCAGCCACCCCCCTTGTTATATATAGATAGATAGATTATTGCAATCTGGAACAAAAAAAAAAATGTTTGCATGTATGGATATCTAGTCCTGTCATCTTCAATCTATTCTCTGCACAAAACCTTTTTTTTTATTTCCCTCTAGAATAGCACTGAAATCACTGCTATCCTATACAGAAAGATAACATTACCGTCTCCTTTCCTGCTCACCTTAAGTCATAGTTATCAACAGTCCCTAATCCAAAGGGATAGCATTGACTTTGGACTAGTGTCTGGCTGTCTTGTGATTTTTTAATTTTTTTTAATGATGTTTTACTTGTGGTTAAACAAGTTTACAGTCGCACTAGGAAATTCCAGGGAATTCCAACCCGTGTGTGAGAGCTACAACAGGATGGTGATATGATCCAAATACCAAGCAGTTTGTGATTGTGGCACACGTAAACACCAGGGTGACCCACTCCCTTTACTGCATGGCATACCACTGGTGACACAAATTTGTTTTTGTGTTTTTAATATTACTAGCTGATCATTAAAGGATTTCTATAGCGTTTGCAATGCAAACATGTGTTCCTAACACTGTAGTGACGCTATCACTAACTCTACACAGGTCCCACATCCCACATTTGTCATAAAAAAATTAAAACGTGAATCACCTTTTTCCAATGCTGAGCGTCCCTTGGCGGTGTTTACCTCCCTGCATCAATTGACATCATGGAGGAGGCATGGCTTCCTTTGCCGATGTTCCATCCAATGTCCAATCACAGGTGAGCATTGACGACCTAATGTGCATATGTTGCAAGTCCCGTGCAGATATTCCCTATAGGAAGGCATTGAGTTAAGCTCCACATCACGTGGGTGAGTTTTTACTCCGTCAGTGTAGCGGGACAACCATTAGAGGTACTGACAACCATAAGAGGTGGATTTAACTGGACTTAACAGTGTTTTACGTTGCAGGGTTAAACGGACCGGGATACTGCACCCAGACCAATTCATTGAGATGAAGTGATCTGGATGCCTATAGTGTCCCTTTAATGAGTGTATGCTCATTATAAGTTGTCTGTGCACCTGGGACTGAGTGGTAGAGGGAAATGTACAGCCCATGGTCAATAAACTCAATACAATTGCTATAATTGTTCTATATGCAACAAAATATAGAATAGGCTTTGCTGGTTCATAAAGGACAACTGTTCTTTCCAGGATTTTTAATAATGTTTATTTATTCATTTATTTAACAAATATGTATAAAGAATTAAATGTATAAATCCACATTTCTTTATCCTGGAACCTGGTGCCTCCATTTACGCAATGCTTCTATTTCTCCTAATCATTTGCAATGTCTGTCCATTCCTTGCCTTGTCTGATGTAAATTTAAAAGTAAACGGAGTATCTCATTGATTTGTATTAATTCCAGAGAAGCAAGTTTCACTTTAAATAAAGCATGTAACACTCAGACATATCCCTATGGATATCACACACTACATAAACATGCTTGACTAGTAGCATTGGGTTATCTGCAAAATCACCAAATTGTAACAAATTGGGTTTGTTAATTAAGCCTATGCTCAGGTCTGTCTCCTTGTTCTCTCTGTTGGGATTGTATCACCAGCCGAAGGCACGAAGTTCAATTGTTCAGTCATTAATCAGACTCTGCAGAGTCAGACAACCCATGAAGATCATTGCACTTAAAATACAATTACAGGCACAGTAACCAGCATTCTATACACAGTTTCTGCTATTGGGAGTGAAAGTGCAACAATGGGGTTTATTAATAATAATAATAATAATAATTTACTAAACACCAACTGAAATGACTTATGAATAGAATTGCAGAATTTAAGTTAAAACAACCAAACTATATAAAAAATACTATTTGACTATACTATATAAATAGGGGTATGGACCTCTGGGCTCTGGGACAGATAAATGGCTAATCCTTCATTAAGCAGTTATAGCTCACACAGATACTTCAAGCACTGTAGATACTCCGCGGAGCGATATTCCGTCCACTCCTATAACTTAAAATATGCACCATAAGAGTACGATCCCACCTTGCACTCTCACCATGAGAAAGGAGTTTTTGCTTGATGGAAATCTCATAGCCTATTCTACCCACATCACAATCACCATATCAATGTTGATTTTGGCAGCAAATTTCAATTTACATAGTTATGCTCAATGTGCAAAGGTTGCCTCCCTACATGACATCCTTTGGAATGCATGAGAATTTCTGTGGGAAACCTAAATGGAACCTTATTTATAAATGGAACCTTATTTATGACTCTTGCACGTGCATGAGAACACAAAGGTGCCACAACTCCTGATGTGCCAGGAGAGGGAAAGATAATGTCCGAGCTGAGGCAGGAGGAACTTTTCCTACCAGACGCAACCATCCAGCAGCTAATCTGGAATGGTTCTTTAGGTCTCACACAACATTGGTTAGTGATAATATATGCAGGAATGGGGTGTAGGCCAGAAATATTTTCTAATTTGTATGTTATTTTTATTTCAGCCAACAAGCCCTAAATTTGGGAAGGCAGACTCATATGAAAAGCTGGAGAAATTAGGCGAAGGATCCTATGCTACAGTTTACAAAGGCAAAAGCAAGTATGTATATTTTATGGAAAAGAAAAGTTCCTTATAAAAAAAACAAAAACAAAAAAAACCTAAATAAACACCTGATATATTTCTATTTAAACGCGGATTATAAGTGTATACTTTGAATGCAAACTAGGCCTCTGTCATATTGAGAAAATGACAGCCAGGCTTCATGATATCCTACAGCAGGGCTAGTCAACCTTCAGCACTCCAGATGTTGTGGACCACATTTCCCATAATGCTTTTACAGCCGTAATGCTTGAAAGACATCAGGTAAGATGTAGTCCACAACATCTGGAGCTGAAGGTTGACTACCCCAGATCTAGAGTCTTAAAACAAAATATGGCGCCCCTGGAAGATGTTCCCACCTTCTCAGAAAGATGACTTCTGAAGATGATACAAATTAACATATTGCTCTGACCCAGTGGCAAATCTTTAAATTCTCCAAAATCTTTGAATTATTATCTTCTTCCCTCCCGTTCCTTTGTTTTATTTTTTAATTCCAAAGGCTCCATCCCTACTTGTTTATCTACACCTTTTTTATGCTCGATTCATGGGGTATTGTTATTTTTTTCTCCAAATGTTGTATTTCTCTTTCCTTATCTTAAAACCTAACTACCTTATTTTCTCTTTAGTTTAGAGTTAATGCCCTTTTTTTCTTCTATTATATTTCTTACACATTTTGTGCCGCATTGACGTTCAGCATCTCCACACTCTGCATGGCGACGATGAACTTTCCCCATAGAGAAGCATTGATTTAATACATCTCTATGAGGAGATGCTGATTGGCCAGGGTGGCTTTGGCTCCACCCCTGCACCGCCTCCTTGGGTGAGATCATAAGAATTGACCATCTCAGCCAATCCAATACTTTCCTATGGGAAAGCATTTTGATTGACTGAGATCATCAATTCTGATGATGTCAGCTAAGGAAGTGGATCTGGGGTAGACTAGACATACAGGGCCCCACACAGCACTTGAAAAGGTTTGGTGCATGAATTATCCATTTTGACACCTTATCTGATTGTCATCCAAATTGTAGTATATAGATTTTTAGAAAACGGTTTTATTCCTTCTCTTATTTTTCCTTCTATTGTTTATCTTTTCTCACTTGATCTGTGAACCAAATGGTGGGTAAACACTCCTATCAGTGTACTGCAAAATATATACATAGGTTATATTAACCTCTAAAGGACACAGCTTCAAAAACTGGATTTACCCTTAAGGACAAAAGTAATTTTTGCATTTTTTGCTGTTTGTGTTCAAACGCAATTTGCATCTCTGTCATTTATTGCACCAACACATATACCGTTTTTTAGAGGGCAAAAAGGGCATTAATTTGATGTCGCATATACATAGATAAATTCTCATTAATTATAAAACAAATGCCAAAAATATTGGGGAAAAAACTAAAATATAATTTTTTCACAGTTTTGGCAATAATAGCGTGTGCATAATATGTCCAGCTTAGAAAAAAGTAAGTCAAGATAAATTAATTTTTGTGCCTTGATTTAAAAAGTACATAATATGTATAGGATTTCAGCTTATTTTGAAAGTTACAGGTCACAAAATAAGAGGGCTAAAATAAAATTTCAATGTGAAACAATTTTAGAAGTTGGTATGTTTGTCTTGTAGGTTTAGTAGCCATCACAGAAAACAAAATTGCCACACAAAAGTATATATTTATATAAAGTTGACATTACGGGCTATTTACCTAAGGTTATTTTGACACTTTTTCCGTAGCAATTTCATCGCCAATCTCTGCTACATATTGGAGTAAAATTGGGTTGGTGTTTTTTTTTCTCTATTTTGGCATATACACATATAACAAGGTTTTTGTAATGTGTATTTGGTAGGCTGCACAGAACCCCATATCTGTGAAGCTACAGTGCCATATAAGAGACAAGGCTATTTCAGTTTCTATAACTATAATTGTCATAGATGTATATGATGGGCCTATGTCTCATTTTGGGGTATTATAGTTGTTTGACTGTACAAATGACCCCACAAAGTGCCTCCATTTGATAAAGCAGGGTATCTTATATAGTGTATATTGTGCCTTAACTTGTCACCATTTTTTCACCAATTTATGTCAATGTTTGTGGTAAAGGGGAAAAAAACTGCATTTTTACATACATGTTTTTGCAGAGTATTTCTTACACTTGATATGTACCATTGTCATAAATCCCCCAAATTATGCTCAGTTACATTTTCTGAGTAAAACAATATGCCCAATGTATGACCTAGACACTTTTGTGAAGTTACAGTACTGTAAAAGAGATGTGACAAGTTCAAGTGTGAATTTTTTTTGATGCATCCGTGTCCCATTTTGGAGCACTTCAGCAGGCTACATATTCCAGCTACTCCATAAAGGCATACCATTTCTTAAAGAAGACATCCCAGGGTACCTTTGCCAGGTATATGTGGACATTGAAGGGGCACATTTGAGACACAGCGATTCCAGTTTTTTTCAAACTTTGAATTTTTACGCTGTGTCCAGGTTTTCATTTTGTAGTATTTTAGCAGACTATATATTCCAACTATCCCATAAAGGCATACCATTTCTTAAAGAAAACATCCCAGGGTATTTCAAAAGGCATATTTTGAACCTTAGCGTGGGATCATTTTTCCTCTAGCTTGTACCAAGTGTAGTGGTAATAAACATTTTTCTGCCCTTTTGACTCACAAAGTGAGTTTGCACAGTATATTTTGCAAATCTTATGTGTGCTACGGATGTATAATATTTCATATGTTGCTCAGCTATGTCGTCTGAGTACAATCCCCCGTATGTACCTTTGCCAGGTATATGTGGATGTTGAAGGGGCACATTTGAGACACAGCCATTCAGTTTTTTTCTAACTTTGAAGTTTTATGCTGTGTCCATGTTCCATTTCGGAGTAGTTTTAGACTTCCCCAAGAATGCATACCATTTTTAAAAGAATACACCCTGGGGTATTTCGAAAGGCATATTTTGAACCTTAGCGTGGGATCATTTTTTCACTAGTTTGTTCCAGGTGTAGTGGTAGGCATTTGTAGGTGTAGGCATTTTTAATGTTGTTGTTTTTTACTCTTTTAAACTTTACTTTTTGAAAAAAAAATTAAACTTTTTTTACTTATTAAATTTTGTAAACCTAAACTCTCTTAAAACTTTTTTACACTTTTAAAATGTGTATAAACCTTTTTTTACCGTTAACCCCTACCTAGCAGTAAGCAGCACTTACAGTAAATTTCCCAATTTCCCATAAATCCCACCAACCCCAGCTAGCAAAATATATAATTTGACAGCCTGTTTGCGCTGTCCCTGTAGCTGCAATCGTAATCGGGTGCTCCTGGTCTGCCTCGAATACCGAGGCAGACCAGAGGAGCGTTAACGCAGCGATTGCGGCGATCTGGGGTTAACTATTTAGTAAATGACGGAAATTTGCCGTCATGCGTCCTTAGCGATAGGTCTGTGACCTACCGAACAGAATCCATAGATTTTCTTTTAAAACAAGCAGTAAATAATAGTTTTTCTTACTGCTTACTTTTTAAAAAATTATATACATTCACCTTGCCTCTTAGCATAGTGGAAAAATAAAGATCAGCCTACAAGATACATTGTACAACTTTTATGTTGAAATTATTTAGGTTGAAAACTTGTACTTTTCTTTTCCATCCCTTTGTTTTACTCAAATCAATGCCATAGTTTTTATACAACTGTGTTGATGACTGTCTTGATGCTTTCATGATTTATTGGTGGTTTCTTAAGGACTTATTAAGATTGTTTTGAGCTATTAGGAAACCATGTGGTCGTTCTGTCTATTGACTAGACCTGCTATTACATTCTCTAAATATATCGCAAGAAAATCCGTGGCAAAAGTCTATAGAGATAATTGAGGCCGGCGGGAATAAGGAATTTGTAACAGGAAAGTGGGCGAAAAACAAAGCAAAGCTTGGTATAATGCAATTTGGTGAAAATCCCTTGTCTTCAGTTTATTCTAGACTGAGAAGTGGTTCTTGACACTGTTGATCTTCAGTAGGTCATTCCAGTGTCGTCATAATTATAATTTTTTTTATTTTTTATTTTTTTCGTTTGCTTTTTTTGCCATGGTTTAAGTTTTACTATTGAGGGAGCATAGAATGTCCATAGGGTATGTTCAGTACATGCATATTTTGTAGATATTTTGTACCTGTGACAACGCACTCTGATCCTGATGACCCTCAATAGAATAGCTGCCAACAAACTACAATGAACAGTAGAGTTTCTCATATTTTTGTTTTTGTTTTGTTTTTATTGATGCAATTTTGTGCTTTCTTATTGAGCCCCTGAATAGACCAGGCAATGTCATTCCTTTAATCTCCGTTATAAATATTTCAGAACAAATATGAAATGCAAAAATGTAGAGTTGTTAAATATTAAATAGCATTCTAAAATGAACCTTAAAAGTAATTTTCCTTTTAAATGTGAATTAGAGTAAAGGTATAATGGATTTTCACTTTGTTGGTGTTTAGGAAAATATTCCATTAATGCGCTAATATTTGTTATACCAACAGCTGTAATCCAGAAATGTGGTTGATAGCTTTGTTTTACAAATTATCAGAATGGCCATATTCAGCTAAACTATGAGGTCAAATTGGTATATTAATATGGTTATGTGTAATTTATCTACTTGAAATGATTTATTTTATAGAGTGAATGGAAAGTTGGTGGCATTGAAAATAATACGATTACAAGAAGAAGAAGGGACACCATTTACAGCTATCAGGGAAGGTATGGCAAACATCTACACATTGGTCCTTCATGCAAATTGATGTATCTAATATAAATATAAAATATGATGACCGAAAATAAGCAGCTTAAATTAATTTATTTTTTTTGTATTAATGCAGTCTGGTCTCAGTGGGTAAATACAAACTAAATTAAGGAAGAGTAGGGTTAGTTATCAGAGGGCAGTATCATCCAGATATGTTGAGTCCAAGAATGGGAGGACTGGGAGGATAACTTTTCATGAGGATCTTTTGGCAATTTCTGTGCACAGTAAGCCAACAAGCCTATTGCCAGTAAACTCTGGGTCATGTTTGTTCAAAAAAGTTTGTTTTAAATCATTTTACTGACTTGCAAATAGATGTTGACTTGCAAATTGGAACCAAAAAACAAATGCTAACGTAGTTGTTTCTGGTCCTCCATCTAGGCCATTTTTTTAATGTACCTAGGCATTTGGCAACTGGATTTGTAGTAATAATATCTCATCAATATCATCAGTGTGAATTTTATTTTGAAAAGGTACACTGTAAGCACTAACCATTTCATCTTATTAAATTGGTTATAGTGCTTAGAGTGATTTGGTGCCATCTCTCCATGCATGCTAAACCATTTAGAAGCAGTTTACTTACTACAGACTACTACTATGGACTACTACTAGTGAAGGTATGGTTCTAGGCGTACCAATTCATGCCATAAATGGGCACTCTGACAGGGTGAAATCTGACATACTCAGCCAATCACAGAAGCCCACTATGATGTAGGCTAATATTTCCTCATTAGTCCAAACGGCACACAAGGGATGGGCTTGCTGGGGATACTTATTTAACATTAAAAACATCTTCACGCTGAATGGAAGAATGAAGGCAGACACTATATCCACTTCAATGAGATGATACAGTGCCTATAGTGCTCTTTAAATCAAATTTACAGTGTTCTTTAAAACTTTTAATATTTTCAGATATTCATTAGAGAATATGCAAAATAAATGAAGAATTCTCTGATATGTTTGGATTGTGGAACATTAGGAATGGTTAAACGCATGGGAACTATTGTAGATTTTCCTTGGCCATTTTGTTCATTATGCAGATACAAGTTATTAACGCAACGCAGGGTGTAATATAGCCAAAAAACTTTATTCCAAATTGAAAACTCTTACTCTTTAATATGTGTTGGCTCTTATTCTAAGACAACTGACAAACAATGTATATGTGGTAACAGGGTTGGGAAAGTCCTTGGCTTATCAGCTGCACCCTTTCTCTATATGCCACAATCTACCTCTTCTGTGTTGACCCTCTGCCCTCTCATGTAATGTTGCTCATCCTGTGATGCATTTCGCCCTGAAGAATGTGTGCTTCATCTTTTTTGCTAATGACGCAAATGGAGGTGAAATTACACCTATGGCAGCAAGGAACTTTAACTCTGAATGTACACATGCAGACTCCAACCACTATCATAGTAAAAACAAAGAGAACGTCACCTGCGCTCTGGCCTAAATCCCCATGTACATTTAAACAAAATGGAGGCTCTTTAGTTTTATTCCAATGGCCATTTGAATATAAAAGCTCACCTGCCACGTCAAGGCAAGCATCAATAGGTGAGTTCCTACACTAGCCATTAGATATGCTGATATCAGCCAAGAATCTCCAGTAAGACAGGAAGGGGTATCTTATAAACCCTTTAACCACTATCATGTCTATGTCTTGACCTGGTTATCATTGCCAGCATCTGGAGGAGGTAACCAGATTTTAGACTGTATTAAAACATGCATCTGCGTACACACCTAAGTATACCTTTGAGATTAAGTAATGTCACTGGACTGAAATTGAAGCTGTTCTGGTAGCCTACTGAAGGTAATTAAATTAATCTGTTAATAATTTAGTAATTTTTTTTTTCTTCATAAAATGAAGATATTCCCAAAATACTGCAACACAATGCTAATTAATTCTATAAATACATGAATGAAGATATGTGTTCTTGAAGTGCATTTTTAATTATGACATCTTTTTGGAGTAAACCGTCTATTTTCATATTTATCCTTAAATGTTAAGATAATGTTTAATTTTTGGGGAATTTGCAACTGTGATCTGAAATTTCAAACCCTGGTTACACGTATGAATGTTGATGTTATTACTTTAAATTAATTATTTTTAATTAGTCATTGATGCCAGAATTTTTAAGCTGCAGAAAAATAGCAATTTCATATTTCATGCCCCTTAAAAACTACAGGCTATTTTGACATATCGCATCAGAGAGAACATTTTAAAAATAAGAACTGTTGTAATACAATACAACCCCATAAATGCATCCAAGTCAGTGTTTTATGTGATATCATATTCTTTGTTGCCTTTAGTACTAAAAAAAAATGGTTTGAAGAACAGAGAGGAATGATGCTCACAGCAAGCTGTCTGATAGTGACAGTAGCGTTAACATTTGTTTCCTTTTTTTGTTTTTTTTCCCCCTTCAACAATTCCTGCAAGTCTATAAAGGTTAATCTCAATGAAAAAAAAATACAAAAAAAGCCAGATACAAAAGAAATTGATCTATCCTCTTATTATGGTCGTAGGTCTTGTTATATAGCCTACTTTTAGCATCACTAAGACTCTTGCCTATGGGATTTTTTTTAAATTGGATATCCTGCAGAGCAAACACATAAGGTTTTTTATTTTTTTTCTCAAACGGCAGTCGTAGGCAGAGAGGAACAAAAACCCAGAGAAAAAAAAGCAAGTACAAAAATGCTTAGGTAGGAATATAAAAGGTAATAGAACTGAATTCTAGATGTAGATTTACTTATTCAGTAGGTATGATGAATCCATAACACTCCAGGGTACCCAAAATTAAAGCAGACTGGAGAATGAAACACAAAAGTTTTAGATATTATCACACACGACTTTTATGGATGAGTCTAGATAATGATAAAAAAAAACTTAAAAGATATGTTTTATAATTTAAATAGTAAAAGAAAATGGATGAGATCATTAAATCCTCAGGGCAGGAGAACATAGCTAGTGTATAGATGAACGCCTTTGATAACAGCTATTTCTGATGTCTTTTATGATACTAAAGTGGCTCTGTGATGAGAGAGGTACCTTGGCTCTCAGACAAATGATCTCTTGCTTAAAGGAGCACTATAGTGCCAGGAAAACACTCATTTTCGTGGCACTATATGGTTATTAGGTCCCCCTCCCTCATGGCTCCCCTCTCGCTGGGCTGAAGGGGTTAAAACTCCTTCAGCCACTTACCTTAATCCAGCATCTGGCTCCCTCAGCGCTGGTGACCTCTCCTCCCCCTGCTGACATCAGCTCAGAATGCGCATGCATTACTCAATGCTTTTCTATGGACGTCCAGCGTCATCTCACTGTGATTTTGTCAGGGAGACAGCCACTAGAGGCTCAATGTAAATATATCAGCTTCTCTGAAACTGCTATGTTTTCAACTGCAGGTTTAAAACTAGAGGGACCTGGCACCCAGACCACTTCATTGAGCTGAAGGGGTCTGGGTGCCTATAGTGATCCTGTCTGCCTCTTTTGGCCCCGGGATTGTTTATATTAACCAGTGTTTGAGTTGTTCTGGTCCCCCTGGGTCCTCTTAGTTTTTGAGATATCTTAAAGATTCTACTATGGCAGCACCCAGAAATAATATTTTCTGACTTTTCTTGAGCGTGCATGTGAGAGTCCACAATTGGTTTCATTAATGCGCCGCTTCAGAAATAGATATGTCCGCGGGAGTGTGGTAAGTACTGAAAAAAATGGTCAAGATTGGGAAAGGTTGTGGAGCTTGATTAATGCTCCACCCTTTATCAACTTTTGTTAACCTTCAGATTATACATGAGGGAAGGTAGTCCTTACTTTTCCTTGGGTATAACTTTGAAAATATGCCAAGTGGGATTATGGACATGCCCTATGTTAACATCAAATAAAAAAAAAGTTGCAGTTCAGCTTTGAATTGCTACTGGCCATCCTTAATGGAAAATGCACAGAAACATAACCAAGTTAGTATATATAGTAATTATTAGGGGAAATAAACAATTCTTAGTAATATAAGTAAGGTGCTATAATTTATTTAACGCACTGTTCTCAGCATCATAACTGCTGATATTGTTGTGGAGTTTTTGTGAGTTCCATCTCCTGATTTGTTTTTAAAGTTTGTTACTCACAGGTATCTCAGCGTTTAAACCGTGCATTTTAGTATTTTGCTGGAAGCTCTCTAAGGAGCTCGTAGATGAGCATGGTTTTCCAGGAGGGGGGAAAGTAATGGGCCGAATACTTCTACGCAGTTTACTGCAGTGCTTCATTTAGCTGGAAAACCTTACATTTGGCAGCAGTGGATTTTATCTACCTAAGAACCAATACATTGAGTGTTTCTACACATTTTACCGAAGGAGTTCATTCAGGTACAAAATATTATTTTTTAGCAACAATGTAATATTCTAGATTCTTTATAGGTCCTGGAAATGTTAAAATTGTTGCTATTATAGGACTAGTGGACACAAACGTCTATTGAATGGCATATTAGTTAAGGAAGCTTTTAGCGTGTGCTTACAAGGACTGGGGTAATTGGTAGTGAACCCAATGAATATTGAAAAATAAAACATATAAATGTAATGTAAAGTTATAAGAATGTGTAGATATGTGAGTGTTTGTGTTTGTGTATATCAAAATATTTTTGCGTAAAGATAATTATTTATTTTCATTATCAAATATATATTATTTTAGGTATCGGGAGGGTTTAAAGGCAAAACCCATTTGCATAGTTCAGCTTTGGCTGTTAATGAAATATGATATGATTCATTTTTAGGTGGGGTCTGTCTTCATTTTTCTTGCTGAGTACAGTGCCAAACATATTTTTGTCTGGAAAGGTGATAGCTGTAACTGTGGGATATCTTCTCTCTCTACCCTAAAATTACTTTACACAAAAAATCAAGTGGATTACCTACACAGTGTGATTAGAAACTGCTGTATTTACATTGGAATATTATACAGGAAATTATACAAAGGGGAAAAAAAAAAAACTTGCCATGGCCGAAAAGTCCTAAAGATTATGCTATTTCACAAAATGCTGTATAAACTATGCAAATAAGTACAGACAGAATTGGCTTTTTTAGATTTTTAGCCAATATTTCTGTATATTCTCTTTGTCATGGCCTTCTGTTTTACAGAACTGCTTTTAATTGCTTCCCTTGCGTTAGAATTGGAGTTCACCAATGTATAAGCATAATGCTAGTCAGGATGTTGCTGGGTCTAGTTTAATGTCGGAAAGTCCCCAAAAATGCAGAGTCCAGATTTCTGAAAATTGTTATAATGGGTGCACAGTTTTGTTTTAAATGTGTTCCATAAAATCTAGATGTTCTACAGCAGTATATTTGAGATTTACTAATTACTAATATTAGAGTGTTTACTCAACTATTTAGATGTAACCTCACCACTTAACTTAAATAAATTAGTTTAACCCCTTAGCGACCGGCGATGGTTCAGGACTGTCATCGGTATTAAACCGTTGAGGACCGCTGACGGTCCTGAACCGTCACAACGGCAATATGTACTTACCCGATCGCCGTTGTTCCCCCGGCGGCGATTGGCAGTGCTCCCGGTGCAGCCCAGGCAGTCTCTGCGCGGCGAATTAGGACTCCGGGGGCCATGTGATCGCTCAACAATAGTTGTCCAAGTGTCTGCCTGCAGGGGCACTGTCTGTGCTGACAGGCAGTCTCCCTGCTAGTGTAAAATAAAAAATAAAAAAAGGTTTAGAATAAAAAAATCTAATAATATATAAATATATATATATATATATGTCATACTAAGTGTATTTTTATATTAATATATTAATATAAAAATACACTTATAATTAAATTACACACATGTATATATAATATATATATTAACTATATATATCGTGTATATATATATATATATATATATTATAAAATACAAATAATAAATTAAATTAAAACATGTAAAAATAATGAAAATTAAAAAAATTATATATCTATATGAAATGTTATTCTAACTGTATTTTGATGTTAAAATATATATATATTTATATAAAAATACACTTAGAATTAAATTGTATATATATCTATGTATATATAAATAAATAAAAATAATAAGAAATATACATATGTCCATATACAAAATTACAGAAATAGTTATATAAATATACATATATATTTGCATATATATTTAAATTCTACGTGCGTATTTATGTCATATTTTAACATAATTAAGTAATTTTATTGATTGCAATTTGAGGGACCTGCTTGACAACCCAGGCCGAAAGTCCAGAGAATTTAATTTGCTAGAACTGTATTTTACCCTGTAACGTTCTACGACACCCTAAAACCTGTACATGGGGGTACTGTTTTACTCAGGAAACTTCGCTGAACACAAATATTAGTGATTCAAAACAGTAAAACATATCACAGCGATTATATTGTCAGTGAAAGTGACTTTTTTTCCATTTTTCACACACAAACAGCATTTTTACTAATGATTTAATTGTTGTAATACGTTGTACTGTTTTGAAACACTAATATTTGTGTTCAGCAAAGTCTAACAAAGTATAACAGTACCCTCCATGAACAGGTTTTATAGAATTTTTGAAAGTTACAGAGTCAAATATAAGGGTCAAATATTTTTACATTGAAAATTGCCAGGTTGGTTACGTTGCCTTTGAGAGCGTATGCTAGCCCAGGAATGAGAATTACCCCCATGATGGCATACCATTTGCAAAAGAAGACAACCCAAGGTATTGCAAATGGGGTATGTCCAGTCTTTTTTAGTAGCCACTTGGTCACAAACAGTGGCCAAAATTAGCTAACTTTGGCCAGTGTTTGTGACTAAGTGGCTCCTAAAAAATACTGGACATACCCAATATTGAATACCCTGGGTAGTCTACTTTAAAAAAAATATGTACATGTGGAGTATGACTCAGAGATTTATGACAGATAATAGTGTTACAATGTCACTATTGATACATTTAAAAAATATATATATTGAAACCGCAATTTCCTATTTGTAGTTATAACCCTATAACTTGCAAAAAAGCTCAATAACACTGGGTGTTTTTAAACTCAGGACAACATTTTGAATCTATTTAGCAGTTTGTTTTATTAGCTTTCGTAGGTAAGTAAAAGATTTTTCAAGCAAAAGTCAAAAAACAAGTTTATTTTTTTTCACCATATGTTATTATTTTTTTAAAAGTAAATTATATGACATAATACAAATAATGGTATGTAAAGAAAGCCCTTTTTGTCCTGAAAAAAACAAAATATATCTTGTATGGGAACATTAAATGAGAGAGAGAAAAATTACAGCTAAACACAAACACCACAAAAGTGTTAAAAGAGCCCTGGTCCTTAACGTACAACATCGCAAAAAGAGGCCGGTCACGAAGGGGTTAACTTATATTAGACTTGTGCAAAATTTAGTTTTTTGAAAAAGACTCCATAGATAAATCCTGAATGAATTGACTTATCCAAATTTGGATTAAAATAAACTGGTCAAAATTTAGTTTTGCTAAAGTCTAATATAAGGTAAGTTAAACGAAGAATTTTAGCAGGTCTGTCTTTTATCCTGTAGGGTGCCTTGTCCTGTTGTGATCATCAATCCTGATGATCTCAGCCAATCAAATGCTTCCTCATAGGGCAGTAGTGGTTCTGATGCCTAGAGTTTTTTGCTTCTTGATCACAATAATGCCATCCTAAATACAAATGTCTGTCTGTGTAATCTATCTATATATTGTGCTCACAGAAAGTTCATAAAAAGGTTAATTGGGTTTATCTTTAGAAGTATTTGTTTCAGCAGTGCCTTGTCATTCCAGAGAGCCATGCTTTTAGCGTTTGATGTAATGTAATGTTTCAAAAGGAGTCATACATTGCAGAGTAGCATATTTTCCAGTAATTATGTGAAGTGGAGGGTTGACACTGCAGTAAATGT
The DNA here is from genome assembly GCA_933207985.1 of Pelobates cultripes. NCBI lineage: Eukaryota > Metazoa > Chordata > Amphibia > Anura > Pelobatidae > Pelobates > Pelobates cultripes. Next base: position 42,075,843 of record OW240915.1, read on the forward strand.
CATTACCTGTAATTGGCTACACAGAGTGGTTTGAAGAATTTCCTCACTAGTAAAGATGAGACCGTGACTTTGTTTTGAAGTAAAAATAGGATGCAAAAGGAGCAAAGGGAATGATCCAAGACTTACTCAAAGTCGTCATTATTTACATTGGACTTTTTGGAGCATAAGTGGAATCACACTTGGGGAAACAGTTTAAGATGAAAGATTGTGTTATTACTATTTATTTTATTTATTTTTTTTAACTACTTGGGTGGCACCTATTCTTTAGCACATAGTTATATCTCCTGCTGACTACTCTTGGGTTTGTTGTCTATTACACTGTTTCGTTTACCTCTACACTAAATTATTTTCTATTGGATAACTGTTAATACATACTGCTGACTACCCAGAGGATGATTATTTATTACACATTATTGCTCAACTTTTCACACGTTGTGTTCTAGATTTTAGCATTAAACATATATTGGCTCTTAGGATGTAATGTCTCTATGAAAATCTGTTGTATGTTTTCTGCCCTCTCATTAATACACATTATATATAAAAAAAAAAAATCACGATTGCATCAATTATTCTATCTTGCACTGCTGGTATGTTTTGTAAACATATATGCTGCATAACAGGTTATTCTCACCTTAAACATTTTTTTATACGGTATCAATTGGCAGCAGTCATCAATGGCCTACATCCCTATTCCGTTTCCCATAAAAGGAAAGTGTACGCAGATTCAATATTTTTATTAAATATATGTTCCTTGGCGTTAATCAAAAGGTGACATCTTTTGATTGTTGAAGTGCTTTCTGATGATAAGAATAGTTTTGTAGAACTAAACAATAATAAACATAAAGATAGATCTGTAAGAAATGAAGATCGTGGTATCGGCAGTCTGCATGAGAAAATATTACATAGTGTTACGTAGTTACATAGCTGAAAAGAGACATGTGTCCATCAAGTTCAGCCTTCCTCACTTTTGTTTTTTTGCTGTTGATCCAAAAGAAGGCCAAAAAAAAAAAAACCATTTGAAGCACTTCTAATTTTGCAACAAACTAGAAAAAAAAAATCCTTTTTGAACCCAGAATGGCAGTCAGATTAATCCTTGGATCAAGATGCTATTACCCTACCTTGAAAAATTAAATCCTTGAATATTCTGCTTTTGCAAGTATGCATCTAGTTCTTATCTGTCAAATGAATTTACTGCGAGCGGTAAAAGGTATATTCTTTAGCAAGGTTTCACGTATACAGTACATTTACAGGGCAAACGTTGCTTTGGAAACTCAGGCAATCTTTGTCAGATCAAACATACATTTAAAAACAAAATGTAAAAACCGCTAATAGTAGCATTCACCAATTAAAATACAATTATCAAAACAAAAGTTTCTCTACATGGATAAATCATAAAGCAGTAATAGAACAATGTACACACGTTCATCTAAATAATGGTGATTTGGTTTCCGAAATAAAATAGGAGGTGATGGGGGAGAAGTAGCAGGAATTTACTCCTGAAACATCATTTTTTAATTGGGATGAAAAGCAGAGATAAGGAATGTAGAGAACAAGCATTTAGCTAAAAATAAAGTATACGATGAACAAATATGTAGTAAGGAATGCAGTAGTTTTCTTTAAACTTGCATAACCATGCACTATCTATTATATGTGATAGCTGTTTTAATTGTCACATAAACCTAATGTGCAGACATCTTCCGACCCACCGATTTGCAAAAGTTATTTTTAAGGTAGCAAAGTAAAATGTGGTGAAAATGCATATATAATATATTTCTAAATCTAAAACAGGCACCTTACTGAACATATGTTTTGGAATGGTTGTGGTTGCAGACAAGAATAAATTTCTAAATGGCGCGGAGTTATAATCTTAAACTATTGACCGCCAGCTATATTTCTAATTACAGTAGCAAGAATGGGTTAAGCAAATATCTTCATCAACATGCATAAATATTTTGTTTCCATTCATAATTATGAATCTAGTTACAAACCGTTTACAAGTTGGTATTGAACCCCTCGCAAACTGTTCAAGATCCTCCCCATCCAGTATTATGGCAGGTATCTTATGGAGCCTGGTCAACATATGGTGACTCCACCACCCTGCCTTCCCAAAACAATAGGCAAAAATAAATGCAAAAGAGAACACATACATCGGAGATTGCAATAAGAGAACCAAGTGTATCGATTTTTATACCTTACATATTAGATAATATTGTTGCCTTTTTTTTATTAGAATGTTTATATAATTTGCAAGTTGCCATTAAAAAGCAGCAAGTTGCATACACTTTTTTTTTTTCCTGGACTAGTAATTTCCTGTACTAAAACCTCAAATATTATTAGAATTATGTGCGCTCACCTGTGCATTTTTAAATTAGATCATGATCACCGATATCTAGATACTGTGATTGTAACTTTTAATTTATTTAGCTTCAGCCTGTCACCTAGTAATGGAATGGAAGTTCCATTAATGCACAAAGCATTAGGACCTCAAATTACAGAAATGAGGTTCTTTTTATAGGTCAGGTATATATATTTTTTTAATTAAAAAAGCGTATACAGAGAATGGCTCTTATGACACACAATGTGAGGAAATATCTGTAGATCTGTGGTTTGTGTGATGATGGTATGGCCATTACTAATAGACAAAATGTATTCATAATCTTAATTTCCTTTTCTCAGCTGTAATCTTTTCTACTGCATTCTTCTATTGGCTCTTAGATGAATGCTGAGAATGGAATGCAACAAGGAATTAAAATTTTCATTATCATTTTTTTTTTTTTTTTATTCTGGCCAACCATGCTGACTTTAATGAGTGAGCAATTTGAAAGAAAGTAATAAAAAAACAAGGGCACTTAAACTGTTATTCATAAAACTATAAATAAGCATTGGGATCTGTGTTTGAAGTTGTATTGCTAAGCAGGGCTCTTAGTTGTAGGTTATATGATGCATGTAATTCTGGTAATTCAGTAGCCATTGTTCCATTTGAATCTACTAGATAAATGGCAATACACAGTCACATGCACGAGAGTGGAATACTGACGTCTATGGACCATCCCACGAGACCTCGGGAGCCTCCATAGATCAATGCCTGAATTCCACAGCCATCACTTGTGATGACTGCTGGAATTGGACAACAGTTGACATTAAAACTCTGCATTTTGTCAGTTTGGTCAACCTGAAGCTTGTCCTTAAGACAAAGCAGTCCTTAAGTAGTCCAATTGCGTTGGAAGTTCAACAAAATTGCAATGCAGTCTTGATCATTATTGTATAAAGAATCTGTGCAAAATATTTTACTTTGTTTTGGGACTATATTCTAATTAAAATATTTATAGTATTATCTGAAGCCTAAAAACCTGGAACCTCATAAGTGAAAACTCAAAACACACAATCTATAGAATATTAAAAGAAGGCACAATTGTTATGGAGGCAAAGAAAATGATAAACCTGCCTTGATTACATACTTTACATGTAACGCAGGCCAATTGAGTGTTCTGAAGTTAATCCTATTACATTAATTGCCCCCTTTCAAATATTATATAATGTTTGATTCTGTTGCCAGTCCACCTAAAAGTAAGAGAGTTAATATAATATTGTAGGCAACAAGAGGTGAATAAAAAAGTAATTACTTGCAAGAAACAATGTCAAGTTGCATGTCTATGGCCTTTCCACAATGAGAAGAATCTATTACTGGTTGAATTGTGGAGAGCAAGTGTTTCAAGAACATTGTATTCTGTAGCATATCGTAGTCCATGGTTTCCACCACCCCACTGTCACCCTCACCTCCCTCTGACACTCCCCCCCCGCCACTGTCACCTTTACCTCCATCCTACACTGTTAACCTGGACCATCCCCCCATGGTCACCCTCACCACCCTCCCACACTGTCACCCTGACCCTCCTTCCCACACTGTCACCCTCACCTCCCTACCACACTGTCACCCTGATCCTTCCCATCCCCCCACGGTCACCCTCACCACCCTCCTACACTGTCACCCTCACCACCCTCCTACACTGTCACCCTGACCCTCCTTCCTACACTGTCACCCTGACCCTCCTTCCCACACTGTCACCCTGACCGTTCCCATCCCCCCACGGTCACCCTCACCTCCCTCCCACACTGTCATCCTGACCCTTCCCACCCCACTGTCAACCTCATCTCCTCCCTCAACTGTCACCCTCACCTTCCTCACACTGTCACTGTCCCCTTCCCCACACTGTTACTTTCACTTACCTCACACACACACACACACACACACACACACACACACGGTCACTGTCTGCTCCTGTCTCTGTGTGTCCTTTTGTGTCAGTGTGTGTTTCTGTGTTCCTGTGTGTGTATTGTGTCAGTGTGTATCTGAGTGTCTGAGTATCTGTGTCCATGTGTGGAATGTGTCATTGTGTGTATATTGCTGTGTCAGTCTGTGTATTTGTGTGTCTGTCTATTTGCATGCGTCTGTGTGTATGTGTCTCTGTATGAGTGTGTGTATGTGTTTCAGTGTGCGTGGAAGTGTATACACTACACATAAATGCATACCTGCATTTAAACATGTACATTCACACACACATTCCGTACAAAAACATGCTTACATTCAAAGAAAAATTGTATATATTTTTATATACACAATTTTCACTCACTGCATCCACTACACATGCACTGCAGTCAAACGCAACAAACACACCCCTGAATTAAAACACTAAAATATATACAAACATCCCTTCATTCAAACACCAACACTACACACAAAAGCATACCTGTATTTAAAATCTATCACTACATACAAATATCCCTGCATTCAGACTCAAGGACTGCACACAAGTACACCACTACATTCCAATGGCAACAGTACATACAAATACACCCATACATCAACACATATACTTCATACAAAAACATGCTTACATTCAAACGCTGCTCACAAATACAACCCTGCAAAATGGTAGCATTGTTGGAGTTCTCCAACAGAAGGGGATCTACCACTGGGAAACTCAAGATGAGATGTCTGAAAGAGATGGACACAGCACTTCTGATTCTGCATGAGTCTGTGGGTAACTAGTTGTATGCCTCTAAAACTGATTTCCATGAAATGCTAAGTTTCTGCCACTAAAACTGCCGTGACATACCAAAATTAAGCCTCTAAAATTGCCAAATCCCAGAATGATGCCTCTAAAAATGCCATGCTATGCCATTTTTTGCCTGTAAAACTGCCACGATATACCAAAATGATGCATCTAAATCTGCCATGATATGCCAGGTTTATGCATCTAAAACTGGTTGCCATAATGTGCCATGTTTATGCATCTAAAGCTGATTGCCATGGTGTGACAATTGTATCTATCTAAAGAGGATTGCTATGGTGTGCCAATTGTATGCCTCTAAAGCTGATTGCCTTGATGTGCCTAGTTCTTCTAAATCCGAGTGCCATGGTGTGCCAATTGTATGCATCTAAAGCTGATTGCCATGGTGTGCCAACTGAATGCATCTAAAACTGATTGCCATGGTGTGTCAATTTTATGTATCTAAAGCTGCTATGATATGCCAATTTTATGCATCTAAAGCTGATTGCCATGGTGTGTCAATTTTATGCATCTAAAGCTGGTTGCCATGGTGTGCCAATTTTCTGCATCTAAAATGATTGCCATGGTGTACCTAGTTTATGCTTCTAAAGCTGATGGCCATGGTGTGCCAGTTTTATGCCTCGAAAGCAGATTCTCATGGTGTACCAATTGTATGCTTCTAAAGCCGATTTCCATGGTGTGCCAGTTGTATGCTTATAAAGCTGATTTCCATTATGTGGCAATTATATGCCTCTAAAGCTGCCATTATATGCCAATTTTATGCATCTAAGGCTGATGCATGTGCCAAGTCTAAAGCTGTGCCAAGTTTATTAATATTTAAAATATGCATTAAAAGCAAGTGGGTCTCGAAAAATTACTGTTTTCAAAAGTGGGTCTCGGCCCATAAAAGTTTGGGAAGCCTTGTCGTAGTGAGTAGGAGCACGTCAACAAACTCTTCTGTAGTTAGTGAAAATTTTTGGAAAGTAAAGTTTGAGCTTCCATTAGTAGTTGTACTCCTTTACTGGCATACATTTCATAAATAGCTTAAAAGAAATGATTGAAATGTTTGCAACTATAAGGTCAGCGTGGTCACCAATAAGTGCATTGTAGAGCATCGGTAAAATTCCTGAGAGTTGTTTAATGAAGATAATGAAAGTGTTTCTGCCAACACAGTAGAACAACTGAACATCACTCTAGTATAAACTTTTCAAACTGTTTAACATTTTAAGGTCAAGTGAAAACATAAGACATACATATAAATACAAATTTTAATCTACAATCAGCGTAAAGAAAACCTGTTGTAGACATGCCGCAACAGCTCTGTGCGTTGTGTGGGCAACAGAACACGCTTTCTTTTTATTTCATAAAAAGAGCTCTAGGGAATAACACTCTTCTTGGTTAGGGTTCCCATTTTTTTTTTAAACTACAAATCCCATGATGCTTTACCTGCCTTAAGATGGTGAATATGAATCCTACATCTATGTTGATACATAACACAAAATATTCAGTCAAGACTTATGGGAATTCTCTTACAATTAGATTGGCTAATGCAGCTAAGATTTTGAAACAAACAAAAAAAAAAAATACAAATTCCCACAATTAGAGAATGGTATATTACAGTGGATGAAATATACGAAATGGAACAAATAACACATTTGAGTAATGGAGAAAGTATAAAAATGTGTACTGTATAATATGTATGATAGGCATTATTTCGCATACATAACTTAGACCTCACAATAAACACAGACACAGTTTATTTATATTTCAATGGGCTTGGCCGTGGTGTTTATTTAAAGCTTAAAAGGGGCATACCACCATAACTTGATAACGGTAACATATTTACATGAACTTTTCACTTTACTTCCAAAACTTTAACTTTCACCATCACTTAATTGCCAGTCAGTCATAGCTAACCTCACCGCCTTTTATACACTACCATTTAACACACATCCTTCCTCAGAACTTGAACCTTAGGATGACTTTGTCCCCATGCTTTCCAACACCGCGACATTAATTATAAAGAAAATTAGCAAGTAAGGGAGGGAGGGAGGGCGGGGGTCCGTCCGTGCTTCTCCTGTCTTTGAAAGACCGCTGACAGGGATTGTGCTTGCGCTGCCTCTTTTATGCTTACCTGGCTTTACGCTGTTTTGCTTGCTCGCGGCCAGTGACCAATCCCCAGCCAGCTCTTGTCCGCAGCAACAGCTGTGTCACCAAATCTGCCCAGTGACTTGTCCCACTCTGCCCAACAATCTAACCAGGGGTCAGAAACTTTCACTAAACATTCCCTAACTGTACTAACAGGACAGCTTAACCCTTTATTGCCACCATACATATATGCCACAGTGCTGTGGAATCTTGATATACTGTTTAACTTTCCAATGTTGAATTTGAACGTGCACACATGATAAGGATTTGCAATGGAAATATAATGTTAGTTTAATTTTTTATTTATATAGTAAGTTAATTTTTAATTTTTATTTTTTTGCTGTATTTATGTCTAAAAAAAATAATAAAAAGATATTAAATAAAAAAAAATATATATATAAGAGGGAGAATATTCATCTTGGCCACCTTTGTTCTAAAGTGTTGGTGTCCTACCCTATGCTGTTGTAGATGGTTTGGATTGTTTGCAAACTGCACCTGGCAATCTACAATACTAAAACATGAGCAAAATGTTAATAATGTGTAATTTTCCAATAAATCGGAAGTTGTTTTATAAACAGCATCCCTTTTTGACTAATGCAAAATAGACAGGCACCCTGCACTTCTACTGAACATCTAAAGATTGATTGTTTGCTTTGAAAATAGAAAAACGTACTTCTAGTGCATCATCCCCTCTCTAATTCTCCCTCTGATAAATATTATTCTTTGGACACCCACATGCATGTACATCATACACAAATATGCTAAGAATGTACTCCCTATGGGTTGCAAAATCCAGAAAAGTGTCTGCAAACTTTGTATTTTATGTATATTTGTATGTATATAATATTTTTCATGTATATTATTTTTAGTAGTTTACATTGTCATCTAAAAAGTTTAAAGTACTAAACATGGTGACTATCCAGATTTTGTACAGATTTTCAGATAATGCTTGAAAACCAATTCTAGTGCTGATATTTCACCTTTTCTGCACCTACCCTGTTCCTCACAGTCTGTCTCTAAAGGTAATGTATCTCTGAGAGTGGCTCATAGTGTGCGCAAAAGAAGAGAACGCTCTGCGTCACGAGCCCCACGTTACACATAATGCAGATCTCCTGGCCCCTGGCACCCTTAGCTCTAGTCCAAGTTTTATCTTCTGCTTCTTGTATAGTAACGAGACATTATTATCTCGAACATTCGAAATTACACATGTAATAATTATTAAAATTTACAAAATAAAAAATGACAAATTTGGTGTTTGCGTAGTCGTTTCCCTTATCACCTCTTGTGATTCTCAGGTGTCCCGTGACTTTTGAGCATTGTATGTGCTTCAGTTCAACATCAGTGCAGTGGAAAGACCTTTCTTGGCTATTGCCACACATATAGAACTCTGCCTGAGATTTTCTCTTTAATCGTATAGAATTGGAGGAAATTAACATTACCAAGGTTCAAATCTGGGGTAAAATTCGAGATAACGAACAATCACCATGGAAACCAGTAGCACGTATCCAAATATTTAACACTTTGCCCCGAAATCTCACTTGTTTTGTCTTTAAGGGTTACTGTAATCCTACTTTATTTTAATAACAATGCCCTTTTGGGCATTCCTAAATATGCCCCCAACTATAAAGTAAGAAACAATTAATAAACATGAAATCAAGCGCCAGGCGAGTCACCCGGCCATTGTTTTCACACCCCGTCTGATGTTACTGCTTCCCTCTCTCGGTCCATTAAAGTACTTCGTATAGATGTGTCTGCTCTGAACTGGCGAGAGGAATAAGAGGGGACAGGGCAGGGAGGAAAGGAGGGGATATTTTGTAATATAAATAAAATAATTGTAAATGCAGAGAGGTGGGGAGGGAGGGTACAGAAGGAGGGAGCTGTACTTTCCCTTGAAGATGCAGTCCCAGTGCTTCCTGCAAATGGAGAAGCTGAGTGCGAGCTGATGAAAGACATATATTTTGCACAGAATTGACATTAGGCAACCCGGAACTGAGTACCACGCTCCCTAGGTCACATGTGCCAAGGTGCAACTAGCCTCCAACACAAAAGTGCAAATATCTAACTATGGGCAGTTTTTCCAATCAGAAACGCTGCACATACAGACTCCCACCACCATGCCCACTTCTAAAAGCAGTTTGGAGTTTTTGTACATTTCCCCTTTTATTTTTCACTGTGTTTAAAAAGTTATATTTAAAAATTCAACATTTTAAATAGAAACATTTCAAAAGTTAAAATCACAGAGGAATATTTTATGAATTAAAGAAACTCTTGACCCAGTTTTGATGATAATATAAATTAAACTGCAATTTAAGGTTTGGGAACTATGCGTTTCTCATTATCCAGAGTAGCTATGAGATTCTCAAGGCAAGCATTGTTTGATATCCTTCTCTAACATGATATAACACAGTTTGTGGGGATACTGTACGTTGGACTGATAATGCTTCAGAGAGAAATTGGAATGTACTGTGTTTTGAATCTTCAAATCACAGCTCATTATTTTAACATATGCAAAATGTGCTTAAATTAAACATCACCAGATTTCGAACAAAGGTTGATGCAGATTTCATATATAAAGAATGGATTAGACTATGCAGTGAAACCAAAGGGCTGGACCCACTGAGCCAGTTCTAAATTAATGAATAGTTTTTATAAATTGGAGATGGCTTTATGACACTGCTCCTTGCTCTTACTGCACAATGTGTAGAACACGAGGTAAAAATAGCTGTTGTCAAAGGGTGAGAAAGAAAAGATTATTCCTTTTTTTAAAGTGTTCGCACCAGCAGCAAAAGATTCTTGGATGTCTGTTTTGTGTTCACTGGTTGTAAGATTGCTAGGCAATCTCTCCTGTTGTATTGATATACACAGTGATTCCATAAACATAACTATCTTGGTAAACGTCAGCTCATGCAAAGCCATAGAAAGTGTTCAAGGACCTTTGACATTTTAACTGTGCTTGGAGATATTACATTAATCCACCATCATTATGGTTATTTGTATGGCCATTAGTGCTGGCTGGGTAAACGCATTAGTTATTATAGCTTTCATTGATAAATAACAATTCACTGTTTCACATTATAATGAAATGAGTGTCCAGGATAATGAGGGCAATGGGGTCTGAATTTTCAACACACATTCGAAGGGAAGTTGGTCCGAAAAAAAAATATTGTGGTTGGTATCCTTAAATGTGGCGACTTGAAACATCTGATTAAGTTTGGAGCCAATAATTTTAGCTCTCTTGATGTTTAATGGTCGTCTCATATTTGAAATCTGAGCTTAAAGGGATTCTCCAGTGCCAGGAAAACATATTAGTTTTCCTGGCAGTGCAGGACCCGGTAGTGCCCCTCTCTCTCCCACCCCCATCCCAACTGGAGTCCAGCACCAATATCACCTCGGCGCTGGTCAGGCTCCGCCTACTCGCCACCTACTCTCCTCCACCACCGACGTCACCTGGCGGGAGGGACCTAATGCACATGCGCGGCAATGGCCGAGCATGCACATTAGACCTCCCCGTAGGAAAGCATTGTTCAATGCTTTCCTATGGGAATTTCGGCGACGCTGGAGGTCTTCACATAGCGTAAGGACGTCCGGCGTCTTATAACAAACTTTTCGTGTTCTAAGAACATGGAAGTCCCTCTAGTGGCTGTCTGATAGACAGCCACTAGAGGAGGACTTAACCCTGCAAGGTAAATATTGCAGTTTATGAAAACTGCAATAATTACACTTGCAGGGTTAAGGGTAGTGGGCAGAAGTGGTCTGGGTGCCTGGAGTGCCCCTTTAATGCTGCTGTGCCACTGTCTGGAGTCTTTGCGTAATTTGCAAACACCGCCCGTCAATGATTGCTCTACTTGGTGTCTGGTGGCAATGTTGTGCAGAATAAAGAGAGGTTTACTTGCCCAAACTTGTCTCTTGCAACTGCAACCATGTTTATTCGGTTGGTCCTTTTCAGCTTTCGATGCTTCATCTGCCAGGAACCCAAGTCAGTGTTTTACTCTCCTTCATGTGCTAGAGAACCACACTGAGGTTTATGGAGGACCCTGCGAGACAGCAGAATCCTCCATAAAGAATGCCGTGTTCCCTACAGCTATCACTAGAACGGCTAGGGGAAATGACAAAATTTGACTGTGGTAGCTTTTCCTTTTGTCAAGGTTTGTGAAGCATATGAAACATACGACACAGTAGTCCTTGATTTGTCTTAGTATATCTGTTGACTGTGTTAGAATTTCAGTGAAATTCCAACACAATTGATGTATTTCATAAACATTTTATTTTGTATGCAGCTCCTGTGTTAATGAAAGGTTATCCAAAAACATCGACTTGCTGGTTAATGTTCATTTTGGTATTTTAAGATGGATATTTCAGTGGTGAAGTAACATGGGCACATGGGCATTTGACTACATTGGATTTTTACAAGTTATTTTGTAATTTATTTTTTGCAGTGAAGGATAATGTAGCACATCCTTCATGTCCAATGTATTCACTGATGTATATATAATATATATTATTTATCTGCAACACTTTAATGGGACTGAGGGCTGGGTTTGGGAGCCCTTGTTTCAATTTCTCCCAATTTCACAACAACCGAGATGGCTGCTACATTAAATCCACACCAGGAAAGATGTATGTCCTTTCTCCAGAGCAGCAAATTCCTCCTTTCTGTTCTTCATTTTTTGTTGTTTCCTAATGTCAGGTCCAAATAAATAACTTTCAACGAAGTGTATTTCCTAGCAGGTCACTTAGAGGTTTATGTAACGTCTACTACTGACCTTCAATGAGTTTATATTACAAAATTAAACTTTGGAAAAATTTAAGTCGGGACTCATCATAATTACATCTATGCAATAATAATATGGTATTAATAGCATTCAATATGAAACAGACACAAGGTAAGTCCCGCAAAGACAATCTTCAGTAGGAATAAAACTGCTCTTTTTGATTATTATTATTATTATTATTATTATTATTGCCATTTATATAGCGCCAACAGATTCCGTAGCGCTGATGACTTTTAATGTTATGTTAAGAGCATAAAAATGCAACTAGTTAAGTAGAATACCTTTCAACAGTATATACATTTTAAAAAGTTATTAGTTGGAAAACAATGAGTGATAATTCCATTGAAATTGAGCGATTTCATAAAACAAATATAACTGTATTTTAGATGAAAGTTAAAACCACAACCAATTTTATTAAATCTACTTAAAGTAATACTTTCAATAAAGTTGTCGATGATATTGTACTATGTATTTTTAATAGTATGTCAGAATCCCAAAAGGATCAAGATTAGTAACACATAGTGAACATGATATTGGTGTGCAGTCCTTGACTTGTGCCAGTAAGTCTCTACAGATTTTTTTTTTTTTCATAATTTGGCCTCCCTAACCTACCTGATGGCAGTGACTGATTGTTCAATTCACATGGGTAGCACTCCATGCGAAGATTAGTCAAGTGTTGGATAAAACTGTCTTTTCACATCAGTGGCATTCATTGTTATATATATATGGCTCCAAGGTTGGTCAAATAAAGGTAATACATCTATTTTTCACATCTGTGCTACAGCATGTCACTGCAAGGCCATGAAATGCAAGATAGGAACCCCAATTCTCTCAAAAAAACAATTAACCCCTTAAGGACCAAACTTCTGGAATAAAAGGGAATCATGACATGTCACACATGTCACGTGTCCTTAAGGGGTTAAACAAAAGAAACCATAGCAAACTAAAATTTGGATTATAGATATGGAGAAACTCTACCGAATGGGCTCCTCACATGTCGAGTCTTTTCCCCAATTTTGACGTCATTCATCTCACTTCTGCAGAAACTCGGGGAGCAGATGTGGAGGCTAAATTAATCATCTCTTTTCCACCCTCAGCAGGTATGCCTCGTGCAGCACTCCAATTGTGTGGGAGGTTCTGAAATCACCATCAGAAGGTGTTTTATATAAGAATCACAAAGACAAAGAATGTGTGAAAGACGAACTTGGTGATTTAAGTCCCCCCCCCCCTAGCTTTTATGCAGCGTAACATTCTATTTAAGTTCACAACACAAATTACTTTAGGGCGTGAGTATTTATTGCAGATATTTTTGTGATTTCCTCATCACTGCAGTGGTTTGGTGCTTGTTCTCCTCCCTAAAAGTCACTCATACAAAAAGAATTGGTTGTTCAATAATACAAATGCAAACCAAGATGATAGAATATAGATGTTCCATCGAAAAGATTGAAGACACAGAGGAATGGGTGTCTGAATCTTATGACTTGAGTCATTCAATTCCAATATTCCCCTAGCAAAGCACAAGACGTGCTCAATAGTGGAATGATCACAGCACTGTAGTTACTTTTGAAAAAGTGTATGGAACGGCACTCACTCCCATCAGTCAGAGCCAGGGTGCTTACTGCACTAGAACCAAACCCCAGATTCCCAGGATCAATTGAATAAAATAAAAGGGGTCCAGGCACTCCTTGGTTCTTTGTTAAGACCTATATGGTCGAAACATTGCTGTGGTTCCAATAAAGTGCCTGTCTTGAACCAAGGAGTGCCTGGACCCCTTTTATTTTATAGCACTGTAGTTACTGTGACTAAGAGTATTGCCTATTGTAGGGTTCTCCTTCCCTATTCTGTCACTCATTTGTCAAGAGATAGGCCTATGGCAATGAAATATAACTCTTTGAGAACTGATTGACAGGTGCGCGGTGAGCAAATATTTATATAGTTTTATAACTCAATCTACACATATGCCAAAATTCTGTTGTGGCACTTTATAAATGCAATTAAATGCACTTCAATATGAATTTGTATATTCCACATGTATACCATACACTTTACATTAAAACAACTTGCCTCACAACTCCCATTTCATTTTGGCTGCAATATAAATTGTGTGCATATGCACTAAATCATTAAATATTGTGTGAAAAAGTTATTTACCATTAAATATGTGCTATACATTAGGCTTTAAACATGTGTTCTGTTTTATATAAAAGACAGAATGTTTCTGACCTGGAGCTCATCCCTGAAGGTTATCTTGTATCCTTTGGCAGTTGATTTCCATACATTCCTTGCTGAAAATGTTTTATTTCAGAGTTTAGTAAGTCTTAATAATTCCTTTTCCCATAGATCTTCATTAGTCAAATGTTCCTCTGGGAGATTAAGGACCATTCATTTCATTGTCTACTACAATGCAGCGAGACACGGGCTTCTTAGTGGTATCTACAAAACTGAGATACTGAGATAAAGTGAGAGGATTATACACCAACACAAATCAATACAAACAAACAATGCATCAGGCAAAAACACATTAATGTGTAGAATATGTAACATGGTCACAGACATTATGCAATTAGTGTCACACAAAATAAATAAAAATAATTTTGCATACTGAAATTTTTTTATGTTGTTAGTGATGAGGGATTAATCCGATCTACTCTTTTCAAGAAATCTATTTACATCTTGATGTTACCTGATGTGTAGACAGCCTTTGTAATGTGTAAAATGTATGGATTGCTTTAATAAGACTGTGTGCCTGCCTGCCTGCGTGCGTGTGTATGTGTGTGAGTGTGTCTGTGAGTGTGTCTGTGTGTGTGTGTGTGTGTATATATAATATATATTAAAACTGAATTGGTAGATCTCCAACTATAGCCCGACTTAAATGGACACTCCAGACCCGTAAAGCATTTTAGGTATGAAGAGTGTGTCTTATTTAATTTTAATACAGTGCAGATTTCCATAAAAAATACATTTACCTTGTTAAACTTACCATCTAAATAAAGTTGTTATATTGCCTACAGTAGCCCTCCCCACCCCCTTTACAGTGGCACAAATGTCTGTATTTTACAAGCCACACCATCTGTATGGATTTGGAGTGGAACTCAACTGCAGAAATTGTTAATAGGACAAACCTTAGAGGATGCTCAGAATCAGAATTAGAATTTAAATAGAACAATTCCTAATAGCAGAATTTGATTTGAAGGTGGATTACTGAGGTTAGTTCCTGAAGCTTTAATGAATACATTATGAAGATAGTTTGTTGAGAAGAGTTCCTGTAGCTTTAAGGAATAAGATTTGAAGGTAGAAGCTGGAACAATTAAGCAGAGTGGTTGCTGCAGATGGTTTAGGTAAGCGAAGACCAGTTTATAGACGGTATATCCAAGATATTTCATTAGTTGTTCTCAGGAGGCGAGGAAATAGATTTGCAATAGTATTGAAATGCCAGAAGAATGATACAATCCAATTTATATAAATTGTCGTTCCTTGGAAGGTTTTCCAGTAATGTAATCCGACTAGAGGAAGTAGGAACAATATCACAGGTAGTCCGAGGTCAAGGGAAGGAGAAAGGAGATCAGCGGTTTAACATTCCAGGTTCGGTACATGTGTAGAGAATTGTTTGTAGCCGGTCAGAAGATCTAGGAAGCTTCAAAATAACCAAGCACTTTGAAACTGGCACTGTTCCCCTATGTAGCGTGAGGAAGCCGCGTCAGAGAAGGGGGGCGTGTTGTTGTTCCGTCAACCCGGAAGTGTCGGAATAGCGAGAAGCCGACAGTTAAGTTCTGTCACCATCAAGCTTCTGGTCATACCTTAGTATACCGTGACATCACGTGCATCCCCAGTGCCGTCACGGTCTACTATTTAGAATCATTGAATTCAATGATTCTCTATAACAGAATTATAGTCACATTGCAGTGACTGCTTCGCATGCATCTACGGTCTCCGATTGGACCGTCGTTATTACATCACATGAGGAGGAGCCTTGGCAGCTCTGAAGTAGACTCTGTGGGGGAGAGAAGGTGAGTAAATAGTTAACATGGTCCTGAAACTAAATACGGACGTTAAGACTGTAGCATTAGGGATACAGATATGTATTTGTAACTCTTCAGTGTCCATTTAAATCCTGCTGGTTGTTTCCAGGTGTATTCCTGACTGGTTGTTTCCAGGTGTATTCCTGACTGTACACTAGTTGATAATGGCATATCTGAAACTACAATGTAAAACAGCGACCAAAATTTAACCAGACTGAGCTACTGCAGTAGTGTTATCTTTTGATTATGTTTAAATTTATATTAGTTTGTACATTTTAAAGTTCTTTAAGTTATAGTTGAAGGTAAAATGCTTGGAATCTTGCGGTGTTTATACCTTGACTTGCGTCAATGCAATCTTGCAGTTTTATTAATAGAACTAGAAACAAATTAAAAAAAAAAAGTAAAACAACTGTCTAACACCACATCTGTTTAAGATCACCTGTTGAAGGCATTTTGGTTTCTTTGTTTTCATAACATTAAAGGAACACTCCACACACCATAGCCACTGCAGTGACTCCATTGTTAGGACTCAAAGCATTTTAGATCGCTCTAACTTCTTACCTGGCATGTGCCAGGGGCCTCTCTCTATCTCCACTACTTTCCTTGGAGCACTGGAAGCTCTGTATCTGAGCTAAGTTAGGGCTTAAGAGAGCCAACAGAAGCTCCTGCTCAATAGGAAGTACTGGAAACAGGAAGCGGAACCAAGCAGACTCCAAGTAAGAGGTAAAACCATTCTAAAACAGTTTGACTAGTTACAGTTCAATGCACTCCTGAATTTTCTAATGCATAATTTCAGCTGGTTCCAAGATGCATGCCAGATATAAAAATTTGTACGCATACACTGATAAAGCCTGTAAAGTAGAAAGTTCAGAGAGACCTTAAGTCTTCATTAACCAGATAGACATGCAATTGAATATACTAGAAAGTGGTTCAAGCATTTGTTAAACTTAACGGGTTACTCCAACCGGAAAACAGTTTAGTAAACCTTTCCTATCCTGGTCCCCTTCGATCAAAGTAAAAAAAAATAAACATAGTTAAAACTTACCTCCATTCCAGCGCTGAGGCCAAGTTCTCCCCTCAACCCGATCTGTAGCCCATGGATCAGCGCAGCTAAGAGGAATAGGCCTTGACAGAGCCAGGAGGTAGACATAGCAGCCACAGGAAGTTAGTGACAGCTAGCATGCTGGGTAGGGCGGAGCCATAAGGGGAGTATTTATCCCAGGACATACTTGAAAACGAGAAAAATCTCAATGTATCTTTCCTGGTAAAATATTTTATAAATAAATAAATAAATACCAACCATTATATGAAGTGGCCATTTTAACTGAACCTAAGCTTACCTGTCAGTTGTGAAAGGTGCCTGCTCTGGAGGGAGAAGGCAGCAGCATGGAGGCAGCATAGAAGAACAGAGCAGTATTGAGGCAGGCGGAAGCATGGCGGTACAGGAGAGGCTGGAGTGAGCTGCTGCTGCATGCTCACTCCCATCAGCCTCAGACAGAACTCCAAGCAAGCCACCATCCTGGACACAAAGGTTGTGGCAGAAATAGTGGCTGGTGGCTGCAGGAGCACGTCTGCTCCCCCCCACGTGGCGACGGAACAGAGGCCGGCAAGGAGAGTGAGGCCGTCCCAGCGGCAGCCCGAGAGTGACATCGGCAGTTCAGCGGCACAAGAGCCTGTCAGAAGGCGGCAAGGGGACAGGTGAAAACGAGGTCAGAAAGCAGGCGGGAGTTGGAGGGCGGCCAGCGCCGTCTGTTCGACGCGGCGCCAGTCAGGCAAGGTGGCAGACCATGATGAGGCCGCACAGGAAGAGCGCCGCATGCCGTAAGGCAGGGGGGCGGGAAAGCACAAAGGACAGTGGAATCCAGCATGACATGATGGCCGCCGGGCAGGGAGAGCGGCAAGAGGCGTCCTGGTGAGTCTGCCCCTGGAGGCATACCTGAGGGACAGGGGGAATGATGCAAGGGGCCAGCAGTGTAAAAGCGGTCCCCCCCAATGGGCAGACGGGGGGTGGGGAGGCCCAGGTCGGCGGGACACAGAAAGAGGCGGACTTGGATGGGGCCAGGGTCAGGTCAGAGGTGAAGGAAAGGGATAGTAAAAGCAGCAGGCGGAGTCTTCACAGGCGCAGCAGAGCAGCTATGGAGGGGAAGGCCAGCAACCAGGATTAATTAAAGGGGCCACAAGTGGATGAGGCGGCGGGGGAGAGGCCAAGTACTGCAAGCAGAGGGCAGAAGAGAGGACAAGGACGTGTGGAAATGGACGTAAGGCACAGAGGCAAGCGGGAGCCCCCTTGGGGGCGTTCTCAGGAGCAGGAATACAGGAGGAGTGTCAGCAGGTGTGAGTACAGGAGGGAGCTACGCAGGGACAATGACAGGCGCAGCAGCAGGAGGTCGGATGAGGGATGGAGGAGCAGGTGAGGAGCCCGTCAAGAAGTCGGTGTGGTAGGAGGAGGTCCAGTTCCTGTGCAGTGCTTCAGCTTCATCTGGCAGGATTTCACTAGGGCAGAGGCGTGTCGCCTGCAGCCGGGAAGGTCAGGCAGCAAGAAGGAGCAGAGATTAGGACGACAAAACAGAACGAAGGGAGGAAGGGCTGGTAAAGCTATATCAGAACAGACTACCCAGGTTATCTTCTCCAAGCAGGTCGAGTAGTGTTACTCCTACGGGTTTGAGGCGGGACCAGCACGGACAGGAGTCGGCGTCCACCGGATACTCCAGAGCCTGGCAAGGTTGACGGAAGGACAGCACAGATGGGGGTTTGGGCTGTGAGTCAATAAACACACCACACTTTTTAAATAGCAAAAATCATTTTAGAGTCATGATCAAGGAAAAAAAGGGCCGTCCCCGCGGAATCCCCATATTTGTTTGCTAAGATATGTAATTTTAAGTAGCCTTGTAAAATGTAAAACTGTATTTTTGTGTGTGATGTAGCGGGATGTGTGTGTGTGGGAGGGGGGGGACATGGGTGAGTGGGTGCATGCCACCATTGTACAAGTTACACGCATGTTTTATACAGACGTCCACAAAGGGTTAAACATATGGACTCCATGCACAATGACCACATCGCTAGTCATCGCGAACTGAGTAAAACTTAAAATATACATGTTCACATGCAGTCTGTAGAACTTTACAATTATAGAATGGGGTTATTAGAGGTTAAAAGAACCCTGCGTTGATGTAGGGTGTCTTTCCCTGAGTTCTGGCTAGGATATAAATCCGGGGTTTCCAGTTGGAAGGCAGTGATGTAAAAACTGCTCTAACCAACCACCAGTATATTGTTCTACAGAAGTTACACAATTGATCAGCTTGTGACATTTCTGTTTGATTTTACATAGCTAACATACAAAAATTAAAGTACAGTAAAAAAAAAAATCTAAATGTAAAGAAAACTATTGCATAAATCGTAACACGTGAGCCATTAACGTGATGTTGCATTGGTTAAAGTCACAGAATTTACATTTGATGTATTGTCACTATTTATATTTTCAAAACTAATTATGTAGTAAAATCATTTTGTAATGCAATCTAAAATATTAAAATATTTGTTATAAAATATTGAAAAAATAAAATAAAAATAATCAGGTTAATCATGTGGAAATATACATATTTACGCTTAATTTCAAACTCACACTGTGTTCTGCTTTTTCTCATTTGAAGTGTTTAAAAATTAGGAATGTAAATAAATTCACTGCCAACTTTGCTGTTTATTTAAGCATGCTGCCCTCACACTTAACTAAACACCTTATTATTGCTGAGATGTTTCCCCTTGTGGTTACCTCTAAATTAGGATCTTCAACAATGAGGTTTGTTGCAATATGCATGTAAAATTTGGGTATGACCTTCAAACATGTTTAATCAACAGATAACTGTACATACACCTTATGGAAGACCTGGTTATGTTGTAGTGATTTATACTTTGTGTTTTCTCTGTGAACTCTATATAGAATATAATTGTAACCCATTCAAAATCTTGTTAAACTTTTATATAATTTTTTAACTAGGTAATACAATTCCCTGCTTACCTGGAGTTGGCATTACCACAAATCCTTACTGTTTTTATTTGAGTGGGAAATTCCATTTTAGAATAAGACGTCACCATCATTTGTCTCTAAGTGGTTAATCTTAAAATGTGCCAAGTGCGGATTCTCCAAGACCTAAATGAATGGTTTTATGTGTAAAGACAACTTAACAAATGGAGTGGTTGGTAAATGTTTTTGCTTCTTACATATTTTACTGTAAAAAAAAAAAAAAAAAAGCCCTGTATTTTAAAGAAAGCCTACAAGAGGAAAAAAAAAACATATGAGAAAAAATTCTGACCCAACTGAAATAAAACCTGTAATGTTTTTATTAAATGAAATGCTAGGTGCAGTCATCCAGTTAGAATACAGTTGAGATTCAAATTACAGCCAGTGATTAGAACATTCTAAGATAAGGATAAACAAGACACTCCCCATATGCTGCAAAGTATAGACTTTATGTATTTTTGAATATCTGTAAACCTGTCTTTCATAATAATCTAATTTAAAGTGAACCTGTCATGACACGTTCACTCTAATAGCGGTTACATTATTTATTTACTCTCTAAATTTACTCTTTTTTTTTATTTTTTTCTGCAAACTTTGTTTCTTCTAAACTCTTTACACATTTTACTAGCAGAATTGCTAAAAAAAAATTAAAAATAGTTTTTCTTCTCAATTTTCATTTAAACTAAACTTGTGTTTTCCATTAATCACTTTAAAAAAAAAAAAATCTTAAATCTGATCTTAAATATTTGTCCAAAAATAAGTATTTCAAAGTTACTGCTTCTTGTTCCTGTTTCTAGTGTATTGCATATTTGGGCCCGAGAAATGCGATAGGAATCAAGATGGCTAGCTTCCTACACACTTGAGAGGTCATCCTCACTGTACTGTTGGTTCCTTTTTTTTTTCCATAGAAATTCTGCTTAGAAATTGAAATTATTGGGCAGTGAAACAAATTAAAATTTCTTTCACTAAACCTTGTAAAAAATCGAACAAAAATTTAATTTACTGCCAACTTATTAGTGATAAAATATTATGCTGATTAATTCTTCATTAGGTTGCATAACATGTAGAAATATTCTGGTGAAATGGTGCAGTCATGTATCATAATGACAACTGTCATGTAAAATGACTGTACAGATGGATCGCTGAGCCCCATACAAAGCAAGTTCAAAAAGAGCATTTTCATTTAGTCTGGCAAGTAAATTGAACATTGAAGATTCAATGTGGCTACCAAGAAGGATAAATTGGTGATTTTAATCATATTCTTCCATAGTGTAATATAAGATATTTTGGAGCAATTGTTGCATTACATCGATGACATATTCCGAACAAATAAAAAAATTAAAGAAGCATTCTAAGAACCACTGTAGTAGTTATGATGCAAAGAGTCTATTGACATCATTTCCCAGGTTTGTGAAACCAGTTTTGAATAGTTATAGAAAAAAGTGGCGTTCTCTGAGTGCAAGAAAAGCTTGGCTTTTATGTGTCTGCTCCGCTTCCAACGTTGGAGGCAAGGATAAACTGGTCTAATCTGTCCCTAAAATGTTATTTTGGTAGTGAGACATAATGCATGGACACATTCCTTTTGCCTACTCCTGTGTTTTAGATTATAAGTAATCGAGGAATGGGTTGACAAATGCATTAGATCAGGGGGCAATGGCTAGCTTGGCTGGCGAACTTGCAATGTCACATATGGCCACTGGGGTGCATCACTAATACTACTGATCATTTAAAAGTTGCTTCAATTGTAGATTATACTAGTTTTAGTGTACCTATAATCTGAATTATATTAATGACAGGAGGCTAATATGAAGCCTCCTGTCATGTTATAAAATTGTAATACCCACTACAGTAGAATTGGGCTGATTCATTTTTTTTTGCTGACATTTTGTCAGGACTTTTGCATCTTGAGGAGGGTCAGTCTAATACGTACTTAATATATTTTTGTGGCTCACTGATTTGCTCAGAGGGCTTGGGTGGCTTTGCCATTGCTTGCAGTATATCATTGCTTCATACGTTTTGATATTTGTTATGCTAAAGCATTGGTAGGCAACCTGTGGCATAGGAGGCTGCCTGACCCAAACAGTCTGAGGATCTTCCCAAGAGCTTGCCTGACAGGTGTCCGAATTGGACTTATTCAGATATCTGTGCCTGATTGCAGCAAATGGCGAATCACTTGC
The DNA here is from genome assembly GCA_933207985.1 of Pelobates cultripes. Classification (NCBI taxonomy): domain Eukaryota; kingdom Metazoa; phylum Chordata; class Amphibia; order Anura; family Pelobatidae; genus Pelobates; species Pelobates cultripes. The sequence goes on from OW240915.1 coordinate 42,098,028, forward strand.
AAATTGGGAGGAAGTGGTCTCTGATCACTTCCTTCCAGTACTTGAGAAGGAGAAACCACATGAGAAGAGAGAAGCCTGCAAGAGTCCCTGCCCCTGACTTTGTCCTTTAGCTAGACAGGCTGATCCCACTGGATTCCAGAGAAGCCACCCTCCTACTGCTAAACGTGTGCATTTTCAATGTGTGCATTTAGTAGTGTGTATTGTGACAGGGTCACTGGGGGCAGATGAATTATGGGCAGATACATAAGCCATCGAATGGAAAGTGCCCTTTTTCCTGCTTCAGTGGTTGATACCTGTAGGAGCTTCAGCTGCCACGTAATTAACTCTGCCCAGCCATATTTAGCCTGCTGAGATTTTCTCACTTGGCTGCTGATTACAGACAGGGTGAGAGTGTGAAACTGGGCCTTAGTCGTAAGAAAACGTTGTGCTGTTTAATTATTGTTTTGTGACTGGAAACCAGCTTAGCTGGCCAGTACTGTTAGAAAGGAAATACATCTGCTTAGTTAGTCTCCTAAAAAGAGTAGGTTTTTGTTTACTTTTGGTTTGATTTATGTCTTCAGAGGAAGGAATATTCTAGATGTTGAAAACTGCTGGTTTTGTAACTAAACATCCTGAAAAAGCATTTGATTGGCTGTTCCTTCATTGTGGTTATTTGTGTCTTGAAGTTGCAGTACATGTGCCATGAGAGTGTGCATTGGAGGGTTGCCTGACAATGTGTATTAGGTTAATGCATTTAGCATTGCGTATTGGAGTGTACAATACATGTGTCTGGCAGTGTGATTTGGGGTTGCCATGTGTGTATCATCCCATGAGAGTGGCTGAAATGTATTTCTGTGTGTATCAAACCCCTGTAGAAAAAAAAGAAGCAAACACACAGAATGCTTGACAAGCCGTTGTTACGAACACAACACTACTTACAACCCAAATAGACACACAGAACCCCAGAAGCAGCCACCTCCATGCACATTCCACATTCACATACATAGCATAATATACAGTCCACATAATACAAATAATACCACAAAATACTCATGCACATACATATGTAACAAAGCTACTTTATACACAAATACAACCCTGGAAAGCAGCTGCAGACATCCATAGGTGATACAAGAAGAAAACAGAACCATACACACTCGTTAATTTTAAAAAATTAAACAGGACTGGCACCCCCACAGTCTTGTTTTGGAATGATCTCGCTAAAAGGTAGCCTATCCATGCTCTAAACCAATGAAAAACATCAAAATTTTGATGAAATTGACAAAGTGTAATTTCCACAATAGCAGTGTGCAGAGCAAGGGACTGGAACGTGGGTGCCCAAGGGACCACTGACTTGAGTTAAATGGTTTGACACAGAACTGGGGGATGGCATCAGGGGCATTCCAGTACAATGACCATTTACAGTCTACACTTTTTAACACCTTAACCCCTTAAGGACCAAACATCTGGAATAAATGGGAATCATGACATGTCACACATGTCATGTGTCCTTAAGGGGTTAAAGGATCACTATAGTGTCAGGAAAACAAAGCGGTTTTCCTGACACTATAGTGCGCTAAAGGTGCCCCCACCCTCAGGGTCTCCTTCCCCTTAAAACCCCTTCAGCAGCTTACCTTAATCCAGCACCGGGCTCCCGGTGACCTCTCCTCCCCCGCCGACGTCAGCTCCCAAGTGGAGCGGCATGTGCGGCAAGTGCCACGCGCACATTCAAACAGTCCATAGGAAAGCATTTCTCAATGCTTTCCTATGGACGCTCTGCGCGATGGATGCGAAATTCGCATCCAGCGTCGCAGATGCGACTCTAGCGGCTGTCAGGAAGACCCTGAAATGTAAACATTTGAAACTGCTATGTCTACATCTGAACTGTTAAAACCTGAGGGACCTGGCACCCAGACCACTCCATTGAGCTGAAGTGGTCTGGGTGACTATTGTGTCCCTTTAACGATGTTAAGATGGGTCTTTATGTCCTAACAATACCGCACTTTAAAACCATTGACAAATCCTAACATTTTGGTGTGAGCCGAGTTAAACGCTGCTCAAACCAGGGAGTTCCAGGTATAAATTGATACTTGGGGCTCCCCTGTCAGGTGAGACTTTTTTTTTTTTTTTGGTTGCCTCCTGCTGACAAATTTAAATACATATTTAAATGCATGTTGCTACAAAGTAGTAGCCCTTTAATTTCACAGAGAACAGCTGCTGAAGGAAGATCCCCAGGTTCTCAACAGACCCTGACAGTGCCTCCCTGCATGCTCTCACGCCAAAAGTGATCGGTGCAAGCTTTGCCAGCTACCCAGCACCAATCACAGTATAATGCTTGATTTCAGTATTACAGGGAAGTCAACCTGATAAAGAATTAGCATTAGATCCTAGACATATGAGGCATGTAATAAGCAGGGGTGATACATTAATCTAGCTTAGCTCTTTTATTACACTGGATGTCTACAAATTCTAATAAGCAAAATATTTTTTTCCCGTTTTTAACATTTAATTAATACTTTGTTATGTTAGGTGTACATATAGGATATTAAATTAAGCACTTTCTGTCCTTAGCTGAGGGCTAGTTGATGGAGTTCTGACAATGCAAGAAGTTAGAGCTAAAATACAACTGTTTAGTAAACAAACTGATGGCTCTAGTTCATAACTTAATTGGAAGATTATATGTGCCTTTTATTAAAAAAAAATTATAAAAATGAATAAGTAAAAAAAACAACTTCAACACTTCTTATCTGCTTCAGCTCATTGGAGTGGTTATAGTGTCTGGAGTCCCCTGGTGCTGTACTTTCATTCAGGTAAACTGTGTCAGTGCCCACTGCTGGTGTGAAGTGGTATTGCTAAAAAGAAGTGTGCAATGTCTGCCTTGGCCATCCTACATTACTACAAGCTGGGCTGTGGGTTGCCAGAACACTTTATTTAGTGAAAATGGTTTAATACTGAATGGATGGGCCATGGTAGGCAATTCCTGGCATTATAGCCATTATGACATGAAATGGTTACAATACTAAAATTCTATTGAAGCTTCCATGACAAGTTTTCTTGAACCTAAAGCATTTTGAACATCTTTCTTCCTTCAGAATTAACAAGTCGGGAAAGCAAATCCATTTAGGTGAAAATACATTTTATTTTTTCTGCAATGCGTTTTATTGCTCTGATAGTCGTTTCTGGGTCTGCTTTTCCTAAGGGCTGTTTTTCCGTGCTTGGTTATAACCATGAAAGGTGTCTGGACAGATAAAATGTTCCTCTGCGAAGGGATGATTGATGTACTGGACTGCTAATCCAGGGGGGTTAATCACTAAATAATGTAGTTTATTTCAAATTTGGATAATTTATCCAAGTATTTGTATGTCTTTTATCAAGCCTACACAATCAATGCCTAGTTAATAGACCCACTGAGTTGTAGTGTTATTACAACTGAGATGTTATAATTAGGCCTAAGAAGCTGAGATGGAAAAAACTAATCTTCAACTCTAACTAGGATTTTTCCCCACTATTTTGGCTTGTATACTGCAGCTCTTCACAAATCACTCCAGCTCACTATTAATAAATCCCCCTTTACTGCATCTGCAACACGCGGGAAAACAACATCATGCCGTATTATTCCCTTAATTTAGTGGAATGGATTATTGTATGTAATTTTAGTATTTTTTGTTGCACTTATTTTATCTTGATAACTGCTTTTGCACATTCTTTCATTAATGAGGTGCCATCATTTCTCGAGAACTTACATCACAGGGTAAAGCATTGAACATCTATAATTTCTGTTGACTTTGTCTCATGTGATATTCAAATTTCTCTTAATTTTTTACTAAAAAGTTAGCTAGTGAGATCAAAATCCTGCTTAGCCCTGGCATAGCAAGGGCACACCATGCAAATGAGGAGGAGAACAGAAACATTGTTTCTGTTACTCCTCTTTAACTAACCATGTTTAATTGCTGTAATGGACAGCATTTTTACTGATCTTTGAAGAGTATAAAGGGTAAAAAAACATAATTTTACAAATCTTGGAAGTGACCGCTCTCCTTTAATGCCGCCAACTTAGCCATAAGGAAGCCTAGTGAGGCTGTCTGTGGCCTATTAGACAGCCCTATTTACCATACCTATAATATGATTGAATGTAGAAGAGTATAAAAAAATAGAAAAATGTGATTAAGATGTCTCACCAATAAATCACATGGCATAGTGATAAGACATTAAATGTGCATTAGGACAAAAAATATTCTTGACTTATTTTAACATGTTGCTAATGAACTGTCATCTTTGAATAGATGGATTCTGGAGTTATAAATTCTAGTTTAAATTAACTTTTCTTTTTCACTTAATTAAAGCTGACTATCGTATGTTTCAGTCCCTGGCTAATTATAATTCTCAAACATTACAGTTGCATAATTAATAACAGTGAAATTAATATTGATTTGTTCATGGCAAAATAACATGCCTACAAAGGTGCTTTTATTGGCAACGTTTAGGCAGGAGACTGGGTGGGGACAATATCCATATAGTGGATTGGGATATCAGGAGAAATGGGCAGAATGTGGCACAAGTGTGAGTCACAGCGATTTACATCTAGAATATGATAAAGCATCTCTATAAGCAAGTGTCTGATTCTTACAGGAAATCTGGACTTGCTATCCATTACTTTACCGGAGTAGTACAACAATTGAGTAAAATGTCATGGATATTTATATATATATATATATATATATATAATATTTATTTTATTTTTTGCATATTTGTTTTTCACAGCATCACTTGACTTGCATCATGACATGCATCTAAAATAATAATAATAATAAGTATTTAACCAGGAAAGGTACATTCAGATTACTCTGGTTTTCAAGTACGCCCTGGGGATTTTACCTTAGCCCAACATCCAGGGGTTGTTACTGTTACCCAATTTAATGGTATTCATTTTATCTACCTCGGAAGGATGAAGGGCTAAGTCAACCCTGCCGGGATTTGAACCGGTGACCCAAGAGTTGAACAGATTCTACTGAACTGTTCCATCACCTGAATTTCAGAACATCACAAATAAGAAGATTAATGTTTTCTCCCTACATCTATTTCTCCAACATACTGGCAATGGTCAAATGACCTCAGTCAAAATTACTGCAGTTTTCCGAGATAGTATTTACACTGTTTGTGCTCATACCTGGGGAATATCTGAGCAAATCATTGAAAACTACTGGTGTAAACTATTGCTTGAGTTTCCATGAGTTGGCCTGTAATGTCATGGGTCTGCTTTTCGCAATTAACATTCCTTGGTGCACACAGTAAGGCAGCATTCAAACAAATCTCTGCATCAGCACATAGATTAATCACATTTACAGAATGGCTTTTTAATCTGGAATTAGGCAATCTTTACTGATGCAGGATGCCTGGTTAAAAAGTTACCAATCACGAGGGATGTCGGCTGAAAATCATCCTTAATGTAAATAATGTCAGAAAACCCTCAGCAGCTGCTACTCGAAATTATAGACAACTTGCAGATGGGTTCTGTAAAAACAACCATCCTCAAAGGGTTACTTTAAGCACCATAAACACCTCAATGATTTAAAGTGGTCATGGTGCCTGGAGTCTGTATGTGCATTCAAAGTTTTGTTCACAAAAGGAGCCTTTTCCAGTCTTGATTAAGCAACTTATGGAGCCAGAACGTTGCATAATACTGTATGTATACATCTGCCTGTACCTGCTTTGATATGCCTGATCTCACTTGCTTATTGTGCTGGTCAAGTGGGCACTAGAGGCACTCTGGAGTGTGTACCATCCTGTATTTTTCTAATTTATGTGAAGTCTGTATGTGTATCATTTCACTATGAAACACTGTACATACAGAGTCTAACCCTTCTCTTTCGTGCGGCTGACATTAATTCTGTGCATTTTTGCGCAGGCTGGCAACATGCGCAGAGAGCCAATGGCAGTACTCCCCCTCCTCCTGCACGCCTCCTATGTCGTCCCTTAGCCTGCCCTCTGTGATTTCTGATGTCAGCAGTGGAGGATCGGGCTGCAGGGAGAATTTGGACTTGGTGCTGTCCAAAGCCAGTACAATGCATGCTGGGTTGTGATATCAACCTAACCCAACCTAACTGGGTTATAATATCAATTGAAAATTTTTAATAGGCAATTAAAAGAAAAGGAAAAAAAAAGGTCAAAATATTTTTTTAAATTTTCTATTCAATGGTATAATTTCTAGAAAAGTTATATATATTTTTTCTTTAACAAGTAAATATTCTACCAGTTATAATCAGTGAAATCGGTGCCTCCTTTCTAAAGATTCTTCCCTATCATAGAATGAACATCTGTATTTAGTCAGTTACTGGACAGTTTAGTGCGGCAGGAAATGCCTAATGATATTTAGTTTAGCATTTCATTACAGGATGTCTAATACCCTTCTAGCCCTCACATAAACAGAACATCGAAGAAGAATTTCAGACGTATTCAAGGGAGGCTCACAACCACATATCTGCTTGTTTTAATCTCTAAACTGACAAATAAAATGGATTAAATAATTTTGCTTTGTCACTACTACAACACAATCCAATGGCTATGTATGAAATTGCAATAATGTCTGCTTTTTTTTGTCTGTTGTTTTTTCAGCTTCACTTCTGAAAGGACTAAAACATGCGAATATTGTTCTGCTCCATGACATTATTCACACCAAGGAAACCTTGACCCTTGTATTCGAATATGTAGTAAGTAGTTATGTTTTCATGTTATCCTTATTAGCTTTCCTTTTTGTTGGTGTGTAGAGAGAAACTTTACAAAAAGTGAGGATGTTAAATATACTCCAAACATGTAAAGCAATTCAGCTTGCTTTTTTAATTTTTTTATTTCATGAAAGTATGGATTTTAATGGACATTGCCACTGTTATATTTAAACCAATTACATCTCCTTGGCTGTTTTTCTTTGATACATACTGTGTGTTATGAGAGAGTAATAGAGATGTTTTAAGGCAAGGTAAACCATAAAACTGAAGGTCGAGTCGTTTATGAATGTTTCCAAGCCATGAGGTTTATTGTATATCGGGCAGTGTAGTTATTGACAGCTGCTTAAAAGTTGTGAAAATGAGAAGTTTGTGCTAGCAACTATGATAATTAAAAGGATAGTATGTACACGAACGCCACGTCATCTCATTGAAGAGGTCTGGGCGCAGTGACTCTTTTTTCAATAAAGGGCTAAGGAAATGTTTACATTGGTTGGTTAAGATTGACTTTAGTGGCTGTCTAGTTTCATGGATTCTAACTCCATGAAACGACGCTGGACGTCCTCACGCTTTGCATGAGGATGTCCAGTGTTTTGAAACCACCCCCTGAATCAATGCTTTCCAATGGGGATGGCCGAATACACGCATGTGCATTAGGTTCCCAGATCGCGCTGACGTGAAAGGAGTCCGATCCAGTGCCGTGGGACCTTTGCACTGGAATCAGGTAAATGAATAAACAGGTTTTTAATACATTAATGACCAGGGGCACGACGGAGGGAGGGTGGGGTGCATGTGTATTAGGTTCCTGGATCGCGCTCACGTGAAAGGAGGCCGATCCAGTGCCGTGGGACCTTTCCACTGGAAAGGCTTTTAATACATTAATACCCGGGGGGACAATGGGGGGAGGGTGAGGTGTGGAGGCAGAGGGGCACTGTAGTGTAAATTATTGAGAGTAGGAACAATAATTTAATAAAGAATATTAATGCCCCAGTAATCTGGATACAAATTTGGAATGTATAATACAGCTGCTACTTGATGGGTTTGAAAATATTACTTAAAACCCAGTGTAGCATTTTATTGCTTAATTGTCATAAGATATAACTAAATCTGTATAATAAAGATGTGTTTAAGCTCCACCACACACACCTCCAGGAACAGCTGGAAATTAAAACAGTAAAAGTGAATTGTGCTTTAGAATCCTCTTTTGTGTAAAATTAAACTTCACTGCTGTGTTTATACCACATTTTGACAAAACCAAAGTTAACAAAATCTTAAAAAGTCACTTTGTGGAATAATTTAGACGGTTGCTAACTGTGTAACATAGAAACATAGAATGTTATGGCAGATAAGAACCATTCGGCCCATCTAGTCTGCCCAATTGTCTAAATACTTTCATTACTCCCTAGTCTTATCTTATAGTTAGGATAGCCTTATGCCTATCCCAAGCATGCTTAAGCTCCCTCACTGTGTTAACCTCTACCACTTCAGCTGGAAGTCTATTCCATGCACCCACTACCCTCTCAGTAAAGTAATACTTCCTGATATTTTTAAACCTTTGCCCCTCTAATTTAAGACTATGTCCTCTTGTTGTGGTAGTTTTTCTTCTTTTAAATACATAATCATTGGTTTGCAAGTCTGATATTAAAAAATGGTTTTTAATAACACAGAAATGGGGTCATCGGGCTGACTTGTTACATACATCATAACTAGTGATAATCAGACCTCAGGGACCTAATAAACAAGCAGTAGATAAGATTATCTTTTACTGCACTAAAAGGGACATTCTAGGCACCAATACAACTTCATCTTAATGAATTTGTATGGTGCCAGGAGATCCCTGGGCGCACTCTTACCTCAAGAGGTTAAACCGTTCTCAAATGGTTTTTCCTCCAGTCTCTGCTTTCCCCGGCGGCTTCCGGCTTCAGAATTTTAACTTTCAGGAAGCATAACACTTTAAAGGGACACTCCAGGCACCAACTCAACTACATCTAAACGGGGGCATCCGGGCAGGGGAGCAGCTGATTGGCTGAGAGGGTTCGACTGATGCTCTCAGCCAATCATTGACTCCCCATTCACAAAACTGATTTGAGAAAGGTAAGTTTATTTCCAAGCCAGTTATGTGAATGGGGAGTCACTGATTGGCTGAGAGCATTAGCTGACTGCTCTTAGCCAATCAGCGGTGCCCCTGCCCAGCGCCCCCCATTTAGATAAAGTTATTCTGGTGCATGGAGTGTCCCTTTAAAGTGTTGCTCCAACCACCATGCCCACTTTAGTGATTTGAAGTATTTATGTGCAGTTTTTCTGCTTGAAACACTGCACACACTGACTTATTTTTAATTGTGTGCCAGGGGCTAGTTGCACCCCTAAGACATGCTACTTAGGCACCTCAGAACTCCAGTGGTCTGATTATCACTTTATTAAGAGCCTTGCTTGCAAGCTTGTTGTTATACCAAACCTTAATCAAACATTTTAGAGCTGCTTACCAAGTAGTTTTATAAGACATAGGGTGACAGATTCTCCCAGCAAACGGTGTCCTAGCTCGATTCATATAATTTAACGATCATTACTTTGTTTTATTGTGACTTAGTGCTTTGGCTAATAATTAAAACTTCAATCTGCTTGGTACACAGAGTCGTGATTTCACTTTGTTCCATTGTAATTTCAAAAGTTACAGTCTGGAACGCATAATTAATCTTTCCACAGTTTCCCGAAAACATATGGTATTTGTGCAAAAATATTCTAGCTTTCAGCTGTAAAAATCATGGGATACTAGCATAATAATTAAACTCCTTAGCGTACCAGATGGATGGAAGGAGGTGGAATTGACATAGAGAAAATTATACTGAACGGAGTACATTTGCTTCTATATTAAAGCTATTTGAGCAATCACATGATAGATGGTCGTGTCTTTGTAGTTCGATTTTGTTCCAGGTACTGAGCATTAATGGCAAGACTTATTTATTTATTTCTGACCTAATTAAACTTTTAGAAAGATATATGATAATGCCGTTGGTTCATGGAATTTATTGAACACCGAGAAAGTTGATTTCACTTTCAACATGCCCTTTATGTGTAAGAAATTGTTTGTTTTAAAATCCATCTACAATGGTAATTGCTTAAAGTCGTACGTATTTTTAAGGAAATTAAAGAATATTTATCCTTTAAAGACAAGACTGGTGGTGTTTTTTTCACTAAAGTATGGCTTGTAGGGAATTTGAAAACAGTTTCAAAGTGAGTTTTAAATTCCAACCTCCTAAAACCAATCTAGAAAAAAAGCTCTCAACTCAGCTATGTTTTCAATTTGGCTAATTTTGTCTAAAATTTTAGTTCACATTTTTTTTTTCACACTTGAATGAATAACCAGCTATGTTTGTATAACATTGCAGTTATGTTCTGGCTTTTTAATAGGGAACTGCCCTTTCCTGTGATTTTTAACACTATAGGTTTGCTTATCGTCTCTTTTTAACAAATCTGTGTTGTGAGGTCTAAAACTAAAAGGAAATACAGAAATCCACACTCTTGTATTTAGCTCTGTCCTGTAACTCAGCAAGCTCATCATGGCTCTCTGTTAATCATTGTTATAACCTTTGACCTTTGTTGCTATTTTAAAGGAATACTATTAGTGATGTCCCGAACGGTTCGCGAACGGTTCGCCATGGACTCATCATTGAGTAAACTTTGACCCTGTACCTCACAGTCAGCAGACACATTCCAGCCAATCAGTAGCAGACCCTCCCTCCCAGACCCTCCCACCTCCTGGACAGCTCACTAAGAATGCAGCTTCACAATGGATGCTGTCCAGGAGGTGGGAGGGTCTGGGAGGGAGGGTCTGCTGCTGATTGGCTGGAATGTGTCTGCTGACTGTGAGGTACAGGGTCAAAGTTTACTCAATGATGAGTCCATGGCGAACCGTTCGGCGAACCGTTCGGGACATCACGAAATACTATTAATGCTTTTCAATTCGATTTTTATTCGTTTTAAATAATTTTAAAATGATAGTAAATTTAACCAAAAACCCAGTGCCAGGACGGACCCCTCACTGGGGCTGATATACAAACCTCTGGTGAAATCATCAATTCAGAGGGCTTTTGCCCAGTCAGATGCTTCTCTCTGACAAGCACCATAGTTTTCCTTTCACGTTGACCATATAGTTTGGAAACAAACCCACAATGCCTACATATGATACAGAAATACCTCCCCCGCCCTTGTGAAGTCCTTAACTTTTCCCCATCTATACTTACTACTGCCATAGTTGGAGAATCAACCACTACAATGAAATAACCAATGTAACCATGGGAACTGAAACCACAGGAGCAAAATATTTTATGTGTGAACTGTATACTCTTGGATCACTAAGAACTTGAAGCCACAGGCACTACCCACAAAATCGATGATCCATGAAATTCAGAGATGCTCCTTGTTACTGCTGATGTCTCATTGGTAGCCACCAGCAATTTGAAACTTAAAAAATAATCTCACAAACTATACCGGATTTAAATCCTACCATTAACACCTCAAGACTCCCAAAATTCTATAGCTACCAATATTAGACTGAGGATGCATAGAGGGAGGGAAATACAGATGGCATATTTTTGTAAAATAATATCAAACATTGAAACCGAACCATAAGAACTAAAAATTCTAGGTAAGGAAATATAAACTGTAGCCACTGAGTCTAACAATGCGAATACTACAAGTGGGTCAAAGACTCCATATTGTATTATAAAGCAGGCTGGAAAGAAACAGACTCTTTTTTTCAGATGCGTAATCTGAGCAAAGTCTGTAATGGTGGCAAGTTTGAAAGTACCAGTTATATCATTGGAGCATCTACCACCCCCCCAGGCTTAGATGCATTGCTATCCAAATAGCACAAAGTATTTTCTCCATATTCCTGGCAACTGTGTTCTCTTGTGTCCTTATTACCTTGTGATCTATGAATAAAGCCCAAAGTAGGGACCCATTAAATAGTCCTTTTTTAGAGCAACGATGTAACAAGACTTCATGGAGCATCTTTAATATGTGCCGACATTGTTAAACTTGCAGAAATACACACAGGAAGAAAGAACTCCATAGAATTCAGTGTTGAGTAACACCTTCACGTGGTGGTCTTGGCCCATCCTCATTTTTAAAACTGGCAGTTGGTCATGTAACCCTTTTCAAGGACAAAATTGAAGACATTTGAAAAGGTTATCACGTAGGGTATCCATGGGTTCTTACGATGTGTGTTTCTACTATACCGAAATATCACTTTATTTTATTAGCAATAAAACTTCTGTTATTGATGGATGGACTGACAGATTTTCATTAAGAAATGCTGAAACCCCTAAAAAAAAAATTAAAGTTGGATATTGTGCTTGAGACCTCCTGTAGTTTGTTGTGTTTTCACGTGTTTTGGGGTATTAAATGCAAATTTTTTTTTTTTTTTTATACAAATATTCATTTTATGTATTTGTGTTAGAGTTTATATGTTTTACTATACATAACATTATTTTGTGGAAAATAAAAATGTCATTGCTTTCATTTTATTTTGCTCTTCTCTTATAAATATGAAATAAATAATGCTATAAATGTATCTCATCTGCAGAATGCAGACATGTATCAATGTTGTAAAACATGTCTGTGTTTAAACATTTATTAGATTGTGACTGTTATTATGATAATGCCACTGATGAAATCCCAATGATATTAATTGTTTTAATGCAACCTCATGTCTGTATTTCAAACTGTTACATATTCCCTATGCTTACTCCATTTGACAGTTATCTGTTAATAGTCCTGGGTGGCATTTATTTTAACAAGGTTTCTGGGAGATGTTTGATGAATATGCTCATTTGATTTTACCTTTATTTAACAGCAAATCTGATGGGTTTACTCCTGTTTCTGGTATTTATATATGTTTAATTCTGCATGTAATCATTATTAGCAATGCAAAGCTTCGAAAAAATTTGTAAAGCCAATGTCACTAAATAAATGATGAACAGTTAGTGATCAAGAGAACTAGGGTAATTATGCCATAGGCTATTAGGTAGGCAATACATTAGTCAAAGGCATGAATATTGATAGGAATAAATTATTATAATGTGCCATTTTTGTTTTTAAATTCAGTTCAAACATATCTTGCATAGAAAGCAACATTAAATAGTTTTATTGTGATTTGAAGAAAAGGGTAACCTTTTTAATCAGAGTTTTATATCAGAGGTTTCTTATTAAATATTATCTAATGTATTGTTAAATAACTTAATAAATAATTAGTATTGTAAAATTAAAGAATGCAATTTAACATGTATTGTGAAAAGCATTGTAACTAATGTTCTGTTTGGCTGACATTTAATTATCTAAATAGGTGGTGGCTAAACCCAAATGTTTCTAAACTACTTTTCCCACAATCCTTAGTCATTCTCTGCGTCATGGGAAAGCCAAGTCTGAAAAATCTTGCTTGGCAAAGTTAGTTAGGATGACGAACAATTCAGGAAATTAAAGTCTAATAGCAGACGATTAACAGTAATCATTGTTGCAATTATTGTAATTGCTCTTGGATTGGCATAGAATCTTGAGAAACGTAGTAAAACAGCTGGAGAGTCAAGGGTGGGTATGCTTTATTTTGCTGAATTGTAAGAGAGATAATTATAAGTTAGACTGTTTAGTAATTTTTTTTTCACTTTTAAATTACACTGTCTCCAATTAAAATGTGATCTGCATGGCATATATATTGTCATGTGAAAAACATTTATATTTGCAATTTACCACTTTTTAAACCGCACCACCACTGGTTACATTCTAAAACCATTGTATGCATGTGGCTAGCTTATGTCTATCGAGATAAATGGATATACTGAATGATGCAAGTATGCATTACATTGCATTGATTTCAAACTTTAACAGATAATATACAGTGCATTGGAAGGGGAAGTGGTGTACATGGATACAGAGACATTAGAAGTCCATGGTGGTGTACCCAAGCACTGGGTACCATCAGTGGCGTACACATGACCCGTGCCCCCCCCCCCGCGCTTACTCGGCGCTGGTCGGGGCTGCAACACATGGCGGCCCCGCGACCGCGGTATGCACACACACTTAAAGAACCACTACAGACACCCAGATCACATCAGCTCAATGAAGTGGTCTGGGTGCCAGGTCCCTCTAGTTTTAACCCTGCAGCTGAAAACATAGCTGTTTCAGAGAAACGGCTATGTTTCACTGAGGGTTAATCCAGCCTCTGGTGGCTGTCTCATTGACAGTTGCGAGAGGAGCTTCCGCGATTCTCACTGTGAAAATCACAGTGAGAAGACACTGAACGTCCATAGGAAAGCATTGAGTAATGCTTTCCTATGGGCGGTTTAAATGCACGCGCGCGCCTCTTGCCGCGCATGTGCATTTGGAGCTGAGTGGCGGAGGGATCCCCAGCGCCAAGGGAGTCCGACGCTGGAGAAAGGTAAATGCTGAAGACACACACACACATTCTCACGAACAGACACATACACGCTAGCTAACAGACACACACATTTACTGACATACATACACACTCACTTACAAAACATTCACTTTCACTGACAAACACACACTCACTAACAGACAAACACACAGTAACAGACACACACAGTAACACACTCACTAGCAGACACACACCCAATAACAGACACACTCACTGACACACACAAACACACACACTAACACACAAACACACACAAACACACACTAACACACAAACACACACTAACACACAAACACACACTAACACACATACACTAACACACATACACTAACACACACACTAACATACAAACACACTAACACACACACACACACTAAAACACACATACACTAACACAAACACACACACACACACACTAACATACACTAACACACACATACACTAACATACACTAACACACACATACACTAACACACAAACACATACACTAACACACACATACACACAAACACACACAAACACTAACACACACACACACACACTAACATACACTAACACACACACTAACACACATATACTAACACACAAACACACATTTTTTTTTTAAATGTAATCCCCCAGCCTCCTTACCTTTTGGAGTGCTGGGGGGATTCCCTGGGGTCCAGTAGTGCTGCTGGGCTCCTGGGCGGGTGGCCGGTCGGGCAGGCAGGTGCGCGAGGGAGCACTCAGTGCTTCCTCTTCTGCTCCCTCGCGCGCCGCGTAGGGATGTCGGCGCCGGAAGATGACGTCATCTTCCGGCTCCGGTATCGGTGCGCGAGGGAGCTGAAGAGGAAGCATGCTGAGTGCTCCCTCGCGCGCCCGCCTGCCCGACCGGCCACCCACCCGCCCGGGTTAGCAGGGCCAGCCTCGGGGGGACCTGGGGTGGCCGGCTCCTGGGCCCCCCAGGAGAAGAGGCTGGCCCTGTGGCTACATACCGGGTCGCAGGGGCGGCCGGGCCCGGTCGCAGCCGCGACCCCTGCGACCCTGGTATGAACGCCACTGGGTACCATCATGGTGTGGTTGATTGGGCGTTATAGGAAATGTGAGAATACTGTAGACTGCAAACCATGCCATGTCAAGCAGAACTATCTTTTAGATCAAAAAACCAAGGGTTTAGTCAGGAGAAAATGATCTGTATCTGGGACCCCTGCTTCTTCCTGCTAAAGTAACTCAAAACAAACAATTAGCACAATGAAGATGTGCATGGCAAGAACATCACCAGTCAAAATGTATTATGTTTTATGTAGTATACTGCTACTATTTTTCTAATTGGTCGTTTCCATTTTCTTAGTTCAGTATTATGCTTTCATATCTGTTTCATTTAAATGCTATGCATATAGTTTAAAAATATCTTGATAATGGCTGATTTAGGGCAAGGCATCCTATCTTAAGCTTTAAAATTCATGAAAATTTCCCAGATGCCTGCCGCACTAATTTTAAAGAAGATATTATTCCATCTGACGATCTGTAGAAGTTATTTACCAGTAAAGCTGAGATTCTTTTTCGTACAGCGAAAGAGAGAATTTTGTCAGTTTTCTAATTCTCAATATAACAAAAAAGTTGGTGTTCTCCTAATTGAAAATCTGTTCAAGTACTTGCAATAGAGTTTTAAAGTGTTCATTTGAGTCCCAGACAGATATCAAAGCGGGAGTTGCTATGAAAGAGAACTTATCACATGAGTGGAACTACTGATGCATACAAAATGCGCGCTTCAACTCTCAAAACCAAAGAATGGCTTGCAACAGTCTTGCTGCTATAGAGAAACAATACAATGTGTCTGCTGCTGCATGATGTCATTGCCAGAAGCCAAATCGTATGGGTTTTTGTTTTAATTCAAGAGAGCTCTCACATCGCTAGTTCAGTGAGATGGGAATATGTGGTTGGATAAGCTTCCTGTTTTATTAAGAGGCTTCAGGCTTTCCATGCGTTTCAGCTTTACAAGTGACAGTCACAGCCAATTAGCCAAGAATTATTATGCTGCAATGTCATATACACACATATTATGCATTTTTGGAAATACCACATGGCTTAGGTATATATTTTTACAATAGGCCACATTTTATTAAGAGATCAGTGGAATTGGAAAATAATAATAAATTATAATTATGGCATACACAGGATGTTGTTTATTTTTCCCCAAATCATTCTGGTCAAGGATTATGCTCCAGTTCATCCTAATGTTGGGCCCCCGTTTTTTTTTTTTAAAGCTTTTATTTTCTCTAGCTTGTCAGATTGGCAGCGGGTGTAGGCTACAATTAAATACAGAAGGGGTGATGGACATGCCATTGTCCATCCCCCAAAATTTATGTCCACCCTCCAAGGTGGCTAGGGGTCCCTAAGCCATCCCTCAAACATGGTGAAATAATAAACCACGTCGTCCTGTAGCAACTTTGAGTGATAAAAAAGACCAGATTGCAAAAAAAAATTTTTAATAAAGTAAACGTTACTCCAAAAATAATGCAACTCTGCAGATTGATCTTATAAAACAGAAACCACCCTCTAAAGGGCTTTCTTATGCTTTGCCATTTTAGTTTAATTGATTTGCTTGTAAACTCTGGCAGGCATGCCACCACTGTATGTTACTAGAGACTGACCACCAATAGCTGTCCTGCTCTAGTCTTCTATTCCAGTACTGACTACTTGCTGTTTAGCAGACATGGACCCACTCACGCAAGGTGGGTTTGACCATTGTGGAGATGTTAAACCTCCCTTGTAATGTAAGGCTCACATTGAACCCCACAGGCTTCTATTAAACGAATTGCTTGCTACTAGTGCTGCCAGTGACCTAATAGTTTTTTGCTGTCAATATATTTTAAGGCCAATTATCAAGTGTTATATCCTTTATAAAATGGCCTTAAATTGTCAAATTCAATATCTTTAACAGTAAGTATAATATCGATTGTTGCTATTTTTGCAAAAAGCTGTATTATTCAAACCTATTTTTTTTGGCTTCCGATAGGCTTTTAATTGTGAAAATTAAATTGATTTCGCTAAAAAGCTTATTGGGAGCCAGTTAACTGCCAAGTAACATTGGCTGGAATGTATTTGAGCCCATTGCTGCCAATAAATGCAAGAATGTTCCAACCTAAAAAAATATATAAGCAGAAACAATTCATAGAGTGTTTACCTATCCCTGTGAGTTTCAGTTAATTTAATCTGTCAGGAACAATGCGTGCATTGATTATGGTTTTACAATGGCACCTGTCAAGGGATGGTATATATTAGGGAAAATGACAAGTCTTGTGGGGAGTCCCAGTATGGAGTGGTTAGTACCTACCAAAAGTGAAGCAAGGATGGACAACCGGTGAACCGGCATTAGGGTCATGACTCATGAGGGCCAAAGGCTCATTAATGCACATGGGAAGCGAAGGTTCACCCATCTGGTCTGATCACACAGAAGAGCTACTGTAGCTCAAATAGCTGAAAAGCTTATTGCTGTCCATGATAGCAAATTTGTCAGAACACGCAGTGCATCACCGTTTGATGCCTATTGGGTTGTGTAATCGCAGACTGGCCAGAGTACCATTGATGATCATTGCCCAGCACTGAATGTGCCTTGAATGGGGATATGAGCATCAGAACTGGACCATGGAGCAATGGAAGAAGGTTGCCTAGTCTGAATCACTTTTGATTTTAGATCAGGTGACTGGCCAGGTGTATGTGCATCATTTACCTGGGGAAGAGATGGCAGCAGGATGCACTTTAGGAAGAAGGCAGGCCAGCAGAGGATGTATTATGCTCTGGGCAATGTTCTGTCTTTAAACCTTGGATCCTGGCATTCATGTGGATGTTACTTTGACACGTACCACCTATCTAGAGATTGTTGTAGGCCACGTACACCCCTCCATTACAATGGTGTTCCCTGATGGCAGTGACTTTCTTTCAGCAGGATAACGCACCCTGCCACTATGCAAAAATTGTTCAGGAATAGTATGAGGCACATGACAAAGGATACAAGGTGTTGAATGATATTAGGCAGGTGGTTTTAATGTTGCAGGTATTATAAGTATAATTGTGTATATGAAGTACTAGTTGTACAATGTGTACAAAATATTACTATATTACACTTGTAATAAAATACATATACACACTACAGCCCCTTTACACACTCCTAAATACGCTCTACCCACACTCAATACATTCTGGCAGGAGGAACTGGGACATCACTGACTGCAGCATGCCTGCACGAGGCTTGTGGAATGGTACCTCCATGAATCACTGCTTCCTAGTACTTGCGAATACCATAAGCACTGCACTGGAGCACCATAACCACTGCAGAACCCACGAACCGCTGCAGCTTGGTTGGGGTCTCGCCGTCTTCCACCTACTCTGGACCCAAGACCAGGATCCAGCTTCGAGTAGGTAGACCTCTTAATCCAGAGAGCAGGAACAGGAACAAGCTCTTACAAGAGCTTAGTGATTGTACTCTGGGGAGTATAGTGATTATAGCAATCCCCAGAGTGTAGGTAGTTCTCCAAGCCCCCAAACATGAGCCAAGACTTCATGAAGGATAGAACAAGTCTGTTTAATGCAAGCAAGCACTTACAAGTTATACATACATTTAAACCCCAAACAGCCTTATTTACATACAATAGGTTACATAGATTACTATAGTACAAGGAAGGGTGGGGTCAGATAATAGCAAGGGCTGATGGGAGATTGAGAAGGGACAAAGCAGCCAATTTAAACTGGTTTGGCAGTGTCCCTGGGACAACACCCTGCTGGGGAAACAATAGGACAGGAAAAAGGGGGAGTGGAAGAGGCACAGACAAGCAATACACTCAACATACTCCTCCTCTGTGTGTGAGAGATAATTGAGTCAGGAACTGTGCAAACTCAATTATCTCCAGGTACAGAAAAACACACAATTTACAAACACCCCAAAAGGACCCCCAAGATCCATGGAAATTTCCAATTTCACATCCTCGGATAGCCCTGATCTGAGTGACCAACATATCCAAAAATCACCGAGATTGGTTCAGTGGTTTGGTTTTTACATGGAAGTCACTTTTTAACATGTCTTTTTGCAGGGTCGATAGTCTTTGGGCAGGAGGCTAGCCAGCAGGCCCCTCCAGGAACATGTGGCAGAGGCATTTCTGCCACAAGCCAAATAAGTCACAGGGGCCATAATCACAAGGCAAAAGGCTGGCTATTAGTCCTCTCCAAAAAACAGTGGCAAAGTTGCCTTCGTCACAGCTTGCATGGAACCCTGGCCTCTATCATTAAACACCTTTAGGAAGAATTTAAATTGAAAGCTAGACCTTCTTGTCAAACATCAGTGCCTGACCTCACAAATGCACTTTTGGATGAATGGGCATAACTTTCCACAAACACAGTCCAAAATCTTCTGAAAAGCTTTCTCTGAAGAATAACCAGCTGTTATAGCCAAAAAGGTGGTCAACTCCATATTAATGCCCATTGTTTTAGAATGAGAAGTCCAACAAGCTCATATAAGTGTGACGGTCACCATGATACTTTTGGTTTTAAATTTGTTTTATTGGTGCATTAAATGAGCGGTTCCACGCAGGGGAGGTAAGCAAGTCGTAGTATACATACATCAGAGGCGTTTACCACACAGCGTATTATAAATAAAATTAAAACAGACGAAAAAGTTAACGTACGTGAACATTGCGTATAATTAACGGTACTAGTAATACGAATTATCTGCCAGCATGAAGCTTAATCTAGATATTCAAATAAAGTTTGCAGCAATATGTTGAAATTGGATTACATTTGCCCTCTGGCCTAACAATTTGGCACGTGTTGAGAAAATTATGGTGATGGACAACATATATTTGTATTATGTAAAACATGGCAAAAGTGAAACAGCTCATGTGCATAGTAAACATACGTCAGAAGCATGTACCACAAGGCGTATTATTGATCAGATCAAAACCGTCAATGCCTGGTAAGGCGAAAAGGTTAAAGTATGTGAACATAAGTTGCGTGTACTTTACGGTACAAATAATGCAAGCTATCTGCAAGTGTGCAGCTTAATCTAGAAATTCAAATAGCGTTTGCAGCAATATGTTTGACCTTGGGTTATATTTGCCCCCTAGTCTGATAACTTAAGGTGTGTTGAGAAAATTATGGTGATGAGCAGTCTGCATTTGTGTATAAACCACCAGCTTTAGCATTAAAGGACCACTCTAGGCACCCAGACCACTTCAGCTTAATGAAGTGGTCTGGGTGCCAGGTCCAGCTAGGGTTAACCCATTTTTTCATAAACATAGCAGTTTCAGAGAAACTGCTATGTTTATGAATGGGTTAAGCTTTCCCCCTAATCCTCTAGTGGCTGTCTCATTGACAGCCACTAGAGGCGCTTGCGTGCTTCTCACTGTGATTTTCACAGTGAGAGCACGCAAGCGTCCATAGGAAAGCATTGTAAATGCTTTCCTATGAGACCGGCTGAATGCGCGCGCAGCTCTTGCCGCGCGTGCGCATTCAGCCGGCGGGGCGTAACGGAGGCGGAGGATCGGAGGAGAGCTCTCCGCCCAGCGCTGGAAAAAGGTAAGTTTTTACCCCTTTCCCCCTTCCAGAGCCGGGCGGGAGGGGGTCCCTGAGGGTGGGGGCACCCTCAGGGCACTATAGTGCCAGGAAAACAAGTATGTTTTCCTGGCACTATAGTGGTCCTTTAAATATAAAAGTAGCTAGAAATTGCGACATAGTAATACTTCCATGCGGCTACCAAGAGTTATGATCCCAGTATGATTCTATTCATATGGCTGTATTAGAGAGACACAACAAATAAGATTTGAGCACTGTGTGCTTAAATAGTGCACTGGTTTCTCAAATAAGGGAACAGACATATGGCTACCAAATCTATTCCCAGTTTTATGATATAGTAAATAAAGATTACAAATCTAAGAAATTATAGCATAAACCTGTTACTGAGGCTTTTTAGTCCTCAAGAACCATCAAGCGTAAAACAGGAGCATAACGTAGATAAGACATGATGCTGCATAATGTACAGCTTTATATGGTGAATAAACAAAGGGTCATCTTTTACTGCAGAGTGTGTAGCATTGTGTCCAGAACTGAAGGCCGCGTGGCCTTACGGGTCTGTGTATCCTGGCTGGCTGAATGAGGGTAGTGTCAGGTTCGGCCCTTTTCTCTTGTTCCATAAGTGGTGTCGTGAGTGTCAGACCTGTGTGCCCTGTGAACTCACAGGAAGGATCGAGTCGTACTTGGTTTGCGAGGCATAGAGGTTTTCCACATTGGCCGAGGGGCACTCAGTGTTGCAAGGTCTCCCCGGGAGTTTGGCCCCCGGGTGTTCGGCCCCCTAGTTCCGCCCAGGCCGCCCCCGCAAGTACCATGGCTCAGTGGGCACTCGGGGACAGCATGTGCTCCTGCGGGCCTCCCACCCAACAGTCCACCGGCCCTGTGTCCCCTGCACCTACTCTGATCCTTTGATACTCCTGGGGTGCCCTGAATGTCTCACCCAGTACCGGCCACTTCTTCAGGACAGTAGGCGCACTGCCCCTCAGCCACCGTTCCACCGGGCTCGCAGCAGTGGGGACAATCTCCTCCGGGTGCCCACCTCACCCTGAGGTCAGGCAGCCATGATATCGGCTCGTGAGCAGTCCAGGAAGTCCGCCCGTGGTCCAGTCCACCTCGGGATTAAAGATATGTGTTGAAGTGTCCCTCAGCATACTGGTCTGCGTCTCCTTGGTCCTGTTGTCGGGCGGGTCTCATTTTGGCAGCCATTGCCAGTGTAGGGGATCGGTGTAGACCCAAGTCGGGGGCTTCCATCTTGGTGTGCGCTGTCCCCATGTGGCCAGGATTACCCCCACCGGTTGGGGGGGGGGACCGGGGCCGTTTCTCTCGTCCTTGTGGCACTCTTCTGAGGCTTTTGTTGCTGGCATGCGTTCCCACCCGGGTAAGTTGCCGGCTACTGATTCTGGGTCATATGCTGTCGATGTCCCAGCTTGTGCAGGCTAGTAGGCCGGGTGCCTCAGCTTCGGTGCTTCCGACATGTTGTTGGCCTTTGTCTGGTATCAGATTGGAGCTGAGGTGATTCTCCATTTCAGAACATCTGAATATTTGACTCCAGAACAGTGTATGTGCGGATTTAGTGCCGTTATTAGGGCCACAGACCCGGAGCCATGTTGGCGGCTCGGCCCAGCCCCCCCCCCATGATACTTTTGGATGCAATACAAAAAATATATATAATAGTTTGAGAGAGTCCCATATGAAGTGGGAAAAAAGTGTAGTAGGAAGTTATTTTTTGAAATATACATTGCAATTAGAAATCCATAAGGGGAGGGATAAATTAAAGGACTACTATAGGCACCCAGACCACTTCAGCTCAATGAAGTGGTCTGGGTGCCAGGTCCCCCTAATTTTAACCCTGCAGCTGAAAAACTTCTATGTTTACAGTGCAGGGTTAATCCAGCCTCTAGTGGCTGTCAGGGAGAGGCGCTTCAGCGATTTACACTTATTTACTCAGCATCACGGACCACCAGCATCAAAAAAGATCCCTATGGGAAAGCATTGAGTAATGCTTTCCTATGGTCTAGTTTGAGTACGTGCGCGCCTCTGACTGCCCATTCGGCTCCACTCGGGAACTGACGTCGATGGAGGAGGAGAGGGAATCAGTGCCGAGGGAGCACGATTTACGTAAGCAAACAATGGTTAACCATTTATTCGCCACGGAACGGGGCCCTAGTCACCGTTTAGGTGACTAGTGCCCTATAGCGTTAGGAATACATGTTTGTATTCCTAACGCTATAGTGTTCCTTTAAGTATTTTCTAATTAAATGAGTACAACATATTGGTACTCATTCTAGTGACCTCAGAAGAAATAGTGTTCCTGTGAACTGATTTGCAAACCTGACACATTGCAGTGCGAGCATTACCTACTACATTATCTCAGCAGCCAATACCCTAATAGTGTGCAATCAGCCATAGATCTCTTTGTAAGTGAAAATATATGCTATTCTCTAAAGTATCAGAGTATTTGGCACAGACCTTACTGTGTGATTGCATATTGCTGGATGCTGAGAGCTAGAGACCCACCAGGAGTTCATGATTTAATATAATTAAAGCCAGCCATATTTATTTAATGTTAATTGCCTACAAATGGCAAATGAGTAATAATTAAAGTACATTAAAAGTTATTACCTCACCAGTAATCCTTATTTTTCACTCCAACATCTATAAAACCAACGGCAGATGCATCGGTTCACCTACTGGCTTGTGAGCCTATGTGTTAGTACAGAAATGTGATTCTGTTATTTCATTAAATGAGATTATTAGATCAAATTATCTAAACCAGGGGTGCCCAAAAGGTAGATCCTCAGATGTAGATCTACAACTTCCATGATGCTTTGCATGCCGTTATAATGTCAAAGCATCATGGAAGCTGTAATTTGAAAACATCTGGGGATCTACCTTTTGGGCACCCCTGACCTAAACCCAGGACCTCAGAGCAGGAAATCATAAACATGACTGTAATTAGAATAAAATCAAACATTTTCAATTCTCCATTGCAGTAAGTGTTTACACAAAGTGGTCTTAGATATAACTCCTTATATCAGGAAACTGTATAGATCATTGCAACTTCTTCAGACTCCCCATCAGTGACTGGTAGTGATAGATTCTGGTAGATAAGCATTCTCTGAAAAAGGCATGTGAATAGAAAGCTGAATTTCTTTAAATGGAAGCCGAGAAACAAAGCTGAAATCCCCAACTGTCCCTAAGTCTTAGGAATGCAGTTTGGAGATTGCAAATGTTCATTGGATTCTTTCCCCACTGTCTGACTATCTGGACTTGTCAGATGTACCTTAGTTAGTACCATGGGAGGATAGGATTTATTTTATAATTGTATCTTATTTTGCTTTGCCGTCTTTATCACCTCTAATAAATCTCACTGCCAACCTAAAATTGGCCTTCTGCCGCAAGGTGTGTTCTTACTTCAGAGCGAAGACAAAGAGATTTAACCTGGAATAACTTCAGAATATACCCATTGTTTTACAATATCGGTATATCTGCATTTCATTTCATTTCATTTTATTTTTTTCTCTCTATTTGTTTCGCACTATTTGCTTCCAATATTCCTTGTATCTAATAAAATGCAGATCTATCATTTTGATTGTCTCAGCTGCAAAAATATATTGACCAAAAATGAAGCAGTTATGTTTATTAAAGAAGAGAGAAAAAAGCTGAAATCTTTTACATAAAGCTATACATAAATAGCTCAGCCTTTTTCCGATTATACAATAAAGCCAGCCATGTGTACAGTGTGGTAGACCTATTACATCAGGTATAGGAACAGCCTTATAAGGCTAAGCTATTTATGTATATAGTTAATAAATTAAGATTTTGTTACAACTATTTCCACTGCAGAGATTTCACCATTACTTTAGATACTGGTATATATATCCAGGGAGCCCTCTCCTCACTTATGTGAGAAGATTTAAGCTTTTTTCTCTCTCTTTTTCATACTGTAGGGGTTAAACCCAGAGACACCCTGGGAGTGTCTCACTGGTGAATTCTCTCTGTGACTGTGTTAACACTTAAGAAACACGCTTTTTCTACGCTGTTGTCTAGGTGTGACACAGACAGTCATAGAATCCTTTTTTACTTTTTAGTTATTAAAGAAACAGCACAAAAATGACTCGCTAAGCCGATTTAATTAAAATAACACTATAGTCACTCGCACTACTTTATCTCAACGAAGTGGTCTGGGTGCAGTATCCCTGTCATGTTAACCCCGTAAAGTTTACCAAAGCTGCAATGTTTACATTTCAGTGTATAGTCCACCTCGAGCGGCTGCAGAAACCGAGTAAAAAATCTATCACATCACACAGATGCCTCCATAGGAAAGCACTGATTCAGTGCTTTCCTTTGGGAGAGTTAGAATGTGCATGCAGAGTGCATGTGCATTAGGTCCTCAATATTCCTCTATCAGGAGCATTGGATTGGAGATTGGCTGAGAAATCCATGCCTCCTCCATGATATTGCAAGAATTAGTAAGTAAACCATTTATTTTCTTAGCATTATATTGTACACGGAGTACACAGCTGAGTACAAGTAGGGACAGGAGCACTATAGTGTTAGGGATACAGGTTTGTAATCTGAATGCTATAGTGTTCCTTTAAACTGTATCCATCCTTTCCCAATCTCCTTTATCCATATATTATCTTATCTTAAATTTGTATTTTACATTTCTATCTTCTAATTCTTTTTATTTCTATATCTAACTTTACGTTCCTGCATTTGCAAAGTAAACTCTTCCTTTTTATTTAATTGCATAGATTGTAATATTTAATTGCAATATAGGGGAGCACTGGGTATGCTACTTAAAGTAACACTATAATGTTAGGAATACAAAGCTGTATACCTAACACTATAGAGCCCTCTTGCCTCCCTCGCACCCCATCCTGGCACATAAAGGGTTAAATAGCCCTATATTCACTTACCCGAATCCAGCACAGATGTCCTTCAGTTCTAGATTGTGCTCTGCCTCCAGCTGATGGGGGGGGACTAATGCGCATGCACAGCGACCACCGCCTTCCCCATATGAAAGTAGTGAAGCAATGCTTTCTATGGGGTTTTCTCACACTCTGTGAAACTTCAGGAAGCGACTCTAGTGGCAGTTTGGTAGACAGCCACTAGAGGCAGTCTTAGTACTGCAATATGAACATTGCAGTTTCTTAAAAACGTCAATATTTTACATTGCACAACTAAGGGGGACATGGATACTACATCCAGAACACTTCAATGAGCTGAAGTGGTCTCTGTAGTGTCCCTTTAAGCACTGCAAATGTCAGATGCATGGAACCTGATTACTTTCTGTCTGTAAATACAATTAGGTTCTGAAAACTATTTTGTTGTTGCAATGAATAGTCATGGACTAACTGCTTGAAGGGTAGAAATTTATTATTTTTAATATAATTGTCTCCATTCAAGTTTAGGTGGTTTTTGGAAATAAGATTTTATGAAAATGGAATTTGCCCGAAATACACAATAAAATAGTCTCCTACCTCCCTGTGCACTAAAGCAATTAAATCCATTATTAAATAATGAAGCCTCTTAATGACTGAATAATTACTCAATAATATTTGTATTTTGAGTATGTTGTAGGTTTGTGTATACACTCTTGTCTTTTTTTTTTTTAATTACATTATACAATTATTCTCTGAAGAATTACCTCTTTAAAAGCAGTATACCAATAAAGTGTAATTCAGTTTTTTCACTGTAGTTATTTTGCATGATATCTGAAAAACAACGAACGAATCTATTTCAAATAATTGTATTTTTTGTTCTAAAGAAAAAAATATGCCGAACGTTACATTGATATAAAATATTGTTATATTCTTCTCTTCAGCACTGGAAATAATGTAACATGATTTTTTTTTTCTTTTACAGTGTAGTTTAGTTTGGTATTATGCATGCGGCACTTTGCTTGAACCCAATAAATTATTTTGCTTTGTCAATTTCAATCTGGAAGAATTTTACAATTTGTAGAACTGTTTACACCACCTCAGCTGGTTAATTACCATCTTTGGAAATACGTGCAATGTTCTAACAAAGATTTTCCTATTTGACTTGATATGATCATAGCTCCAGGCTCAAAGGGTGCAGGATACAAATCCAATTTTAATGGTATTTTTAATTAAATAGTTCCTTCCAAATACATAAAGGTGCCTTTTCTAAATTAATCTTTTGTTTTAACCTTTATTTAACGTGGCCACGGTGACTGTGTTAACAAAGGAACATTGTAATCATTGGCTTAGTTTGTACGTGACTGATACCTTTCTTTTTAGGTATTCTTAGATGTATAAATAGGTGGATAGTTACATAAGACAATATTATAACATATACATTTTGTCATATAGCAATTGAGTAGTATATCATTTCATCTACATGATTATTTTTTTGCAGAGGAGAATAAGTTAAGTTATAGGCAAGATAAAACCTTTTTTTTTTTTTTTTTTTACATTTAAGAGAAAACCTTTCTTTAGGGTGGTATTAGTAATGACTTCAATTATTTCACAGGTCATTGCCTCTGTCATCCCTTTTCATTTTCCTTGTGGTTGCATATTAATGCACTCAAATTACATATGAATCTTATTTCATTATATAAAATCTAAAAAGAATGTGTTCAGTAAGTATTTAGGAAAGGCAAATTTAACTTGTTTAGTTTTTCAAGTACATCCTGTGTTCTAGATGTCATTATAACTTAATTGTACTTCTTTATTGACCTCCGTAGTATAGAAAAATGAATTGACTTTGTCAGGAATCACACCTTTAACTTTGAATTAATGCACATAGGAGTGATAGCCACTCAGCTATTTCACCAGCTAAACAAAATAACTACAACTATTTGAGCATACAAAAATACAGCATACTAATGAGTCCAAAACAAATTCCAGTTGTAATGGTGCTTGGATTGTTCCTTTAATAAAAAACATTGTACCTAATTTTGTTTAATAAAACCGTTAATATGTTCTTGCGATTAGTTTTTTTTTTTTTTTTTTTTAATACAATGCTGTATAAAATATTTTCTTGTCTGTTATATCTTGATATCATATTTTTTGGCACCAGCGTCCAAATTTTGACATATGATTAAAAAAAATACACTGTTAAATCACACAAGTTCGTAAGTTAAATTGTTTTACATTTCTAGAAAAAAAAAAGTTCTATTCTTGTTAGGTAAGGTTTAACATATATTAAAAACATGTATGTCACTTTTTCATGCTTTGTCATCTGTGGAATGTCACTTCTGAGTGTCCAACAGTAATTATAGAACTCAATCGATCTGTAATCCCAGATTCCATCCATAACATCTTGTTAGATTTTCATTGTGTTTTGGTTTTGTAGGTTTTTTGTTTTGGTTGGTTGGTTGGTTTTTTTACATTATGAACAATGGCCTTTTTCATTGTTTGTGATCAAATGAGGATCAGAAGGTGTCAAATTACCGTTCACCAAACAGGCACTAATTTTTAAGTTACAGGGTGGTTCTTACTAAGAGCAGCAGGTTGTCAAATTTGGATATTTGTACAGGAAATATAACAGTTTGTTGAATGGTCCTGTGATTCTCTCCACATCATAGGGACAGCAAAAGGCATTTGATCATTTGATGGTTCCAGAATCCGTACTAGATAGATGTGAGTTTAGTGATCTTCTAAGATGAATGAGATGTGACAAGAGAAATCTATCTAAACATACCACCTGTGTTAGAAACCATCAGGAAAATGATATCTGGACCTTTGAAAACCCAACCAAATTTTTCCAACCTTCTCCAGTTAAGATAATAGAATATAAGACCAGGCAGGTTCCTATATCCACTTTTGATGGCACTGATTCAACAAACAGGATAAATTATATGCTGTTTTTAGGGGCCTCTATACCAACCTAAACCTTGCATGTTCTTATTAACCTAGGACACATGATGGAAATATTCCGCCATGATTCCCTTTTATTCCAGAAGTTGTGTCCTTAAGGGGTTAAAGAATCCTTTTAAAAGGTCTAATTTGTCCTCCTCAATGCTATGTATTTACAGTGCATAGCAAAGTCCTATACAACACAGTATCGTTAGGTTATGCCCTAATTATAAAATACACTAAAAGGCTTACCAAAACGGGTGACAATTCTGAATTAATTTTTCAATTCTACACCCAAAATGCACAAATATCAGCTCATCTCATCAACAGATCTCATCTAACATATTCTTTACCGGTAAAATACTATACTCTGCTATAGTCATTTCAGAATGTTTGTAAACAATAGTCACCAAAAACGTGAGCGGCTTCAACTGACCTGAAGAGAAAACTGTCCAGGACAATGTGTCATCAAGTGTGTCTTTACAATCCTGCGCACAGCAACGGGAAGAAGGATGAGTACGACCCTGCTTAGCAGCTCCTGGATTACCTTGGCCACACTCTGTGTGTGATCTGAGCAAATTATTGGGGGCAAGTGCTCTTCAGGTATCTCCATTTTCAGGTAAGAATCTGGCTCAGAAGCTCTGCGAGGCGGTGGATAATGAGGACGCTCAGTAAGTTATCATTATATTCGTATTATAAGCCTAGCATTTAACAATTTTTTTTTTTTTAATAAAAAAAAGTCACAACTTCAGGGGCTATCAAACTGGAGTGAAGCTGTATGGGAAATTGCATGTTGTGTATTAATGTAGAGAGTGTATAGAACGCTTTGGCTTTTGCCACCCGGAAGAACGTCTATTATTGTTGTGACGTCATGGTGAATTGTCGTATACTGACATTATTTTACTGGATACATTGCCTTATGATGCGAGTGCTGTGTGTGAATAGAACATACCTAAGTTATTTCATCTTAACAAAAGTCCTAGTGCTAATTTGTCCGCGATTTGTGTGCAGTTTGCTTGCAAGCTCAAAAGTACAGGTGGTACTGAATGTGCATTCTCTGCTAAATAAACGAGGGAAGATTAAAAAAAAAAAAATGAAATGCAAAGAAAAAACATTTCTGTTGTGACACAAGCCAAAGGATAGTATTATTTTGTCCATACAATATAAAGTGTATTCATAAAGTATGAAAGTTACCCTTCATTCACCTTATTGCATCGTGGCTGACCTAAAGTCAAATACATGTCTTTGGAAAATTAAGCACTTACTCCTTGGATGCGGACGAATATTTACTCAATTACAAGTCAGAAATCTTTGCAATTCTTAAAGTAGTACACTCATTTGTACAACCATATCATCCTGACCTGGTACCATCCCTTATGGGTGTGTAGTGGTATCTGTGTTTTGATCTAGATCATAGGCGGTGGTGGAACAAACCACTGTTTTTAAAACTTAAGCAGCTGCCAATGAAATGCACAGTTGCTAGTATGTTCTTTCTTGACAAAAGAGGAACAAATCTACTTTCAAGTGCTAAAACACGGTTCTAAAAACTTTATTCATACATTAAAAAAAAAAAAAAAAAAAGCAAGAAACAGCCGTGAACTGTATAGTCCAGATTCTGACATTGTTTTAGTTGTATTTTGGATGTCTGGTCAAGTTTGTGAGCTTTTGTTGAATAGGAAAGAGACTTTTACCTTTGAAGACCTAGTAATTCCTACTGCTCTATAAGAGTCAAATCTGTTTAATAGAACATTGGCTTTATTTTGCACTGTGTGCTTTAAATCGGCTACATCTGCATTTAAAGTTCTGTTAGATTCTGCTAGTGTAATACATTTTTATCTTTATTCTATTCCCTCGGTTCTGCCATTCACCTTGGTAAACTGAATAAATTCAATCTGCAAGTAAAATTAGATTATCCAACATTGACAAACCTGTTCAAGGTTTCACAGTTTTCATGTTCGTAATATAGATGAGAATCGATTCGTCTACGTTGTATACGTGACCACAGACTCTGTTTACTAAGGCATGATTGGCAATTGTGCTAACAGCAACATTTAATTCAAGGAAACTTATCTCTAAAAACATCGGGGACAAATAACATAAAATATCCTGATTTTGATTTATTCTATTTAAAGTTTTTTTTTTTTTTTTTTAATCTAGTTCTAGTAGAATTAATTGGTGGATGAAGAGTAGGTGAACACCTTTTTATATTATATATATATAGATAGATAGATATAACATGTTTCACACTGTTATGTGTAGCACTCATGAATGTTTTATGCATTTTTGCCCTTTACATCTGAATAATGATATGATAATGCCAAGGTATAACGCCCCCCGCCAACAGTGGTAGATGCAGGTCTTTCTTAGTATTATGGGTTATTTTGGATATTCCTGCTCCGTTGAAACTTGATCTAGAAAGCTGATTGGTTATTTGCTCATTTGAGTTGGTATAATAAAGCATTAACTTTTTATAAAATATAGTGCAGCATGGACTCTTTACCATACATCATGATGTTCACTTCCTCCACCTATCACAGGTGAGAACAGATTTTTACTGAGATCGAAGGTACAGGGGTCCCAGTATCATCGGTTATACAATTATCTGCTTATTGGTATGCATACACTTTTAACGGTACCCGCTCCATTTAAATAGCATGAGAGGCAGACACACAATTCAGGCCTGTTTTTTGTGTGGAAGAGGGGGCATCTCAAAGGAGGAGTACAATAAAGATCTTGTTTTTAACACATGATCATAATGTAACATTGTAATTTGTGTCAAGGATTTGTTTTCTTAATTAGCGGTGCTGACCTTCTGGCGCCACATTTTTTTTTTAATGGTGTTTGGAGGTTTCCTTTAAATCCTACCTGGGCATTTAAGCTTATAACAATTTGTAACATCGGTAGCATTACCAGCAAACAATCTTGAGACATATATGGTTTGTAATTGCATTGAAATACTCACATGAAACAGGCTGAAAGTCATTGTAAGTTACCCTGATTAGTATATTTAGTTTTCAGTTTTGTGAAATATAGAGATGTACACCAATATTTCACAATAAATAATTATTTATTGATGATTTTCACAAAAATATAACTTAATATGTTTTTCAGGACAATATCAACTAAAAACATACAAAAATAAGTTTGACATTGGTCAAAAATAAGTCAAACATTTACAACAAGACTAAATTGGTTAAACAAAAGTAACCTTTATATCTTGCTCCCAGTATAATGAAGAACTGAGATAGTATGCAAAAATATTTGTATCCCCCAAAGTTTTGGTTAACTGACATTTGTCTTAAGTTTTGGCCAGAAAGATAATGTTTTTCTAATCTAGAACATCTATGCACTAAAGAGAATCATTACTCACAAATTCCTTCTCTCCTTTTCATTTTTGTTTTTATCAGCACACAGATCTATGTCAGTACATGGACAAACATCCAGGAGGTCTTCACCCAGAGAATGTGAAGGTAAGCTAATGCCATGTATTAACACACACTGATGGGAGTACCAAGTCAAAACACACACTTACAACATATGACTGTGTTGTGTATGGAAGATCTTGCCTTTTATGAAATATCATACAGATACTATCTGTATAAGACTGAAATATTTTAATCTTTTGAGGTCAGCTCTCTGTCACTCTAAATGTTATCTTTATAACCTGAATCTTTTTATGTCAATAAAGGGACCCCAGGCAGCCACTTCTCGCTTACATTTTCAAAATGAAGAGGTTAATGCACACACCATGTTTTGGGGAATCCCACAAGTGTGTTTCAAACAGATTCAATAGTAACAAATATTCACTAGTAAAAAATATGAAAGTCAAATAAAGACAACATATAGGCACCTATCCAGGCCTTGTCAAGACTTGACATAGGCCTTGATAGATGCCGAAGTCCTGTCTCTATTTCTGCAGGCTTCCTGCTTAAAGAAACCATCAGATGTGTCCAGACTTTCAGATTTGCTTCCCATTGATGACATCATCTGACCGGATACTTTTAGGTCCAATCCAAAGATTCTAATAGAGAAACATTGGGGACCTACTGGATATGTTCATTGGTTGCTGTGAACCGGCGATTGGATACTTCCAATTAGGAATCATTGCATTGCCAAACAAAAATATTTTTACTACTGAAAGTGTTCACTAGGAAGTGCCTATAGAGCAAAGATAGGCTTCAACACTCTAGATGTTATTCACTACATCTTCCCTGATGTTTTTCCAGTATTATGGCTTTAAGAGAATTATGGGAAATGTAGTCTACAGCCTCTGGAGTGCCGAAGGTTGCCTCCCCCTGTTCTAGTGGTTGTCTGTGTGACTGATTGTCTAATTGATTTTCACTAGAACCCATGTGTCTTTGTTATATGAATATATCTATGTATATGTGTGTGCGTGTATATATATTTATGTATAAATATCTCTTTGAATAGATTTTTTTTTTTTTTTACTCCTTCTCCTTCACCTCTGTGAAGTTTGCTTATGATGTGTCCTACCGGAGTTGAGATTTAATGTTCTTCGCTCAAGCATCAGTTTGCCTCTCTGACCTTTTCAAATACATTCTAGCTCTGATAATGGAATAGGAACCAGGTACAGTCAGTGTAATAGTTTTAATATCTAATGGCTTAATGGAAATAAAGTTAGTGCTTTCAAGACCACTTGAGTTTTTATTTAAGTCCTGCTATAAAAATGTCATTACACAATATAATATCAAATCAGCATCATATTTATTCAAGTCAAGCATGTATTAAAAACGACTTTTCTGATAGCTGCATTGCACTCATTTTACAGTATTCCAAGAAATGTCCTTAGTGATCTTGAAAGCTTCTGCTTCAGTTACCCATTAATGGCATCAATTGCTTCCTGCGTTTCCACATCTACAACGAGACATCCCTATGGACTCTGATCGGCACAGGTGGAATAGTCCTTGATCACATTTTAACTAAATCTATAGTAATACTTGACAAGCAACTTAGGGCTCCATTTAATATTGTTGGATAGGTTTTCCAAATGATTTAATATTGTTGGGTAAAATAAAAAATGTTTAACATTTGTAAAATTTCAATGATTTTTGATAAATGGATTTTATATATATTCTTATATTTCAATATGCAAATTTTTTTTTTTAAAGGTTAGCCTAAAATATTAAATAATTTGGAAAGCTTATCCAACAATATTAAATCAATTGGGAAAATAAAATATTTTTGTTAAGCCATTCCCATTGACTTGAGCTAGGTTTTGTTTGCTTATCAGTAACAATTGTTTTACCACTAGCCCTATACGTTTGAGAAAACAGTTTTATTTCTTACTGCACAGATGCTTTCCATTTCTGTGAACTATGAAATCTTTTAAATTGACATTTAAAAGTGCCAGGATCCCATCCCAGAGTAAGTAGTCAAACCGTTTAAGAACAGTTTGACAACTTACCTGGGGTCTGCTGGGATATAGGGCATAGGAGCAGTGGTATGTGTGAGGGGTGAAGTGTGTGTGAAAGGTGAAGTGTGTGTGTGAGTGCGTGAGTGCGGCAGTGTATGTCAGGGTTGCAGTGTATGTGTGTATGGGGGCACTGTATATGTGTGTGGGGCAGTGTGTGTATGGGGGGTACTGTATGTGTGTGTGGGGCAGTGTGTGTGGGGGGGCAATGTGTGAATGGGAGCAGTGTACATGTGTATGGGTAGCACTGTATGTGTGAATGGGGGGCAGTGTGTGTGGGGCAGTGTATGTGTGTGTGGGGGGTAGTGTGTGTGTGTGGGGGCAGTGTGTGTATGGGGGGAGGAGGGTAGGCAGGCTTCTTAATAATGTTTTTTTTTTAATTTAAATTAAATAAATATATTTATGTCCCCCCTCCCTTCTTACCTTTATTGAGGAGGAGGGGGGACATTTCTCCATCCCTGGTGGTCCGGTGGGTAATCACTGGTGGTCCCAGTGGTGAGGTGAACTCTAGCCCATACCTCCAGGGCTAGAGTTCACTGTCGCGAGATCCGGAGCGTTGCCGTGTTAACCGTGGCAACGCTCTGTGCTCGGAGCTGCAGGCTGAGCTCGGGGATCTGCCACTGATTGACATAATGGTAAAAAATGTTATCATAAACCAAAAAAATATATTCTTTTTACAACCTGAACCTTGAGCTCTAAATTAAAATTAAAAGTCTTCTGATCTTCTTTTAAAGAAATTTCAATCACTGAGCTTCTTCTTCCAAACTAAATTACAAAAAATACAAAAATATGAAGAAATCTGTAGGAACAGCCTCAATACAACTCTAAACAGTTTATCATAGAGCCTGTCATACTTACCCATTCCAGAGCTCCCCTATCTGGTGGCGGGTCAGATGCTGCACACTCTGCATGTGCATCTATTTGTATGAAGTCTCGCCAATGTCATAACGGCTCGACTCAAAGTGCCGAACCAATGTGTTTGTACGAAATTAAACTCCCGAATAAGGCTTTCGGTCGAATTCAGGTGTTTAGGCACTCTACTATGATGTAGACCAATGGGATTTGTTCAGACCAGACCCTTTCAGTTACGAGTTGCCCTGTTGTGGTTCTTGTTGACCTAAGAGTGCGCTTTATATTATATTTGGATTTCTTGTTACCGACTTTGGCTTGCTTATCGTTTCTCCGCTTTCTGACCTTGGCTTGTCTTACCGTTTTTGCTGTACTCTCCTATGTTTGACCTTGGCTTTCTTCCTGACTACTCTTTACTTTAAACCCGGCCATTCTAATTCTTTAGTAAGCTGTCCCCGGTAGCTGTCCCCAGTAGCTGTTATTCTGCCAGTTTTATATTTACTTTAATTGTATTATAAGGTAGTACACCCTAAACTAGGTGCATGAAAGCATACGGCATACGTACAAGGAGATTTATGTCCATTGCAGACACATCCACAATATCCAACAGCAAGGCCTGGACATGTACACCTTGCTCATACTACTGTTATCTCTCCTATTGGTAACCTTAATGTCACCATGAGAGGCTGTACCAGGGGCCTGTGGGTGGTTTGGAACTTGGGTGCAGCGGGAAAGCTCTCTCTACAATCATGACATCCAGAGACTACCCTGGATGACAGGGTTCTGATGGTCTGTTCTGGCACTGGGGCTTTATTAGTACAAAAGGGTCCAAAATGAGTTATCCGATGGAGGCAAAGATCAATGTCAGGGCAGGGGGTGAGATACGATGTCTGGAGGCAAGCCAAAGTCAGCATCAAAGCTGTTTAGACAGGAAAAGGGAAGAGGAGAAAATCACACAATAATGCTAGAAATCTGGGCACTGCTACAGAACAAGGGCTGTTCAAATAATGTGACCGTTTCCACAAGGTACAAGTAACAGCATCATCTTGGCTGCATCATTATCCCTCCTCTGCCTCTTGTCACTCCTGCTCCATCTGCACACATCAGCCTGCATGTCGACGACCGTCTTGGTAATATGTTGTGACCGCCGTGGGCTCAAGGGCATAACTGCAGAGTCAGCTGCCCTGGGACAGATGAGTACTGCCAGGCTTTGTGACACACCATTTCTGCCTTTACATTACACTTCCACTCACTCACAAACCAATACTACATGGTTTCTGTGAACAATTTCTCCATGTTGCCCTTTGATTTTGAAGTGGGTGTATCACCTTAGTTGGATACATGTCTTGCCGACCCTCCACCTTCTCCACCAGATGTGACGGAGCTCCTGTACTCCGACAGAGTACCTCCACCCAATCCACTTCCTAGCCACTTGCATGGACCCAGAAACACTTCGACTGGGTGCTTCAACCCCAGTCGTCGAGGCTTGACTGGGGTCTCTCTGGAGCTTTTCCACCCAACCAGGCTGCAGTTCTGCAGCTCTCCCTCCAAGCAGATATTATCCCCACTGCCTATTCTGCTGCAGACAGGTAACGCCCCTCTTCTTATTCCACTGCAGCTTTTCTTCCAGGCAGGTATTGTCCCCTCTGCTGCTTTCCTGCTTACAGTGATTGCCAATTGTGAACTGTCATTACAAAGGCACTAGCTCTCTTGATTTATCCCAGGGCTAGAGGGATCATGCAGCCAGCTAACAGGTCCAAAGACTCTGTGACTGGGATCCCTAAAAATCCACACAGGAGACCCAGTTCCAAATGGAACTGACATAAAATACTTTATTTTACTTGGGACTAGCCCATGTGTACGTTACATAAAGCTTATGGTGACAACTTAATAAAATGCAAACAATCAAATCACATCAAGCGACATACAGGAACTTATAATGACATATTTATAAAGGGGTGGGGTAGTCAATAATTAACACAAAACATCTTTCCTGCCTGCAGAATTAGCAATATGCAAATCTTCCTGAATGGGCGCTGGGCAGGGAGACATGGGCTGGAGGGATAGTCCATAGCAAATATAGTCTCTTTGGAGAAGGTAAGACATGCATCCAGCTAAGATGACCGAAGGGCTCGTCACAGGATGTTTCTCATTTCAAAGTCACCATCAGTGCTTGTTCCACAGGGTGCTGGAATGTGCTATTCATCCACCAATGTCTTATTGTTGGATGCTCCATCCATTGGCTCTGAGTAATGCAGCTGAATGCCAAATGATCAGGCATCTTTTAACCCAAAAATGTGTGACATGTCATGATTCCCTTTTATTCCATACATTTGGTCCTTAAGGGGTTAAAGGGACATTGTCCAAGAAGGCAGCCATATATACTTATTAATTTATTTTATTTTACTGCTCAGGCCTTTTCCCCGTTTTTTGGTCACTTCTCACAATTTCTATGACTATGATCAGCATTTATTAGCTGTCCCCTAGCTAACAGTTGCTTTTTTTCCCCAGCAATCATCTCTTTTTGTGGTGCCACATGTGGAATTCTGAATCACGATCAAAACAAACATGCTCGTCCATTGTGCGTTTAGTTTGGTTCGGGATTCAACTACATTTAAGCTCAGAGTTCAGGAATTTGGCCGAACTGAAACAAAACAAATCTAGTATGTATGTATGACTAAAGAGACAAGTTAAATATAAGACTAGAACGACGTTTAGCTGAATATGAGTACATATTAGAAAAAAAGTATATACATAATAAATGTACCCGTACTATGCTTTTCAGGACAATATCACCTAAAAACATACAAAAATAGGTTTGACGTTGGTCAAAAATAAGTCAAACATTTACAACAAGACTGAATTGGTTAAACAAAAGTAACCTTTATATCTTGCTCTCAGTATATCTACTACTAATTTGGAAAAGTCTGTTTCAGCAGTGTTTATATATTGGTAGAAGATGATAAATCACAGCAATTGGCTTTGCATTGTCATTGTTATTTTCCATGAGCTAGAACGTGTATTAACGAAGTGTTCTATATAGCATATCTATTACAGGCAGGTAAAGATAGCAAGCCATTCTCTTTATAAAGCTGTCTATCTTAATACTGAATGTCAAGGGGAGTATAAGTCAGGCGGAATTTGTTTTGTTTGCATTTATTTTTAATGAAATTTGATAGCGACAGTTACTTATTTTACTCGGTTCTACTTAACTGGCTTCCAGCACTGCCATCCGTATTCCAAATTTACCGTTCTAATATATATTGTAAAATGTTTAAATGTTGTGCCTAAAAGGCAGGTTTTAAATTCAATATATGGACATGTTTTCTTTTCTTTTCCTTTATTGCATTTTCCCATCGGTTATTGTCGAATTACAGTAGTAGATTATATTTTAAAAAGCAATAAGTAAATCAAACCAAATAATAAATTCTAAATTGCTCTCTACTCAGCCAGAAAAACAAAAACATGAAAATCCCATTACTGCGTGTGATGGACAATGTCCTCTTATCCCCTGACTATTTTAATTTCAGCTGCTAACAGACTGATTGGATGGCTTTTCTTTTGAAATCCAATCTAATTAACGCTGCTATAACTAATCTGGTATAAGATTGCGTCAGTGTTTGATAAACAGAATGGACAGGTGAAATTTGTTCTCAGATCCGAAGATTGACTATGTAAAATGTGGAACATATTTTACAAAAAAATTTTGGATTGCTTTCATCATAAAGCCTGCACACCCCAAATACAGTTTACATTGCATTTATTCTGGTTCCATGCACTTTCTAGAAAAGTGTTAAAATGAACAGCAAAGGTCTTGAGCCTAGAGACATTTGAGACCTCAAATCAGTTGTAACCATTTATATGTTTTATGATACAGGAATTCTGTTGCTTTATAAATCTGGATTTTTTTATCCCATCCAGTTGGCTTACAGGGGTTCCTTTTAAGGTTATAAATACTGTAGCTCTCTATTAACAGTTTGTTTCAGAGTTCTAACACATAACTGTGCTGGCCCCTCTGTTTGTGGGTACCCTAGAAAATTTCCTTATCTTCAGGCCAAATTAGAATATCACAACCGTATCTTATCAAAATTTGTTACGGCACTGATAAACCCATTATGGAGGCTTTGCTTTGGTAAACCAGAAAATGTCGGGGAAATCATCAGGGAATTTTGAATCTTTGGCTTAAATAGCCGTGTTGCAAACAAATAATATTTTTACAAATTTGGCTATTTTGGCCTAAAAACAAATTATATTCCCTTCAAGGTCTTAAGAATTCTCAGATAAGTTAATAACTCAGGCTAAAGAATAAACAGTTTGTCTCTAATATTGTTAACACTAGAATATCTCTCAGAACGTTTGAAAAATGCGGTCGTCTAAACACACTGGTGTCCTACTTGACTTATCCAGCTGGTGTAATTATCGCTTTTTATGCTGAACTGCTATATGTTCTAATATGAGCTCAGAAAAGGACAGTAGCAAAGCTGGACAATCGTGTTCTCAAGATCACTACAATGGTACCAGAAATGTATATGCTTTAGATATACTATGTTTTGACTGTTTCTTTTCTTGGCACTGACTCCAGTTTAGACAGCAGGTTTGCTGATACAGTGTACGTAGAGGTACTGTAGCAATCCGAAAGTCTTCACAATGAAAAATAATTGTAAAGTTTAATTTTGGATAGAACATATGCGAACAGTATACAAACAATGAACTCAGAGCATATAGAAGTAGACAATATGAAGCACTGTTTTATTTAATTAACCCCTTAACGCCGTTACGGCGTTCTATGCCGTTGCGGCTTTAAAGGGCCTTAAAGCCGTTGCGGCGGCATAGAACGGCGTAATGGCTTTCAGCCCCAGGGGATCACAGCTACTTACCTCCACTGCGATCCTCTTCTGGAGGGCTGCCTAACCGCCCAGGCAGCCCTCCCCTGGCAAATGAGGCCCCCGGGTGCAATGTGATCGCTCTCAAAGAGCGATCACATGGCCCCCTATAGCTGGCTATAGATCTGGTGGGAAATGAAAAAAAATAATAAAAATAAACATGTGTAAAAATAAATTAAATATATATAACGTCATATAATTAATATATATATATAACGTCATACGTTGTGTATTTTAATACTAATATTAGTATATATAATAATATTAAAATACACTTAGAATGACGTTACATATATATATATATGTATATATTATATATATAATAGATATATACACATATATATACGTATAATTACATTAATAAATAAAATAATAAAATAAATTAAAATATTGAAACAAAATTTTATTAAAATTATATATTCATATGTAATTTCATTCTAACTGTATTTTGTTATTAATATATATATATTGGTAACAAAATACACTTAGAATGATATTCTATATATATCTATCTATATATAAAATACAAATAACCGCAAATATATATATATAGATAAATACATATAATTACATAAAAGATTACATTAGTATACACGTAGAATTTAAATACCTATAAATGCATATATATTCAAATTCTACGTGTATATTTAAGTAATCTTTTAACATAATTATGTGATTTGATTAATTAAAATTTGATTGACATGCCTGACAACACAGGGAGAAAGTGCAGAGAATTTAATTCGCAAGCACTATATTTGACCCTGTAACTCTCCA
The DNA here is from genome assembly GCA_933207985.1 of Pelobates cultripes. NCBI lineage: Eukaryota > Metazoa > Chordata > Amphibia > Anura > Pelobatidae > Pelobates > Pelobates cultripes. Next base: position 42,138,464 of record OW240915.1, read on the forward strand.
AGACACCATAAAACCTGTACATAGGGGGTACTGTTTTACTCGGGAGACTTCGCTGAACTCAAATATTAGTGTTTCAAACTGGTAAATTGTATTACAACGATGATATTTCAAGTAAACGTGACTTTTTTTGCATTTTTTACAAACCAACGGCACCTTTGTGGACTATATTATTGTTGTAATATGTTTTACTGTTTTAAAACACTAATATTTGAAGTCTCGAAAATGCTAATACCCCCGTAACAAGGATTTTTATTAACAGAAGGAAGTCACATATAAGGCTTGCATTTCATTTTGACATTGAAATTTGCCAGATTGGTTATGTTGCCTTTGAGCGTATGGTAGCCAGGAATAAAAATTACCCCTATGATGGCATACCATTTTGCAAAAGTAAAACAACCCAAAATTACCAAATGGGGTATGTCGATCATTTTAGTATGGGCGATGCTGCAAACACTGGCCAAATATTAGTTTTTTGCTTTTTTCACACAAAAACAAATATGAACGCTAACTTTGGCCAGTGTTTGTGACTAAGTGGCTACTAAAAAAGACTAAACATACCCCACGTTCAATACCTTGGGTTGTCTTCTTTTTCAAATGGTATGCCATTATGGGGGTAATTCTCATTCCTGGGCTACCACACCATCTCAAAGGTAACATTACTAATCTGGCAAATTTCAATTTGAAAATGGAGCGTTCTATATTTGACCCTGTAACTTTCCAAAACACCATAAAACCTGTTAATGGGGGGGTACTGTTGTACTCGTGAGACATCGCTGATTACAAATATGTGCATTTTTGTGCAGTAATACCTAACAGTATTATTACTTTAACAGCTAAAATGTCAGACGGAAATACAAATTTAAAAAAAACTTATTTTCTAAATTATTTTTACATTTTATTCATAATAAATTATGTTCCATATATGAATAATTAATGATAAATTAAAGCCCTGTTTCTCCTGAACAAAATGATATATAATAAGTGTGGGTGCACTTAATGTGACAGCGGTGAATTACGGGTGAACAGACATATAGTTTAAATTCCAGTTTTTGTTTACGTTTTGTTTTGATCAGAACGTGTACTATTAACTCCGTCCTGAAGGGGTTAAGATTGATTGAAGTAATGAAATAAATGCCATTACAAACCCAGCTTGATATTTTTAACTATAAAATAGTTTATAAACTCTTAATGAAGCTAGGCACAATTTAGACATACACATATGGCAGTATCATAGGGCATACTATATCATCCGTACTGCGATCCAAATCAATGGTTCTTCAATGGACACTTCAGACCAGTAAAGCACTTCAGCTTGCTGTAGTGCTCTATGTGTGAAGACTGTGTCCTTTTTTCTTTTTTTCTTTCGATTTTACAAAAAGTGCAGATTTCAATATAAATGAAATGAACCAGGTCATCCCCAGGCTGTCAATCAGACAACCTTCCCTGTTAATTCCTGATTGTTTAGCTCGCTGGAGCTAAACTCAAGAGGCAGCAATTGCTCAGAGTACCTGCCTTGCAAAGACTTCTCAATGAGCTGCATTGGAAAGTCTGATGGAGAAGAAGTGGTGGGCATGCACCACTTGCACCAGACAAGAGATCTGCAGATTTTCAAGCTGTGTTTATATCTATCCCCAATACAAAATGTATAATTAAATGCATGCATGCTTTCATTGGGATGATTTGTTATAAACAGTGATTTAGTTTTATTTGTGCAGTGGAGTGTCCCTTTAAACCTTGAGTACACGGCAAACATTGGGTCCCATGTTACGACATCACACTTATTTGGCCCACTGCAAATGTGTAGAATAAATGGTATAATGAGTGTTTTGAGCAGAACTGATGTTGTCAAATATTATGTTGCAAATGAATAATGTGTCACTGAGCTAAATTAACAATTGAAGAATGGTTCATCAAGCTAATGCCATGTATGCAATTTGGATCCCTGTCAGGAAAGGTTAAGAATCACCAGTGAAGATAAGTGTTCTGTACTAGTGAAGACAGCAGTGCTTCACCGGAAAAAGATGTGTGAATTCTTATCATGGCATTTTGTTAACATCTGGAATACTATGCTGCATGATTTGTTGTCACCAGGTTCTATTTGGGCTGCATATGTGGACGTTACCACATCCATATGCTCATCTTAAAGGTAAAATATCCCAGTAGAGTTTGTGAGTACATTTTTCTAGTGTTTTTTTTAATCAGTCTTCTTTCATTACTTCTTTGTGCCTATTATTATTAAAACATGTTTTGTGTCAGTATTTGCTTTCAAATGATATCTGTTTAATGTAGTGGTTTATATTTGGAGTGTAGGATTATATTTATTTATTTGAGAGAATCCATTTTTTTACACCTATTCCAGCACAAATTATTATTTTTATTATTCTATATATAAGCAGCAGCAAATTCTGCATCACTTTGCAATCATAGAATTGGGATAATCGACAACATGTAGTATACACACAAAATATTAACAGTGAGGAAGAAGGCCCTGTTTAAATGATTTTATAATCTGTGAGATTGGTATAGTTTTGTAAAGAAATAAACAGAGAAGCACACTTTGAGACCAATGCCAGCAACGATCCAATATTTTTTCCATATATTTATTTACTGTTTACAGATATTTGTAAACCGTAAATAAATGTATTAAACAAAATCTGTTTTCATGTTTTTATTTTTATAGCTTCCAGATGTGTCCACTGTGTCCACAAAGCTTTTCATTTGAAGAGAATTTCATTGGACAATGTCCAGCATGAGCAAGGAAGTTTGTGCTGATAGGCCACCTTTGGCACTCCAGATGTTTTGTACTAGGGATGTGCATGGGGAAAATATTCGGTTCGGTTCAGCATTCCGAAATTCGGGACCTAGGCACTTCGGTTTGGAACTTCGGTACTTTGGCACTTTCGGATCTTCTCTTGCAGCTGCTTAGTAGATAACTCCCTAATTCCCACGGTATTAGGGAGCTATCTACCAAAAGGCTGGAAGACCTAAATTGGTATTCCAGTCAAATTTAACAATACTAAGTAAAGATTACTTAGTATTAGTAAATTCTGCCCCTATTCGCTATACTGCGAGTAGGGGTATGTCCGGTAAACAGTGAGCAGCCCTGTTAATAATAGGATAGAAAACCATCGGGTTTTCATTCAGAATGAAGGTCATCTAAAATAAATTGTAATCCTAAAACATGTATCATACATATTATGTACATTATAATAAACTAATTTTGTTTCCATTTAATATCACTCAAACAATTTGTTTTGTAAGGCAGCGTAGCCCTTGCTTTTTTGTTTGGAGATTTCTCTGTTGACCGTTCCACCTCATTCTGAGAATATTACAATATTTTCTTTGATATTATCACTAAAACTGGTCTCGAGTAGAATATAAAATGACACATATATGCTGTTGAATGTACAATAGGTGCTGTCATTCTAAAATTGGCTGTAAAACAGGTTGTACATCTATTTTTATTTTGCCATTTATGTGAATTTTTATGCTTGCTCTTTATTGTGTTCATGGAATATTTAGAGATTTCCTAACGACATCTAAATCGTTCAGTTCCATTGTGTACAGCAATGCATTCTAACTCTTGGAATAATGTCTAAAGTGATATTGTCCTCCAGAACTCTCTTTGAGATTCCAAATTTGGCCTCAATTTAATACTAGTTTTTCAAATGGTTTAACATTTTGAAAACATTTTAATATTTGAATATTGTTTGATATATATATATATATATATATATATATATATTTTAATATCCAAAAAATATAAAATTTGCCAGAAGACTGAAAGCGGCACTGGTAAGTTGTCAAACCATACTAAAATGGTTTTCCAATACTTACCAGGCACCTTAACCACTAATCTAGGATGTAGTGGTTATGATTCTTGCAATGTTCCTTTAAATGTAAGAAAAAAGAAAAGTGGCAATGAGATTGTCTAAATATAGAAGACAGAAAATAAGGGGGTAACCCTAAATAATTGGAAACAATAAGGAGGAGAGAGATTCTGTCCCTTAAATAAAAATCTAGAAGATACTTTATTAATCTAATACAGAAGACATTCCTAAATAGACTACTTCTCTTACTCTAATGTGAAGACATTCCTAAATAGACTACCTCTCTTACTCTAATGTGATACTAATGGGTGTCCAAGGTTAGACAGACCAAAAGACCATCTATAGGTACTGAGGGCGTATATATAGGGCCCTCTATATACGCCCTCAGTACCTATAGATGGTCTTTTGGCCTGTCTAACCTTGGACACCCATTAGTATCACATTAGAGTAAGAGAGGTAGTCTATTTAGGAATGTCTTCTGTATTAGATTAATAAAGTATCTTCTAGATTTTTATTTAAGGGACAGAATCTCTCTCCTCCTTATTGTTCCTTTAAATGTGCATTAATTCACATCTAACCAAAGAAGAGCCATTCATTTAAAAAAAAAAAACTGCAATATTATATGAGAGAGATCTTCATGAAATATTCCTTTTGACTGTGTTGGAATTTTACTGAAATTCTAACCTAGTCAAGAGATCTACAGAGACAAAGTAGGGGCTTTGCAAGTAGTGACAGCTGCAGAGAATTGTCTGTGTCTATGGAGGATCCTGCGAACATAGAACGCAATGCTGTACTCTCACTCATGAGTACTCATCAGTAGTGACGTCGGCCGCTGAAGCGCCAGGAGTTGAAGAGGAGCAGAGTGATAAAGATGGAATTGCCAACGAGGGTTAGGTTCAGGTAAGTTTTCTTACCTTTACTTGCCCCCCTCCCTCCGGCCACCGGACCCCTAGCAGCGGTGTTACCTTTGGGAGTCTTTGCAATGGTGGCAGTGCCTCTTTAAATGCTCTTTAATATGTATGAAAAGTCTACACAAATGGGCAGTAGGGGGAAATACCTTATGATGTAGCCATTTGGGCTTCTCTGAATTCTAATGAAAACTGTATGTTTAGTATTTTTACTTTTCATATTGTAAATACAGTTCTTTGCCCTTTGCTTTTTATATTTTTATTATGGGTAATAGGTTGGGGCTTTTTCCATAAAGTGGGCTCAGTTTGCAAAGCAAAAAAAATGCTGAAGTTAGTTGCACTCGAAAGGTGATATTTTGCCATTCACAATGGAAAAAATAAGCAGGTGTGAGAAAAGCAAGCAATATTACACCAGATTAAGAAAGCCTGTCACAGATCCCATAGAAAATCAATTACCCAAATAGACATTTGTTCATTTTGCGTGTCATCATTTTACACTGGCAGATATCTCTCACCTAAGTCGGCTTGCCACTTAGACAATTTTGTTGCATAGAATTTTCAGTCAGACATTCCCATGTCTTCCTTGTACTTCTATTTTTACATTGTGTGGTAGATCTTGAGATATCACATTTGTAAATGTATATTGTACTCTTCTAAACGTATTGTTTGGCTTTTTCTTAATATTGCTTGTTTTGACTTTCTTTTTCTTACTCCGTTACCTGCAGATAAAATGTCATCTCATAGACTTCTTTTAAAAATTGTTTAATATGCTAATAAAAAGAAATAATTCTGCTAATTAAGCTGACTAAGAAAATGCAACATTTTGTGATGGATTAACAGAATTTTGGAAAAACAAGCTTTTGAGAGTTCCTCTATTTATTAAGTCTTAAGGACTTCTATAAAAGACAGTAATTCCAGCAAGTTTTAACCTCCGTATTACAATTCAGGTTTGAATTGCGTTATACTGCTATACTCTGAGATGGATTGGTAAGAATCTCGGTCCCCCAAACAAAATTAGATCTTTGAAAACCAATATAACCCTGCCTCACCTTTTTTTCTTACTACTAAACCATCTCCTTCCCTTTATAATGTCTCCTCCTACCCCCTTTTTTTTCCCCTTATACCTCTTACTTTGCATTTTTAGTCTCCCTACATCTTTTTTTTTTTTGTAATGTCTCTCATCAAAAACCTCATCTTCTCTTTTTGCTATCTGCCTATCACCCTTCCTTTATAACTCTTTTCATAAACCACCCTTCTTTTGACTTTCTCCCAATACCCTCTCTTTCTCTCTTTATTGTCATTCTTGTCCATTTTCAATGTCTTTCTTATCAGTTTTACTATTCAAGTATGGCCAAGCTGTGAGTGCTTTGCCCGACACTTATTCCTCCTTTCACCCTCAACACTTGTGTACACTACTGGTGATATTCTTGTATGTGGAGGGTAAGGGTGTGAAATGGGTGGAAGTTACCCGAAAATAACACTGTGTATGGGAGAACTGACACCCAAATAATAGATAGAGGGGCTCTACATGTTCTTATGCAGCAAAGGGATGAGAAGTACCATCTGACACAGAAGGACCAGCAATGAGGAGATCTGGATTTTCCACTTCCTATGAGTTTCTAGTGTATTACTTGGGAATCTTGGACAGGATCTCATCAGGACTAAGTATCAAAGGGTTATTCCCATTTTTAAAAATCCAAAAACTTATTCTCTATTTACAGAGGGTAGCCTTACTTTTATCTCCTTAAAACTATCTTTTTTTCTTTTTCTAAATAATGTCAATAATATTATCTGTCAATCAATGTTGCTTTCAAAAGGAACATTCTTTGAACGTCTAAACAATAGACATATTGGTCTTCATTGATTTAACCCTTCTGTGCAAACTTAGCTGAAACGCATTAATGGACACTAATTAGGAGCAGTGCCCTAAGATTCCTACTCGATTTTTTTTTTCACTTCTAAGCAAGTAAGAAATTACAGTTGGTTATTATATCTTTAAAGGGACTCTCCAGGCAGCAGTTACTCACCTGGCTCCAGCACCGGGAGCCTCGTGAAGCCGCGCCCCCTATTTCGTCAAAATGCCGAAATAGGCGGGCGTGAGCAGGGAGCAATCAGATGCTTCCATTTGGAAGCGTCATTGCTCCCTTGTGCGCATGCGGGGCTTCGCCGCACATGCACACATACTTCAGAGGGCGGCAATAGTGCCGCCCTCTGAAGTCCTGAGTGCACTACCGGGCATGCCCGGTCTTTGCCCGCCCCCCTCCTCTGCTGACAGGCAGAAGAGAGAAGGCGCGCACACAGTGCCTTCTCTCTCCTGCACACGTCAGACGTATTTTAATACGTCTGACGTGTACAGGGCCTTTTTAGGGCCCTGCATGATAGGAAGTCCCTCTGTATTCCTATCAATCAATGTAAACACTGTATTTTCTCTGAAAATACAGTGTTTACATTAGATTGCCTGCAGGGAACTATAGATCTCAGCTGAACAACTACATTAAGCTGTAGTTGTTCAGGTGACTATAGTGTCCCTTTAATAATAATAAAGTAATAGTACTTTGAGAACTACTAAGATTGTGAAAGTTTTCCATTGGTTATTAGCATTATATATGTAAATTGTTATAGCTTTGCTAATTATTTGCTTCAAGCATGCCAATGTTTGAGAATTTATATACGGGAAAAGTTCTGATCAAACAAGATTTTCTTATTTATGTGGAAGTTAAGTTATTCATACCCTGAAGAATCCCATAGCATGATTTTTGAGTGAAAACATTATACATTGTAACTTTTGGCCACGCTCTGATAATGGAGTTCTGACTGCCCTATGCTATGTGTAACCCGTTTTTAATATTCTATGCCCATAGCTGTCAATCTGCATGGTTGTTGGGTTAGTAGTAAGCTCGAGGTCAAGACCTGATTTGAGATGACTAGAAACAAAAAATCAGTAACAACTTATGTAAAGTTTAATAGAGGACTATTACATAGATTTTAACAGTCTGACATTTAGTGGGATTGTTTTGCACATGTAGAATACTACATGGTTATACACTCTTATGCTGTATGAGAACTTCTGAATTCTCTGCATATATGGTCTGCCATGCCGGGCCACCTTACTGAGACAAATAAATAACTAAACGTGTCCACAACACAGAGAGAGTGTTAAAGGATTTGACCAAGTAATTCCAAATATGTGCGAACGTAACCTTTTGTTAAATGTTTAAGAACTCACTGTTTGAAATCACACAGTGGATAGTGAGAAGGTAGGGTGGGTGGTGGAATTAAGGAGAACATACTGATTGGAGGTCCACATTGTGGATGAACCTTGATTTATAGCGGATCCATATATTAGTCTTTCAAATTCACCTTACTGGGCAGCCTGTCGTGCACACGTACAAGGATGATATTCCCCTTTTACAAATGGCATTGGCATTCTTCAGTGTCCACCCACCAACCACCTCCCCCTGTCCTAGTCTCATTCTTGCTGAAGTTTGGCAAGTATGTTTTGGCTACCTTACACCAAATCAATATTTATTCAACATTACGTAAGATAAAGGGTTTTTCTTGTAGTTGATCTTTTTTTTTTTACAGCCATTTTAATTGCTTTTGTTTAATTTGTCTTATGTCACAACAAATAAACATAGTTCAAGTGTGCATCATCACGTGAAAAATGTCCGCAACAATAGATATTTTCTCTGTTATAAAAAAAGTTATCGGAATTAAGATTTTCACAGTCTGTTTGTTTGGTCTAAAACACTGTGTGCTTTCGGTTTTTAATAAATCCCTGGACCAGGCATCAGTTCAGTGTGAAATCAATACAAACATGTCTTGCGTTATTGCTATATTATTTTTGTTTTGTTTTTGCAAAGCGTAAAAAAACAGGAGGCTGGTTGTATAGTGAGAAGCCGAGATGATTTGGGCTCGTTAGATTGCATTGTTTTCTACTGGGAACAAAACCAATCATCTGACGGTGTAAGAACAAAATGACCATATTGCTGTATTACTGCAATTTGCCTATTGGTTCTTAAGGATTCTAATATAATTACTTCTATTCTCAGGTCTCAGCAGTTTCTGAGATTATGTATCAAGGTACGCACATAAGACATTTGACATTTATGTGTAATTAGGACAATGCATCTAGGTGTAGCATATTTCTGTATAACACTGTTGCAGACTTATGCTGCTGTTAAAGGACCACTATAGGCACCCAGACCACTTCAGCTTAATGAAGTGGTCTGGGTGCCAGGTCCATCTAGGATTAACCCTTTTTTTATAAACATAGCAGTTTCAGAGAAACTGCTATGTTTATAATATGGTTAATCCAGCCTCTAGTGGCTGTCTCATTGACAGCCTCTAGAGGCGCTTGCGTGCTTCTCACTGTGATTTTCACAGTGAGAAGACGCCAGCGTCCATAGGAAAGCATTGAGAATGCATGCGCATTCAGCCAATGACATCGCCATGGAGGAGGAGAGGAGGAGGAGAGCTCCCTGCCCGGCGCTGGAGAAAGGTAAGATTTTAACCCCTTCCTCTCCCCAGAGCCCAGCGGGAGGGGGACCCTGAGTGTTTTCCTGGCACTATAGTGGTCCTTTAATGTCACTTTTACTGGGCTATTGTAATTTTAACACAAACAACATGAATTGGTAGAGAAACATTGGATAACAGCTCTTAATATTTTCCTTTACATTAAAGGGCATCTGTCATGCCAGGTTCAACTAATGCTATTTTTAAAGAGCACACAAATATATGTATATATATTTTATACAGATTTGTTAGCAAATGTTTAGTTTGGGAGAAAACCCTATTTAAAAACCTATTCTAGACTCTATGCTGAAGAATTGACTGACAAGGGAGACTACAAAAGACCTCCCACAGGCTGTCCGTTCTGTTTTCCATTCATAGGCAGAGACTATTGCCATAGCCCATTATTCATAATCAATGCATATTTATGTCCTAAGCCAGATACTGAATCAGTGATGATAGATAGGCCTCTACAATTATGTAGAGTTTCAATTCAATTTCTTTTGTGAGTTACCTTCCAATTATTGAGTGTCAGTAGTAGAAAAATTTACTTTTCTAGGTAAAATATGAATTACTGCATGCTAAGATATTTTTAAAGGGAAATTCCACTCCCCAAATAAAATAAACACATTGCTGTTTAGTAGATATTTTCCCAATGAAAAATGCATGCATTAAATTATGCATTTTTTCATTGGGAACATATCTAAAAACCTCATGTTTGCAGCCTTTGAAAGATGAGAATTCTTTCCAAGGCAGGTGCTCTGGGCAATTGCCTGCCTCTTGTGTTAAGCTTCACTGAGCTAAACAACCAGGGAATAGAGATACTGGTTGTATGACTGACAGCCAAAATGTGTAATAATGTTAAATTATAAAAGTGCTAATTTCTATTGAATTCTTCACTTTTAGTCAAAAGAGGACACATTTTTGGGCTCCTGTCCCAGCAAAAATGAGTTTGAGGATGTCCCGCATTCCATAGGCAAAGGTACCAGTGGTATAACCAGTGTTGCCAGGCCCCAGCTAACTTAAATTATGTGTTTTCATTTTTTCTGTGTGTGTCAGTTTGTCAGTGTTCGTATCTGTGAGTTAGTGTGACCCTGCATATATCTGTTTGTTATTGTGCATATATCTATTTGAGTGTATTTGTGTGTGCCTGCCTGTGTACAGCTGTGTTCGCACTTGTTGCCAAAGTGTCCCTGGATATTTTTTGCAAATGTTAACAACTCTGCATTTCAGGTAGCTTAACATGCTTTGTGCCTTACCTGGGCATTTATGAATAGAAATACCCATTATATGGGTATCTTCTGTATTCCAATTCTCCCCAGTTCTACCCCAATTCGCTGACAGGGTTACCCTGTGTCTTGCACCAGTTATAAACATGGACATGGACAACCAATCTAATAGAGGCTAGACGATGATAAAAGCACCTAAGAGTATACAAGAACCTGGATTTATCATAAGATACTTCTCAGCCAAAGAAGGGTTAGACCCCCTATACTGGTCCTACTGTGTCACACACCCGAGCCAAGTGGTCTGTGAGCGTGTCTTCTATATGATTATAGCACATTATAAATTCCATAGATGTTATCACATTATATTATTATTATTGCATTACCTTTTTCATCGTTTGTTTACCGTTTGTAATTCCAGTGCCCTACCACTTGTATGTATGATCTTCTGTATCCGTATGTATTGAGAAATAACCACAAAATTACCGCATACGTAATTTTGAGGAATAAGTTTGATAAATTGTATTATTTTTTTTCCGGTGAATTGTTATACGGCATCTACTAATAAAGTGGAATGACGTTTTTTTGACCTGAATAGACTTTTTATTTTAAGCTTATTCATTCTTTTAATAATAAGATTTTTTTTTTTCTTTTGGATACACAAAAACAGGGTAATGTATTGAAAGGAAATGCAGTCACGTATGAATAGGGAAACTGGAAATGTGACTTAAATACACATTTTGCAGTTCTATTTGTTGGCACTTGCAGAGTTCTGTTATCTGTAGATCTTGTGGGCTGGTATGTTCATAAAAAAAAACCAAAAAACTTCTCCTCTTTAAAAGTAAAATAGGCTTCCTGCAATGTATTGTGATTTATTACCAGCAAAATAAATGCGTGTTACAATGTAGAAAGGAATTGAATGCATAACTGTAGACGTCCTGTTATTTTCAGAACCTTTTAAAAAAATTTATGCTACATTTAAACTGCCTGTTTAATGCAAGGCATTACCGTACTGACAATAAATATTACAAAAAAAAAAGAAAGATTTATTACATGTCTAATAGTGTTCAGAGTTCCTGGAGTTTAAGAATTGTTTTCTTGTTAGAGGCTATGAAACCAGGCATTTTATAAATTATTTCAGAAAGGATATAAAGCTTAGCTGGAAATAATTGTGGCTGTGTGAAGACCTATTGATAGGACTAATATAGATCTCATTGCAATACTAAACATACATATAGACAATCACCCTGCTTTAGAGGGTGCCCGTGAAATAACTAGACTGTTGCTAAAACACTGTGCAAATTATGCATTCGCCTTTAGGACCAGCTGCTAATAGGAGCTCTCTGGATCCACGGGTTGATGGTGAGACCAAAAGGTCTCCATTCAAGCCCTGCTCCACTTGCCCCTGGAGGGAGTATGTGGTCGGCACCCTTGGATGACGGTAAATCACTGTAAGTGCTCCTTCACAATCCTGTGTTACTCAGTGAATCCGCTGCTGTGAGTTACCCGCCCTTTCTAGTCAACGTAGGACCAGAGGACTGGAGAACGGAAGGAGGTGTAAACTTTTAGCTACACCTAGCTGGCCAACAGGGATCACGTCCTTGCTCCATACTCAACATCTCTCAACAGTTAAAATGTATAAAAATGGACACTTTAAGTTTAGGCGTGGCTAGAGGCGGAGCTGTATGGAGACATTTTATGTCACTTACTTGTAACAATTTATGCAACTAAAATGTAATTTAGACCAAGAACAATGTATCTTATTTATAAAGACTGATCTCTAAATTAATTCATTGTAGTTTAAAAACACATTATTGTGAGTATTATTGCTGTGGAGCTCTGTTTTACACTGAGACGCACCAACAATGTGGAGCTCCTAGAATAGGGACATTAGGATAGAAAAGAGGTACAATGGGATTTGGGCACAAAATAGAGACTGTCCCTCCTAAATATGGACACTTGGGTGGTAGAAACAGACAGTGGAGGGGGGAGCTGCATGTGTGCAATATCAGATGTGTGTAAGTGTGGGATGCAATGTGTGTATTACATGCATGTCATGGGTGTTTAATAAAATTTGATGGGAAGTTAATTAAAGAAAGCTAGTGGGGACAGGGGAACAGCGGGTAAAGCAGAGTGAGACAAGGATGGAACTATGCTTTATTTTTGTTTTGAGACTTTATATATTGCCTGCCCGTTTCCATATGGTCCAACTTATTTTTTTGCTAAGAATGCATGAAAAATACAAATGTACAAAACTCACCAAAAGGTTCTGAACAGAGTGTATTGGCAAACATCGGAAATCACTTACTCCTGAATCCATCCTGAATGTAAATTTGACATCAATATAGAGGTTTCCAAAAATTGCAATTCAGTGGCAAATTCAAGGAAGACTTGGGCAGTGAAACTGCAGGGGTATAATTTATATATCAAATCTGCTGCATTAAACTATGGTGGATTTAGTGCTTAGAGTATCTCTATCATCCTCACTCACCTGTGTCTTTTATTATCATTTTCTGGTTTATTCAGTGTCGTTTATATTGCTCCATTTGCAAATGCCTCTGTTGATTTTCATTCACTAATATTGGGAGAATTGATATATTTTTGTTTAACATGATTTTTGTTTTTCTTTTAGTTTGTTGTTTTGTTGGTGTATAAGCAAAATATATATTATAAGCAATAAATTCAGACGTCTAAAGATCAATAATAAATCATCTGTCAAATTAAATTTTTAATCTTCAGAAAAATCTATACGGAAAAAAAAATACTGACAATTTTCTTCTTTTTCAGTTGTTCTTGTTTCAGTTGCTGCGGGGATTGTCCTATATCCACCAAGGACATATTTTGCACCGAGATCTAAAGCCACAGAACCTACTCATCGGTGATACAGGAGAACTAAAGCTGGCTGACTTTGGTATGAAAACATTCCATTTAATTACAATTCTTCAGCTTTGAGATGTGGTTATACGAGGCCAGTGGGTTTTATTGATTCTCTTCTTCTGGAGATATTTATCTGTTCTTTTCTCATTATTAGTTAATGTTGCAATGTTATCAGATTTTCAGAATGGCAAACCTGTATATGAATGTGAAGTCAAGCTATTGTATGTCTGTAAACATTTGCAAAAAATACCTTTTTCGTCTCTCCAGTTCTATGCTGTCCAGCACCTTTGAGGAAATATGACCAAAGACCATTCAGAAGCAGAGTGGCTGATCACTAATTAAAACTATAATTGTATTCAGCATATGTTTTTCATGGCTTTCTAGCTAACTGTAGGCTTGACATGAGAGTTATCAGTTCAACAATCTACTACTATATCGTTATCTGTTCTTAAATGGTGTTGGCATACCTCATAGTAAGGCAGAGGGGCCAACTGGAAACTAAGTGCCTAATGCCAGCCAACTACATATTCAGGAGGAGGAGACCCCATGCATCAATATGTTTTGGACCATTCCTCACTTCTCTAACTCTCTTCACAGTTTGGTTTTATTATGGGAGGTAGATAGTGAACTGGGCACACACGGTCAAATGCTATCAGTCTAGTATAGGCTAGTATAGGCTTAGGTAAACAAAATATGTCAATAGCAGTTTAGCAACAATTGTACATTTAGGCTCAGTATCTAACAGTCTTCAGATAGACAAATGGATAATGCTTTAAAATGTTTGTGGGACTTTGTGTGTTTTGTATAAGTGTTTAACCAATGATAACTTTCTGTGGGTGTACCTGACTCACTCTACTTTTGGTCTGCTGCAAGGATGGAAGAGAACTACAGTTCCCAGACTACATCACTGTAAAAGTATAAAGTCATTCATAGTTAACTTCTATGGAATAGTCTAGGTCAGTGATGGCGAATTTCTGGCATGCTGAGCCCTCTCTGTGGCCATGCGGCCATAGTTCGCTGGTAGGGTGCCCAGCGAGGTATTCACTGCAAGGCTAACAAGGCATTTGCCTTGGGCGGCACTGCCTTGTTAGCCTCGTGTCCTGGGGGGCCCAAGAGCTGGCCGGCTGGCCGTCTTTGGGCACCCCCAGAGGCAGACAACAGTTTGAATTGTGGTTGGGCGGCGAGGGAGTGCTGTAGTCTGAACTCTTACTGCTCAGCTCCCTCGTGCGCTGCTTAGTGATGCCAGGAGCCAGAATATGATGCAGCCCCACTGGACCCAGGTGAGGAATCCACTCCAGTTCTCCCACGAAGGTTGGGTGGAGTTAAATTAAATTTAAAAAAACTTATAGTAAGTTGTGAGTGTTGGGGGAAATGTGTATGTGTGTGTGTATATATGTATATCAGTGTGTGTGTGTGTGTGTCTGTTAGTCACTCTGTGTATGTATGTCAGTGAGTGTGTGTCAGTTAATGTGTGTGTATGTCTGTCAGTGTGTGTATGTCTGTCAGTGTGTGTGTGTCTGTCACTTTGTGTGTGTCTGTCAGTGTGTGTGTGTGTCTGAGTGTCTGTGTATCTGTGAGTATGTGTGTGAGTGTGTGTGTGTATCTATAAGTGTCAGTGTGTATAATTGCCATGTTTAATTGCTGTGTTGGCAAGTGAAAAAGTTGGTTTGTATTGCGGTTTGGGTTCTTTGGCTCAAAAATGTTCGCCATCACTGGTGTAGGTATATCCCAGTGCCCAACAGTTTTCAATAGATTATTGTCCTGTCCCTTCTCTCCACATGCATAATACTTTTCTTTTCCTTCCTCTTTACAATGGAGTATTTTTGTTCTTTGCGTGTTCGTTGTCATTACATCTTCACTATCCATTATGTTTTTTATTCCTGTATTTAATCACATTAATTTGGACATTTTTACTTTTTCTGTTCTTTTGTGTGTGTTGTTTTTATATGTTTATATTTTGCCTTTTACTTCTATCCTGTATTCTCTTTCTGTTGTTTCTTACCAACCTGTTATTTTCCTGAGTTCTTCTCCAACACTGGCATGTAATGAATGTGTTATTTACAGTTTTGTCCCCTCTTCCATTTATGCCATTTCTTCAATCTCTGTTCATTTTCCTTCTTTGGTTCACCTTTGTCCCTTGCCTTTCTGCCCCCTCAATTTTCCTATATTTGCTGCCTCTAACATTTGTGATTTCTTACTTTGTTCTGCTTTGCCTTTGTGCTCAGCTTGAGCAGGAATATTATGAGCCATAATACACATCATTCATTTTATATACAAGGTAGATCTTTCTCCTAGATAACAGTATGTGGGACATAACAAAATAACAGACAATTTTAGAAAATTCTACAAACTTTTTTTATTTTTTTTTATGTACCAAAAAATACAATTCTGGAAGATGAAAACACCTGTAAGCTGCTGTATGTTTAAGTCAGATATCAATATTGACTGTCCCCTGTAGCAATATGCCCTTTTAACATCTATAATTTAACTAAACTCTATCAAATAAATGAGGAATTGTCCAGCTGTACCAGAGAGACATTTTCAGCTGCAGACCACCAATACTACGACTCACGGCTGCTGGTTCCTGCTTGATAAATTGTCAGGTGGGTAGTCTGTTCTATGGCATGCTTACAAAGATAGATGCAGGTACAAGGCAGTTTTTACATTACTCCGATGGCTATCGAGGATGCAAAAGTGAAGAGGAAAATAAATTACAAAGTAACAGAAATCCCTATTACAATTGTAATGCATTTATTATATTTGTGTTTAAATGAATGAAAACAAATAGTGTCATTTTTTTTTCCTCTGGAGTTACCGGCGAGTATTTCAAACCTAACAGTATTATCTTGCAGGAACCCTTTTATTCATAGTAAAGGAATCTCAAATATTTCTCAATAAAACAATTATTGGCCACGTAATTTATAAGATCCAGAGCATTGTGGAATCAGTTACATTGGCAAAACTGGCTTGGATTGCACGAGACAATTGATGACCACCACTCAAATATTCGTGCATCCCTCCATGATGGTAAAAGGGATCCTGTAGTGCCAGGAAAATGGGTTTCCACAATAGGCTCCTGGAGTGCTCCCCTCTCTCGGGGCTAAAGTGGTTAAAACCTCTTCAGCCACTTACCTGGATCCAGGTCCGTAAGGACATCCAGCGTCAGATAACGGACAAAAACTCAGTTTGGATTCCGGATGTGCCCCCCTCTGTTAAACAGCCACAGAGAGCAGACTTAGAGCTGCAATATAAACATTGCAGTTCTCTGGAACTGCAATGTTTTACATTGCAGCACTTAGTGCAAAAGGGTCACAGCACCCAGACCACTTCAATTAGCTGAAGTGGTCTGGGTTCCTATAGTGTCCCTTTGAATATTTAGCCAGTGAAGCGACCTGCCATAAAAGATATTGGAGACTACTTTGAGTACTCCATCCCACACTGTGGTATTTTTATACGTAATATTTTGTATAGGTACACTCGATTTCTGGATGGTAGTTGTTTGTTATTTTGTAAGTAAAGAGATAATCTAAGAACCAAAATCATTTCATTGTAATTATCTTAACACATTGTTTTGGGGGCATAGATGCTGCTGTCTTCATGTTGTAATCTGTGCCATTTATGAGAAATGTTACTGTTTACATCTTACAATGTCCATCCCTAGTATCTGTCTGTCTGACAGCCATTAGGGGATTTAGACTAAAATAGCTTCAGTTGCTAAAACTATTTGACTTCCAGTGTCCGCAAGTAATTGTCAGTTTAAGATGACTAACGCCCATGCAGCGTGTGTCTCCATGCTTGACTGGACAAAAGTCTTTAGGATTGATGAGTAGGATGATAGGGCTGCAGTGAAGAGTTTGTCCCCGCAATGAATACCTGGATAGCAGTAAAGTTTAAAAGGTTTTTTTAAATTTTTCTTTTTATAGAAAATGGGGGCACTATTCTAAACTAACTCAGAAACACATCACATAGAAAACGTTTACAGCAAGAAGGTTCTTTGAGTTCATACCAATCTGAAAAACTGCATTGAAAGTTAACTTTTTATTTGGAGTGCACTTTGAAATATTATGCTTTTAATGGCAATTCACAATTAATTAGTTGTTTTAGTCTTTTAATTACAAGAGCTGCGATTAACTGCTCTGTGTGCTTGCAACAGAGGGAAAGATTAAATTGGGCTGATGAGGGCTACAGTCAACATGAAGCTGATTACTTCATGGTCTGAAAAGCAGTTAGCGGAAATATAAATATTTCACAAATTGGCGTGATGCTGTGTAAAGCAACAAAAATGCAGATTCAAGTTAAAAAAATATTGGTGGGTGAGTGGTGGAAAATAAATGTGTTTCTTTGAAGGAAATATTTTGCACAAGATGAAAGATTTTTACACGAATTTGACATAGGTTCAGTATGTCTTATTTTAGTATAAATGATCACTTTTTAAGAAGAAACTTTTCCAGCATGAAAATAGGATGTAAAAGCAGATAGCATTTTTTAAAAAATGTATTCGAGACATTATCGTGTACATCATACCAAAAAGTGCTGTTTGCATACCATCAATAATTTTAATGTTTATATTTTAGTTGTTTTTGTTTCTAAAGCAATACATTTGTTTTTGTTTTAGCTTTAAAAATTTTTTGTTTTTATTACTAAAAAACAAACAAACAAACAAAAACAGAATAAACAACAGCAATAAAAAACAGTCTATATCCTGTTCCAAGAAGTGGTCAAGCAAAATATGAGATTTAAAAAAAAAAAATAGAATTTTTACTCTGAGCATCTATTTATTGGATTTAATATTCCCTGAGAGTCTCATGTGCTTGAATTACACAGTTCATTCATTTTATACTCTAAGCTTAATACTTTGTTCCATAATACAGCTGCTTCCCTTTTAATGACCCTTGTAATTGTTTAGTAGGCATTTGTCACTTTATTGACAAGAACCTCTTACTTAAAAAGTCATTTAATCATTTTAACTGCTGGGGACTCTTGTATTGTAGTTATAGTGAGACTATTTTCCTTACAATTACATAATAAATGTACATTCATATAGAACTAATTTAGCTTATCAATGGCAGAATGACCCAGATGACACACAACTAGTGATGTCCCGAACGGGTCGCAGCGGACTCATCATTAAGTAAACTTTGACCCTCTACCTCACAGTCAGCAGACACATTCCAGCCAATCAGCAGCAGACCCTCCCTCCCAGACCCTCCCACCTCCTGGACAGCTCACTAAGAATGCAGCTTCAAAATGGATGCTGTCCAGGAGGTGGGAGGGTCTGGGAGGGAGGGTCTGCTGCTGATTGGCTGGAATGTGTCTGCTGACTGCGTGACAATTCTGTTACCAGGTTCCACAGGAAATGTGTTGTGTGGGCCAAAAGCCTGTCACGTTAGTAAAAAATAAATAAAAACCTGAATGTATGATGTCTGACTCTCTTTTTGCGTTAACTCAATAGTATAACCACCAATGCAACATAATTTAATATCTCCAAATTTTTGGGGGAATAAAATAGTTCTTTGCTTATTACTACACCCTCTAATTCTTGGCCAAAGCAAAACTATAATGTTATCCGTAGAGAATGAAAACCTTACAGATGGCAATATCAAAATTAATTTGTAACCAAGGTGCAGGCTATTAATGTGCAGACATTACTGGCATGTCTATAATTGCACAGTGGATCTGTCCAAAATGGTCTCTGAGGCCAAAATGACTTCACCATAACAGTGGCAACCATCACTGAAAATGTATATGTAATGTGGAATATTACTGAAAACGTTCTAGAAACTCCAAAATTCACTTAAGTTGTATAATGTAAAACAATTGGATTTAATTTGTTTTGCTACATTATATAAAAACTCAGTTTTTCATATATTATTGGTTGATTTGTTTGACTTTTTGTTGGTAAAATACTATCTCTATAGAACTCTTAATGTTAGACAGTGTTCCGGTGAGTGTAGGCTTTTTTTCCTTTCTTGATTGTTTAACAAAAAGATCCCTGGATCCAGGTGAATAGCAAATAAGTGCCACCTTGGACATTGGAACCTGACAGGTCTACAAGTTCTGAATCCAGTAGAAATTTAGAATTGTGTAGCTTGGTCATTGTATTGTAATCAAATGCTTGTAGAGAAGCTTCAGTATGCTTTGGATTAACCACCGCAATCTCATTCTGCAAGAACAAGGTATCCGTCGTCATCTTAAGACAAAGGAGTCCTGGAATAACAGTATGCCTGCATGGTTTAGATGAAGATGCCCCCGCTGGTCCAAAGGTGGGTGTTCAGACAAAGACCAGGAGAGTAATCCCACACAGATAAGGGATATTTCCCTTAACCCCTTAAGGACACATGACATGTGTGACATGTCATGATTCCCTTTTATTCCAGAAGTTTGGTCCTTAAGGGGTTAAAGGGATCGGCCGCATCCCCAACTGTGAGTACCAATTAAGCAAAGTTGCCGGAACCAACAAGTTGCCACTGCATGTAGAGCTGCTAGCTACTCCCATGGATATGATCCCAGACAGTTAGAGTTTATAATGGGGAAAACAAATATAGGAACCTCCATCAGTGAGATTTTTGTAGGTTACCATATCATGTTCACATTTGGACTAAAATACAGATTTTCCACCAAGTTGGAAAGCAGATAAAATCTGAAATGGGGACCAGATATACATACAGAGAATGCAAAACGAGAATACATTTTTTCCTTCAAATAAATTTATTAAATCTAATTTAATCACAGAGGTGTGTTCCTTTATATAGCTTTGCTATAGACATTTTTGTGACACAACACACTACTGACCTACAAAGAATAGATTGATACCATGTACCTATAGAGTTGAGAAACCATTTATATTTCACTCTGTATACAAAAACAGCATCTATAGATGCAGCCAAGAAAGATAAATAATGACAGCAACAAACCATATTGCCTTCAAGAGGTATAGTTTTTATATTGGCAAAATGAGTACAGATGTTGCAGCTCGAAAAAATACCAACCTTGTTTAAAAAAAAAAAAAAAAAAAAACACAAACAAATTAACGTTGGCTATGCTGTTATCAGTTTATGTTCAGATTCATTGCTCACTGTCACCAGGCTATATCCTGCATAGCTTTCTTACAAGCCTTTTAATTAAAATTGGCAGATTTACGCACGGTAAATAGAAATTAACAATAGTCAATTGAAGCCCCAATCGCTTCTCCCACGATGCATATAAATTAGAATTTGGCGTACAATACACACACTAGCTATCACTCTTACTCACACTCTTTATTTTAGAGAATATACCTTCAAATGAATTAATCCTTTGATAGAAGAGATGACCTGCGCACATCCTTTTCTCTCCAGAGAAGTGACAATTGTTCATTTTTACAATTCAAGCTGGGCAGTGTTTTCGTTTTCATCGTATTTAAATATTGACATTTTAAACTAGAACCTCAGCTGGTACCAAGGTGGAGCTGCACCAGTCAGTCAACTTAGTTGAGTCTTTTCTCTTTCGAACTAGTAATGGATGGCATTATCTCTGCACGGTTTACGTCTCTTATGGGAATTTCTGCGAAAAGCAAAATTGATCCTTGTGCCAAATTTACCTCTGTATTAAAAAAAATTAAATAAATATATATATGTTGAGCAAATTAATTTTCCACATTTTATTTGCTAAACTTTGAAGACTGATACTGTTTGCATCCCGTAGGAATTCTACAGAGTTTCTACCAAAAAAGTCATATTCCACAAGAAAAAAAGGTTGTTTCACCATCAGTAGATAATTCTTAGGGCAAGAATGTGTTGCTTAAGACACTCATGGTAGTAGTTTTGTGTAAAATGAAGTAACATGTGAATATATCGCCATTCCTTCAGATGCCAGGCTGGCAATCATGAGAATTACATTTCTCAGCTGACATTCTATTAAGTTCTGCCTCACACAGAAATGCTGTATATATGATGATGCCCTCCTTATCTCATCATGTGTCGTTCATATGTTTAGTTTATTTCAAGTGGTTTAATTTTCTTCTAGCAGTGAAGAGAATTGTAGTAAATGCGTGTTGTCTGAATTTGAGAATATTGCAGATTGTAGAGATAAGTGTGTGTGTGTGTGTGTGTGTGTGTCTATATATATATATATATATATATATATATATTCCAAAGAAGGGATAACCTGTCAAAAAATATGACCCCAGGTGCTATAAGCCAAAAATAGAGGATGCACTCACAATATATAATACTAGTGTTTTAATATCCATTCCTTCATGTGAAAAACAAAACTTAACGTTTTGACCCAACCAGGTTTTTTTCAATATCACATCTAAAGCAAATAAAAACAAAAGTGTATAGGAAACATGAAAATACTCACTAACTCCATCCCGGGATGAACCCCAAGTGTCCATACTGGAAGTGTGCCGGCATACTTTTCTCATTCTTGCCCATATCTTGGTTTTTCCTTTGTTAGTACGTATCTATTTTTGTGTTTCACGCCATATATTACCCTTGGCATATTGTTTATCACTCTACACTGTTTATGCATTACGATTACGTCATCATGGGGGCACTTGGTTTTGTCAGCACACTTCTGGTATGGACACTTGGGGTTCTCCAGGATATAGATATAGTAAGTGTGTATGTTTTTGTCTTTTGGGAGTATATTAATATTCAGTTTACAGAGACTTGGGGTGTTGGTACAATATTGATTTACCATTCTAGATTTTATTTACTTTGCAGCTGACTTACAGTCATTGCAGAATCTGTGACTAATGATGATTAACAACTATTTTAAAGAATTATTGGTTTTAAATGCTAGGCTTAGAGATGAAGCCCGTGAAGATTTAGATATCGTTCTGCCTCCAGGTAACAGATGCAAACACTTAACAGTGAAAGGGCAGCTCATTCTTTTTATTTTATTTTATCACTCTTTGGGAAAAAGAAAGATAAGATGTATAAAAAAAAAATAGATTTAGCTTTGTAGTCAGATGATTGCTATTTTTTAAATGCCTGTGACCTTGATGTCCCTCTGAGGATAGGTAGCTAGTATTATGAAAAGGCTAACCATATTTTGTTCTGTAGAAATGCATTTATTTCCTCCCTGTGCAGTTCTCTGTGTGTGTTTTGGAACGTAACAAATGAGACCGCTATTTCTTCAGAGCAGAATAGAACAGGTGCTCCACGTTTTTATCTAGATAAATTGCAACACTGCATGGATATGTCATCTATATTCTGTAGAAATAACTCCATCATTTTGCATCATTTTATGTGCCAAATATAACTGCAATGCATTGCCGACTTCTAAAGAACTCATAACATAAGATATTTACAAAAATAAATATTTTTTTGTATCATATCGAATTTCTTAATTTAAAGGAACACTCTGGGCGCCGTAACCACCTCATTCCGATGAAGTGTATCAGAGTCTACATGGATGTTTCAATTGGATGATTACTTGCAAAAACATATTATTCAGGGATATCATTTTTGATCAGTGTGGTAATAGCTTCTTGATCCAAGGAGAGATATGACTGCTATTTTGGGGTGAAGAAGGAATTTTACCCCCAAGTTTTTTGCAAAATTGGAAAGCACTTCAAATTGGCATTTTGCCTTCTTTTGGATCAATAACAAAAACAGATGTGAGAAAGGCTGAACTTGATGGACACATGTTTCTTTTAATCTATTTAACTATGAAAGTTGTTTTGGTTCCTTTTACAGGAGCTTTCTAAGCACTATAACCATTAAAGCCTCAGATTGTGGTTAGGGTTCCAGTAGTCCCCTTTGGCATTCATTTGTAAATGGTTCTGCACTTACTTGGGTTACTATAGAAGGAGGGCTTACTTAAAGCAATATTCTAAGCTTCTTAATCACTATAGTTTATTATGCTGCTTCCCCATTTTTATCAAACTATTTTGAGTTGCTTGGCTACAAACATGGTCTTTCTGGCACTCAAAGCATGGTCTTACTTGCTTTATCCATCTAAAGCCATTCAACCTTAAACATGAACAGCAATGGGTGGTTGCAAAGGTTATTTATTATTATTATTATTATTAATATTATTGGTATTTATATAGCGCCAGCTTATTCCCCAGCACTTTACAATAAAAGGGTAATGTACCAAATGAGACCATAATAAAGTGTTACAGGAACAATAGGTAGTTGAGGACCATGCTCAAATGAGCTTACAATCGTCTGTCTTCTTATCGAAGTGAGAATTACTAGTGAATTCCAAGTGAATTGCAAATGTAAGGTTCAAAATAACCGAACTGAAAAAATGATCTAAGCCAGTTATGTGTTCAGTTTGGCAACTTTTGCCTTGAATTTGAAATTCACATTAAAATTAGCACCTTCATTTATAATCTTTCTATTTAAGCTACACCACTTCTCACAGTTCTAGAACCATAGTTTGATGCTCAGGTGTGAAGCAAATAAAGGAGTTTGATCATCAGAGCATCTTTATTCAATTTAATTTATAAGCTGATGACTATGTTGTAATTAATATTTAATACCAAAGAAGAGATCCTGGTGTCTAACAGAATTTCAACTATATCTATTTTTTCAGTAATATCACCTCTAACAAGGAAATGTTTGAACTTAAAACTATTCTCCAATTCCTGGTCTAGTAAAAGAAATAGACATATTTATATATATATATATATATATATATATATATATATATATATATATATATATATATATATATATTTATATCTTTATTTTTGCAAAATGCAAAGCATGACTGTTCTAACTTTTGGAGTACCCATTTAATAGTGGTGTTGCTCATGGTATTTTGTTAAGCATTTTATTTTGATTGGATTGCTCATTGTTAATTTAAAACACAAACGAAGAATTCGAGGAAAAAATATTTTAACTAATTGAAGGTTTTGCAAACTGAAGATTGCTGCAGTTAATGTTCTTTGTTATATTTTTTTATCTAGAGAAATCTTTAAATATTTTTCTAGTGATCAAAGCTACTTTAGTTTAAACAATCGTTGTTCTTTATTCAGATTTTGCAACACCATCCCATTCCCAACTTAACAGTTGTTATACTGTATACTACACAATATTATGTTCTATAAAAAATAAAACACACACACACACATGGAAAGCAGCACCTTTATACCAATCTGCTGATGTTCTCCAGGTCAATGGACAAAAATATCCCATGGGTAATGAAAATGTCATGTTCACTTTTATGGTTTTGTGGGATCTGTTAACTGAGATATATTTTCTCCTATGCCATGTGTCCATTATTGTAATGCCTTTAATTTATTTAATGTTGAAACCAAATGTTTCCCCTTTCTTTATTTGAATAGTTATCATCATCTCTAGTGATGTAACTAGATTATAAATCATAATAATAATACGAATTATTTAGATTTATGAATAAAATCATACTAAATGTTTAGGGTGAAATGATATTACTTTGAAATAAAATATAATTTATAGTTTTACTTCGTTATTCATTTGACATTTTATAGTATTAAATAAGTCATGATTTCTTATAAATTAAACGATCTTCCTGTCCCTGACATCATTTTAGGCTAGGGTAAATTTAGGGTTAATTAGAGTTCTCCAAACTTAACCAGGCGCCTTCTATGTTGCAATGAAACTTCTGTGCGCTTTGTATAATTTTGTATACTTCCTGCCAACCAACTAGAGTTCGGTCAGCAGCAGATTAAATTGTACCTAAGCTTTCTTTGTGTAATGTGTTACTGTCCGTGCAAGTGTTGGAAATGTAAGGAAGAACAAACGCTGAGCAGTGAAATCATTGTTACACCATTATAGGACATCTTGACTTTAACCGATTCATGTCCAACATATGTCCTGACAATGAAGGGACGCTCCAGGTATATTAAGGCATTGGAGTGCCCAGACCAATTCATCTCAATAAAGTTGACCCGGTGTCCTGTGCCCACACTCCCAACCCCCATTTAAGGTCAATGTTTTACAGGGTTAACCTGCCTCTGACAGCCACTAAAGGCTCTTCCGTGAAATAGCAGAGTAAAGCTCTGTTAATTTAATCAGATGGTCTCAGAGGCACCATGTGATTGGCACCTGTAGGAAAGCACTGAAATGGCTGAGATCATCGATCTCTATGATATCAGCCAAATAGGTGGAGAATTCCTGAGGAGACAGGTACAGTGAGGGAAAAAAGAGGAATAAAACTACCTTTTTTTTTAACCCTAGTAGCTCTGACCTGGTCACCTAAATGTTGACTAAGGCACTATAGCAATAGGAATACAGATTTGTATTACTAATGATATAGTGTTCCTTTAAGACTGTATCCTGGGGATTTGCTGCCTCTGCAATGACGCTCACAGCCAGTCCTGGTGCTCCCAAAATTTTGGGTGGGTGCATTACTTATAAGAGATTTATTTGATTCTTACTCAGTGGTCTGTGTTACAAAATGTGCATTAATCTAGTTATGCAAGATAATAGACGCCTGGGTCAAATAGCTTGACTCTTTTCTTTTTTCATGAATGAAACCGGTTGCAGTATGGGATTCCTCTGGCAGAACAGCTTTCTACTAAAAGCTGTACAGTCTGAGGCAGAACCGGCAGCAATTATCTTCATTTATTAGAAAAATATCACATATTTTCTCTATACTGACTCTTTCATGACTGCTTGTACCTACCAAGATTCCTTCATGCCTGTACATATCTACATTGATTCCCACACATCTATGCATAACTACATTGATATATAAATATGTATTTACTTCAATTCCCGATTCATATTCTGCCTTACATACATCTGAACATATCTACAGATATATACATGGATTACTATGCATTTGCACTGGCTTCCACATATCTACTTTTCTTTCTTTTATATGTATCTTCACTAATCTATATCATCTATAGCTATATCCACTCATATCTGCAATGGTTTCTACACATCTGTTTATATATATTTGTGTGTGTGTATAGATAATATAATATATTGAGATAGCATAGTGGGCTAATGCATCATCGGTTGAATCTGTTCAACCCTTAGGGGTTGCAGGCTCAAATCCTGGCGCAGTTGATTAAGCCCTTTATTCTTCGGAGGTAGATAAAATTAGTACTATTAAATTGGGTAATAGTAATAATAAATGGAAGTTGAGCAAAAGTAACATCCCCAGTACACACTTAGAAACCAGAGTAATCTGAATGTACCTTTGAGGGTTAAATACTTTATTATCATATGTATTGACTACATGTACGTATTTACACTAATTCCCAGGTCTCTTCTTCTTCTTTTTTTTTTTTTTTTAAATCTTGATGAATCAAGATGTGTTTTAGGTATTACATTTCAATTTCACTAATTGGAAAATATTGTAAATTAAGTCGACAGCCAAGGATTTACTAATTGTATTAGTAGTGGTATTTGCAGCACAATACAAAAATAGTAAATTGGTATATTTTTTATATATCATTGTTAAAGGATTATTCTTTTAATCTCATTGCCTTAGGTGCCACAGTTTTGTGGTCACCACACAGAGATATCTAGGCGCGCACCAGCCATTACTATACAGCTCTTTGTAGAGAGCAAAGAAGTTAAAAAAAAAATTAACACTGTGTATTCCCCTGTCGAGTAACTATGGAAACACACCAGGTTTGTAGACATAATTCTAACCTACACACTGTGCTATTGATTGTACAAATATTTCTATCCCAAGCCTAAATATTAGTACAGATTTTAAATGTACAGAGACTTTTACCTTCATATGAAGTATAAAATAAAATGATCACTATTTTATTTCAAACATTTTATTGGGCTCTAAACAAATTAAAAGAACATGATCGGACCCGGGATTACATAATCAAACACCCCAAAAATACATCGACAATTTAAAGACCATGAAAGAAAAAAATATAGTGAACCAAATAACACATCCATATAATATAATACAATATTATGACTTATATTTTACATACTTATACTCCTATCAGCCTGGGTGAAGATTATGGACAATTAACAAGCTGTTGCGAGATCAGCAGCAGCACTCAGTACTGGCTGGAGGGAGCAATGTAATGCTGTTTTGGAGTGAGTAACGTTAAAGGACCTCTAAAAACTATCTATTTCATATATTTCTTCTAAAATATCATGTTCCCGTCATTTCTATAGAGTAATCTGACCCAGTATTGTACCAGCATTACTTTTTCCATTTCTACAACCCTTCTTTGTCATGTTTTGATTATAAGTATTCTAATCCTCATATATGCTATTTTTTGCAAAAAAAAAAAAAAAAGAATTAGTTCTGAAAACTAATGGGTCATTCTTACTGTTTTGACCTTTCATTAAAGTGCTCAGGGATCAATGCACGCTTAGAAGCTATTTCAATAAATGGAAATTAGAAATGATTGGAGAAGGACTAAGTTTACAGATTGCATTAGAAACACAAGATGCTAATGAAGGTTGAATGTATGATTGACAGGGGAAAACGTCCAGTGAGAGTAGGGTAAAAAAAACAAAACATTTTTACTGAGTTCAGTGATTTGATGAGTATGTAGGTGAGTTTATGGTTCATAACCATTTCTCGTATTTGATAATGGTCGGTTAATTGTCTCATAAAATTAATAATCCAATTAATGAACAGTTTATGAATTTAAGTCTTGAGAGTTTTTTTGTGAAATATTTTTTGAGAAACAGAAGAAGAATACAATCAGAATATTGGATAGGAAAAGCAAACTGTGAATAAAATTATACTGAGAGTATGCAAATACATTAATCAGTAATTTCACTTTACATATAAATAATCAATGATTAGCAATGATTAACAATGAAACAAAAAAATCACATTTTCAGAAAGTTTTTATAATCTACATTTTTAAGTCTCACTACACTACACTACTAATGGAAGCCGAAACTGATGAAACAAGCTTAACGGAGCACTATAGTGCCAGGGAAACAAACCTGTTTTCCTGGCACTATAGGGGCCTCCTCCGGCTGGGCTGAAGGGGTTAAAACCCCTTCAGCCACTTACCTTAATACAGCGCCGGGCACTCTCGGCGCTGGTGACCTCTCCTCAACATCAGAAGGCAGTTAAAATTAAGAAATATATTTTTAAAATGAAAATTTACCTATTCTGTATTTTGAAATTGTTAAAACAAACAACAAAAAAATCTGGGGTGGGAAGCAGGGCCTGACTGTCATGGAAGAAAGACTCATCCCGCATGAGCTCCTCCACTATATTGCTATATATAGCTCTTTGCAACCTATCTAGCTCACGCAGCGGTAAATCTTATGAAGCTATTGCATCCTGACCTCTTTGACATACTCGTGTGACAGTTGGTGCATTATCCGAAGCTTACTTACCTCGCTGAGAGACATGCAGCCTGGTGCACACAGGGTAGGAGAGGCGAGTGATCTCCCACTCTGGAGGTGCCCAGCAGCAGTACTCGAAGTACAAGTGCCCCATTACCCCCCCACCCCCACTTGGACTGATGGGGGTGATCCTGGTCCACCCCAGGGAGGTTACTCAGATCCAGCAAGATAGCATGTTAAAGCCATTAGAGCTGGTGGCTGGACAGCCTCTTTGCTAATTTTATTAGAAAAAAAATTGAATTTTTTTTTTTTTTAATTAAAATTAAAAGTTTATAAAAGTTTAAACAGATACTTTTAGCAACTACTACAAGTTATTGTAGTTATTGTTTTGGGAATATTTTAATGCACACCTTCCAGTTGTTGCAAGTGGTTTGAGAAACGAACAGGACTATCCCAGCACCCAAAGCCTGCCACCTCTTCTGCCATAACCCCCAACCGCTACCATCGAAGTGTAGTTTTTTACATGTCATCGGTACAACGCTAACTTTTTTCTATTGAATACCAATATACATTTTGCTTGAGATGCACACATTTTTGTCATACTATACTCCTGTATTGGGAGCAAACCGCTTTATTGCTAAGTTTGCAATAATGTAACATGTCCCAAACAATACTGCTTAGCAATCTAAACATTGAATTTTATATGCAAATAATATGAAAAATTAATATGCATGCTAATATATTAATTATTGCATATTGCTTATTATGGCTCAGTTTAATATAGTTGGATAAACATTTCAAATGATTTAATATTTCCGGATAAAATTTATATTTCGAAAAAATATTTTAATATTTAAAAAAAAATTATATATATATATATATATATATATATATATATAGATATATATATATATATATAGATATATTTGTATACATATATTTTTTTTTTATATATTAAGATTTTGACACAATCATCTTAAATGTTTATCCAAAAATATTAAATCATTTGAAAAACTTATCCAGCAAAATAAACAAGGCCTGTATTGGTATATGTATTGTTATATTTCATTTAATAAGAAAATATCTTTATTATAGAAAGATCTTCAATAATTTTAAGTGAAAACTAGACTGGTTACTAGTTAGCATTGTCATAGTGCAGTGGGAAAGACACAATGTGAGAGTCTTAATTTGAGCTTGCAGTATGATTGATGTTTATAGAAATAATACCCATGGATTTTGAGAGGAACAGCTCTTGTCTTGTTTCTGGAAAAAATAAAATATTGCAGATATCTTTTGAATGGCTCTTAAAGAAGCGCTGCCTTTTTAAATAATACAGACCTCACACGAAACACCTAGAATTGAGATGTTTGTGCAAGGTAGTAGAAGCATGGGCATCTATATAAAGTCAAGTGTCACACCAATTTTCTCTTATAAAGCCATTATTGCAGTGAAAGAGGAAATACTGCAAATAAATGTTTAACTTTTTTTTGACAGGCATCTAAATAATATATAAGCTTATACATTGGCTTGTTGACCATTTTTCATCTAGTCTGCCCAATATTTTGAAATACTTTTAATTAGTCCCTGGCCTTATCTTAATGCAGTGGGAAAGATGCAATATGAGAGACAAATTAAACACTGGATTTGTCCAAATTTTAGCTGAATTATGTAACTCTGAAGTGTGATATGGACCTGTCCCAAATAATGACAGTGGATAAACATGTTTGTTTTTTAATTCCTGGCACAAACAAAAGATCATTGATAGTTAAAGAACAGCCACTAAATGTTGATGTTATTCACAGATTAAGTATGAAGTGACCAATAAAGAAAAAAAAAAAAAATTAAAATTTTTATATTTATATATTATTATTTTTACTGCTCCTCCTGTACTGCAAAATATATGCATAATGTTTATATTATGTAGATATTTTGCATTACCTGATTGACACATTTTCGCACATTTTTCCAAATCCTTTGCTTGGATGAAAATCATCCAAGCTGAACTGACTGCAACATGGACAAATTCAAATTTCGGACTCTCTGACAATTTTTACCCATCATGCACATGTTAATTAAACACAAATTCTGTGAAACGTCTTCATTAGACTATTCACAGTTGGGAATCTCTATCGCACTAGAGAAGGTAGTAATGCTACAGTTAATGATTTCATTTAGGCAATTGCTCGATACCTAATAAGTATGATGAGCCTGTTTCAGAAAGTGGGGACCACCTAAAACTGTGTGGAGAACCATTAATGCATCTTGGCCAAGGGATTAGGAACCACTGGTGTAGATAGAGAAGGAGTTAAATATATTTAGAATATTATTGTATAATTTAAAAATACATATATTATTTTACACATGCAGTATGTACATGCCTAGAGTACAATTTGAAGTGTTTTATAGTTAACAAATATGGAGGACTATTATATTTAATATACATTAGCCATTTTAAAAAATTACGTTATTTATAACTTTAAAGTGACCGTACTAAACAGTGTATGTAATGTTTATGGTTCAAATTGTTTGAAATGTCGACCAGACAGTTTGATTCAAATGTGTCTTGTAAACATCTCAACCGATGAGTAGGTTTCTCATTGAAAGTGAGTTAGCTATTGATTAAATCCTGAGAACACACATCAAGAACAATCGGACAGATTATTTTAGTTACATGGGACAGGTATATTTGTTGTCATATAAGCGATGATATTGAAACCCATATTATTTTGTTATGTTTAACTATTAAATATGTGTAAATAAAAGGCAATTCCTTTTATACAGATCTTCAGCTTAAGAGAATAATGGCTGTCTTTTTGTGGCTTTTAATGAAATATAAATCAAAGATTTTAAATGTAAATAATGTTTTAATCACATTTAGTTTTTTTTTTTCTATTATAGCAAAAAAATGTTTTATTTATTTTAAAAAGCTATCTGACTATTGCTCTGCAAAACTGTCAAGATATTATGGTGATGATTGTTTAAGACATGTTTTCTGTTTGTCTGTTAGGTCTTGCTCGAGCCAAATCGATTCCCAGCCACACGTACTCTAATGAAGTAGTAACGCTCTGGTATAGACCTCCAGATGTCCTTTTGGGCTCGACAGAATACTCCACCTGCCTGGACATGTGGTAAGGATAGCAACCTTGTGCCTGATCATAAATCTAAATATATGGCCGCTGCGCTTTCCAGCATAAACAAGATTGTACACAAAAGTGATGATTAATGAGACAGTGTCATTTCTCTGTGTTTACAGACAATCACACCTGTAATTTTGCAATTTGTTTGGTTGATTAATTTACGCTAACAAGAGTTTCTGGTTAACAAATTAGGGATCCAGTCACAATGTATCACCTGTAACAGAATTTTTGAATGAAGAGACATACAGATATACAATACAAAACAATCATGGAGTATTAACGTGTAAGGAAAAATCGAATAATTTACTAAAATCTATAATGTCGAATATGGTACTGTAGATAGTTTTTCCCCTTTAACCCTCCTTTTCTAGAGATGCATACTCATCACATATTCATCCTTCCTTTTCAACTGTGGTTGGTCATATAGTGATACAATGATACTTACAACTTAAATATTCACTTGGGTGGTACACAATGCAAAAGAGGCCAAAAACTCATTGATGATGACAATGCTATTGTTGAGGCGTAAAACTATTTGTATCAGGGTCATGCAAAGAATTGTTTCCAATAGATATGCCTTGTAACACTACAAAACAATGCATTCCGTCCATGATAAACTTGCCACCTCATTTTGGTGCCTCCACCTTATCTGTCAAAGGGACTTGGTTGCATGATGCTCAACTGAAATCAATATGAATGAACTAAATATTTGCCAGAAGACTCTTGTGAAGTTACTGCTGTAAGATAAGATTTTAAAAATGAGGTGTATTTTTGAATGGTTACATAATTTATCTTTATTTATTTTTTTAAAATGTCTTAACACATACACAATGTTAGAGCTCAATAAAAAAACAAAACCGTGTGTAATTTATGTAGCTCAGGTTAGTTTCACAAGGCACTGATCGTGATTGACAGCTTAACATTTTGCAACAGCCCCAGGCTTTGCTACCCCAGTCTTTCAGACATACAAATAGCCTCTTGTGGTGGCCCTAATAATGGAAAAACTCAACATACTGGGTAACAAATTAAACTCCTGTCATCAAGACAAACCACTAGCAGAAAATATGTTGAATGTAATCTTATTGACTGAACACCAAATAGTTCTGGATGCCTTCCAAATGCACCAATCACTTGAGGTGTATTTAAAGAAGCATGTCTCGCTTAAAGGCTTACAGGACAAACAGTGAAGTTTAAACTGGCTTTTGCATTTCACACCCAAATGAAAATTCTTCATAGACATCACATTTATGAAATAAATTCATGCTTGGAGTAAATATATATTTTTAATGAAAAACCATTGACGCTAGTGCTTCCAAGTCAATGACTGCAAATAAGGCTAGATAGAGCTATGGTAATAAGGTGACTTCTCCAGAAAAACGATGTGCAAGAAGAGTTGATCCTTGCTTTAGTTAATAGCCCAGCTAGTGGTCATATGATTTCTCTTTTTTTTAATCTGGCAATTATTAACTCAGCACATTGCTCCAGGAAGTCCATTCTCACTGTCATCTATGTAATATCCACAAGGTAAATCATAAATAGTACATCTTTTTTACATTAAAAATATATTATGTATTTTGGATATCCTGTTATTTATGAGGTTTGCCTGGTAACCTGATGTCATGTTATACTTTTTTGTTGTTATCCACTTGTGGGTCGGGGTTGCGGCACTAAGGTGACCTCCCCTTAAGTTCTGTTTATTAGTTATTAACTGAGCTTGTGGTTTAGTGAATATAAATATAAAACCAATTGTTACTTTGATAAAAAAAAAAACAACAACTCAATGACAAGCTTTCAAATCTTGCAGATATTACATTTGAAAATAAGAACATTATTCATATTTGCTGAAACTGTAACCACATTTTGACCACTTATATAAACTGAAAAATCAGCACTACATGCACTACACACACTACACCATGGGTTCCTGTAAAAAATGTGGACTTTTGACCTTTAGATGATATTTTGATGCCATAGGGTTATTATTACTAAAATAATATTGTCCCATTGTCTGATTTGATCAAACAAATAAATCCTGGTGATTTAATTTGTTAAATTTGTGCAACTTTGCCTTATAATTGGTCTTTAACAATCCTCTTTTTTTTGTGTGTGTACTTGGAAAAAGAATGATAATTAAAGGGACACTATAGGCACCAAAACAGCTTCATGCTTAATGAAACTGTTTTGGTGTACAGATCA
The DNA here is from genome assembly GCA_933207985.1 of Pelobates cultripes. Lineage (NCBI taxonomy): Eukaryota > Metazoa > Chordata > Amphibia > Anura > Pelobatidae > Pelobates > Pelobates cultripes. Next base: position 42,172,368 of record OW240915.1, read on the forward strand.
TGCCCCATGCAGTCTCACTGCTCAATTCTCTGCCATTTAGAAGTTAAATATCACTTTTGTTTCTCTTTATGCAACCCTAGTCACACCTCCCCTGGCTGTGACTCAGAGTCTGCATGAACTTATTTTTCAATTTTCAATCGGATGTTAACTTGCATTAGAAGTTTTTTTTGTTTTTTTTTATCTCCTGCTCTGTACATTAACTTTAAATATACATAGGAGGTTCTTGCAGGATCTAGAAGGCTATAATGTTCATTTAAGGAAGTTTATATATCTCTTTACAGAACGTGTTTAGGAAAGCTGTGCAAATCAGATGCAGGGAGTATTGACTAGGGCTGTATAAACACGTTAAAAACAAAGATATTTAATTCCTAAATTGCACAGAATCGAGCAGTGAGATTGCATGGACATCATCTATACACCAAAACTGCTTAATTAATCTAAAGTTAATTTGGTGCTTATAGTGTCCCTTTAAGCTTCACCTGTGTGTGTGTGTGTACATGTGTGTGTGTATGTATACATACATACATGCATATATACACACAGTGATTGATACAGAATATCACTATTCTCTTAATAAAACAAAAAAATGGCAAAACTTACCTTTTGATGTCCACTTCCAAAATTAGAGTAAAACATAGAAAACACATTTTCAAATATAATCAAATGCATCAGCAAACCCGGTAAACCGTCAATATTGATAAATCACATTTTAGATGGATTATAGTGTAACATTCCATCTAGATGATTAGTTGGTGTTGGCTGGAACTAACGACAGGGGTACATGTTCCCATTGTCTCAGCACCATACGCTTTGATCATACGCTTTGGTTTATTTTTAATTTTTTTTTTTTTAATCTCTGCTGGTTTTGAAAATAGAGTCAATTTGTTTTGCATACATATTTTATATAAATACTCTGAAAAAGAACTGTAATTCTTCCAATAATCCATAGGGGAGCTCCATAATGGAATAAAGAACTTTGTTTTCGTGTCACCGGAGAGCTACTTGACATATTTTTTTCTTGAAAGTAATTTTAAGCTTGCAGGCAGATATAACACTATTCTAATATTTTTGAATAGATGATCGGAAGGAACTGTCCTGTGCTTTGAGTAATGAGGTTTGGTAAAAGGTTCCACTGAAAGAACTCTAGAATGTTTCTGAGCGGAACACCAGCTGCACCAAATAAGAGCAATGACACAACCTTCTGTGTCCTGGTCTTGGAAGCAGGTGTCTCAGTCGGCAGGTTATTTTTACACTTCATTTCCTATTAAAGCGAATTGGAAATGTAACTAGAAACTAATGACCCATATGAGGTATTGTATTCTTTTGGATTCCGCATTACCATATATGACCGTCGAAGAGCAGTAATGAAGATGCACATATATTAGTTGTGGCAGCTGATGTGCAAGAATAAAGGAAAACACGTATTGATGTGGACGGATAGCATTTTGTTTTTTTTACATTTAATTATTATATTGTAATCACATTTCTGAAAACGAAACCTTTTTTGTTGATACACTTTAATTTTGCTTGAATTTATTGATCGATCGTTATTGCCATTCCTTTAAAATTAGCCTGCAAATTATACAAAAACATTCACCAGGGTGGCTTTTCTATAAAATCAGACCATATACCGTAGAAATAATGCATTTGTAAATTGCTGCATCAAAAATGACACGAACAAAAAAAAACTTTCTCTGATTGTCCATCTTTCAAAGATAATACCCAAACTCTATAATCATCCTCCGGTAATGTTTTTTTCCAACGGTTGCAGGAACCTCTCAAAAAATCTTAGTACCGTTACAATTTATTCTTGTAGATTAAATACTGAGGACGTGTCTTTATCTGACTATATGATGTGTGAATGTGTACGCAGCAATTTTTAATTAAAGTCAATGAAAAAGTTCACCTATATATAAAAGTGCCTTGGTTATGCCTTATTTTCTTATTAGGAAAAAGAAAAAAAATATTAGAATCATTTGGATAAATAAATAGAATATGAGATAAGAATGTAGAACATTTGTAATTTGAATGAGAACATGCTAAACGTGGAGTTCATGTAAAACAGCTATACATTTCCAGCCGGGTATATCACTGCTCTCTGGGGAAATGAGTGAAAGGGGGAAGAAGGAAAGGTGGAAGACCTATATGAATTTTGTTTTGCCAACACTATTCATCCTGCATGTAAAATAAATTCTGTATTGTATTGTACATGTTTATCCGTGCTGTATTGATGGGTGGATATTCCACGTAGTTTGTTATTATAGTGTAGAACATTTGAAGTTTGCTAGTTCGGCAGGATCTAATCTGCCAGATCCTGGGGACTACATATCCCATGTTGCTCTGTAAGATGTAGTAGCTTGCTCTCAGTTGCGTACTGGACAGCTATCAGTCAATGAGCAATTAACTCAAACCATATTAAATCCAACATGTTTACGGTTTCTGCTAGTGGTTTGTCTTGATGACAGGAGTTTAATTTACAACCCAGTATGGTGAGTTTTTCCATTATTAGGGCCACCACAAGAGGCTATTTGTATGTCCGAACGACTGGGGTAGCAAAGCCTGGGGCTTTTGCAGAATGTTAAGCTGTCAATCACGATTAGTGCCTTGTGAAACTAACCTGAGCTGCATAAATCACAAACTGTGTTTTGTTTTTGTTTTTGTATTGAGCTCTAACATTGTGTATGTGTTAAGACATTTAAAAAAATAAAAATAAAGATAAATTATGTAACCATTCAAAAAAACACCTCATTTTTTAAAAATCTTATCTTACATAATTATTTTCATGCAAAGCACTGTTGGCTCCTCTGGTTCAGCTCATGTCATGATACACTCATGGTGTGAAATGCATGACTATGTAATGTTGTAAATATGTACATGTGTAGGAACACACACTTGGCACCAGTAGAGGATCTTCTTCTCAGACCCCCATCACTGACCCAAACCAAGTCTAGAAACTATTAACATGTTAGTACTATTAACTCCTACCATGTTCTCCATTAACCAGGGATAGTAAAGCACCAGAGATTATGACACATCTTAAATGGTAAAGAAGTTCTAGAACCAGGGATATGTCTAGGCACAGGCAAGAATAGGATGCCCCCCTCAGCCACATACACACTACTATATCTCTTAACCAGGCACACAAACACACACACCATTATATATACATACAAACACACACTATCTCTCCCTTACACATACACAAATACAAACATTCTTTCTTTTACACTCTAAATGATGCTTCCCAGTGGTGACTGGTGAAATTGTAAGATGGTGTGGTGCCAGACTCCTCCCCCAGAAGTGTACTTCTCCTTATATAGTACAGAGAGAGAGAGAGTGTGTGTGTTTAAATTGGATTAGCCATATTAGTCCAGTAGCTAAGATGCCAAAATACCAGAGTATTGCAGTATGTAATGATACTTTTTTTTTATTGTACTAACATAATATTTAAAAGAGAAGCTTTCAAGAGTTTTCCTCTCTTCGTCAATACTGATCACTCTGAGTTTAACAGTTAAAATAACAGATGTGGACTGAGAAGGGGAGACGGGCTGAAAGGGGGACACAGGAGCTGTAGAAGGGGGCACAGGGGCTGAGAGGGGGGGACAGGAGCTGTGGTATGGGAGGATAGGAGCTGTAGAAGGGGGCACAGGGGCTGTGTTGTAAGCACATGTGCTGTAGAGGGGGGCACAGGGGCTGTGGGGGCAGAGGGTATGCTTAAAAAAATGGATTAAAAAAAATAAAAAATACCAAAAGTGTATTCCTTATCTTGGGCCAGGGAGAGTGGGACAAGAAATGGGGACAGGAGCTGGAGCCTGCAGCCTGCAGCTAGCAGACAGCAGCCAGCAGCCAGCAAACTGCTGGGGTGTCTGGGAGAATAACAGTGGAAGTCATGCCCCCTCCTGCTGACATCATTAGGAGAGGTCAGCCAACTTCACTTTGGGCTGGCTGCAGTGAGAGTGACGTGATTTGAAAAATCTGAGTCCTCAGCCAGAGGCAGGGGATTTGGGTTTTTTGCGCCCCCTGTGCTCTGGCTCCCTAAGGTGGCCGCGTAATGGACGTGCCAGCCCTGAGCCTAGGCCTAAATACAGCAGTCACTGGAACTACATGTTTGCTGGAATTTTAAAGCAAAAGTAGATGACAGAAGCATCAGTTAGGATAGTATATGCATCCCTAGGTTTTCTGGAGGGGGCACAACAGCTGATACCAATAACTTACAAGGATGAGACAGGATAGGTTTAAATGGTAATAGGAAGGTAGACTAAGTGAGATTTACTGCATCTGTATCTAAGCAAGTTGAACATATGGCTAGAATATTGCCCTGAGGACACTCAATTTTAAGAACGTTTTGTATCCTTTTTTCCTAGTTGTTTTGTCTTTACTCCAGGCTCTATTACATCTAATTATGTGCTTTGCTCCATTCTTCCCAGCTCTGTGACTATCTCCTCACTCATACAAGTAACTGTATTCTTTTTAATTAAGTTTGCCACTTCTCCTGAGACCCTTATCATGTTCCTTCACCTATGCTACCATCTGTTTTATGTAAAACAGAATTTTATTTTTTTTTGGTTGAAATCATTTTTTCTTCTTCTTGTCACAAATGGCTCCATGTTAACCCCTTAAGGACACAACTTCTGTAATAAAAGGGAATCATGATGGAATATATCTGTCATGTGTCCTTAAGGGGTTAAAAATAAATAAATAAAAAATATGCAGGTTCATTTACTAAACATCAGTAAAACATAATTCTTTCATTTTAAGCCTATCCATTTTTGTAAGAGCAACACCACATTCTTTAAAAGGCAAATATTAAAGACAATGTTAAAATTTGTGGTCATTTTACTGGCAAACATTACGTTTGCTGTGGAAGGAACATGTAGCTAGACAGGCCAGCTAGTCGTCAGATCCACCCAAGTACAGAAATGAATTAATGATTTGTGCGGACCCTCACATGGCACAATGGAGCATCTAATAGCAGTAGTAATATTTTTTGAGAACTTTGCTCTGGTGTCACCAGAAGTGGGACACAAGAAAAAAACATGTGAAAATGGTTACCAAATCAGGAGATTTTTTTAATTTTTATTTTAATTTGCTAGTTGTTTTGGAAACCACAATTTAGCAAGTAACTCCAATTGTTTTGAAGATGACAGTGCATTGATATTGTGGCAAATTTTTTTATTTATATATATATATATATATATATATATATATGTTACAATAAATTAGACATATATTAAATAGTCGTAATTGGACAGGACAATAATTAGTTGGTATACTTTATTATTGCCATGTGCCATGTTTAAATACTACTAATGTCAGTGGACTCTTTCAAAGTAGACAGCAGCTAGGGTTAGTTTAACCCTGCAATGTAAACATTGCTGTTGATCCAATATTAGATTTTCTACAAAATAGCAATGTTTTACGTAACAGGGTTAAAGCTGCAGGGCTCCTGCACCCAGACCTCTTCAGACCACCGCATTCGTAAAATGCCACAAACCGGTGTCTAGCACAAAGATTTCTGAGGCACTAATTGAGCGGGCCAGGGAGCGCAATGACATCCTAAGCACATAAATACATTGTAAAGGTGTTCAGTCAAGGAACTTGGGATGTTGATGACATACAACTGCTTACTTCTGTCTACTACAGGGGGCCCAAATCCTGTATATTAAATGATTTGTTCATCCCATGACTGGCCTATTTTGCGCTGGGCATTCGCCCGATGATTTTCCCTTTGATATTAAGGAAGCCAATAAACAGGGGTTTTACTAGTTTGAATGCATTGTTACACCCTTTTGCTCTCTTCTGTTGTTTTTTGATGGATGAAGTTGGCAACAAAACCATTGGAATGCCTGAAAAACTAGGAGAATCAACAGCACAGCTATTAGTGCAGTCCCAAGTGACAGCTTTTAGTGCAGTCCCAATGGAGCTTCTACTTGCTTCTTAAATATTTGACACTTGTACTGTTATCATGACATAAGTATATTCTTTGCTACAATCTATTTCACAAAATGCTTATTTTTAAAACTACGCTGCTGATTTCTCCACAGATTTTTTTCTTCTCTTTCTATTGGCTTGATTATGCAAAAGGTTTTAAATGATTTACTGTATGTATAATCAGACCTGCAGCTTAATTCATTAGCTATTGCCGTTTAATGATCAAACCCCTATGATCATTCATTTCCTCAATAATCAATTTATTTTGCTAAACCTATTGCATTCATTTGATTGTGTTTGCCCAGAGTGAAGGGGAGGGTGTATATCTTATCGAGACACTTAATCATAGGCATCAGTTTTTGTTATATATTTTACTTAAGGGTGAATGAAGAGAAGATGCGTCTCTCTGTGTTCATTATACAATGCGTCTGGCTAATTTTGAGGGAGATGCCATTGTTTATGTCTGGAGATTAGATGCTTCATCCAAGTGTTACTGTCAAGAGAGGTGATCTGCTTGAAAATTTCATCACAAGTGTCAGTTATGGTCTGAAATATAAACTTCTTATCAGTATGCCATCTGGTATATATGTCATGCTGCGGCCATATTTTAAAATTTTAGAGCGTTGCTTGTTTTTCAGAAATAATGAAGAAAAAGGCTGTATTATGAGAAAAATAAGACCTGAAGGTTTATTCACTAAGCAGTAGACTTGTTGTGAGTGAATATACATAAGTACATAGGTTAATGGTAGGATTACTATACTCTAGGGTAGTGCTGGGACAGACAAACACGATCTGCCTGAGATCTATGGAGTTGAACTCCTGGGCCACAGCTGATATGCCAGGAAAAAAAATACTGCGGAGAGAGAGAAATGCATTGTCTGTCTCCTCAGCCCTTGACCATGAACTGATCAATATGATGTACCTATTGCGACCAGTGGGTCCTACTTGAATGAAATGGGGACCCATTTATGGTTAATAACAACTGATATAAACATCATGGTATGCAGTAAGACTGAAGATTGGGTAATTTAGAAATGTCTCCAGAACCCAGAGATGGTTTTATTTCCCCCCCTAATTCATACTTTGCCATTATGTATCTTTTATGTTACAGTGAGGGGGAAAACATATTTGATCCCCTGCTGATTTTGAACATTTGCCCACTGACAAAGAAATGATCAGTCTATAATTTTAATGGTAGGTGTATTTTAACAGTGAGAGACAGAATAACAAAAAAAAAATCCTGAAAAATGCATGTAAAAAAAAGTTATAAATTGATTTGCATGTCAATGAGTAAAATAAGTATTTGACCCCTTCGACTTAGTACTTGGTGGCAAAACCCTTGTTGGCAATCACAGATGTCAGATGTTTCTTGCAGTTGGCGACCCGGTTTGCACACATCTCAGGAGGGATTTTGACCCACTCCTCTTTGCAGATTCTCTCCAAGTAATTAAGGTTCCGAGGCTGATGTTTGGCAACTTGAACCTTCAGCTCCCTCCACAGATTTTCTATGGGATTAAGGTCTGGAGACTGGCTAGGCCACTCCAGGACCTTAATGTGCTTTTTCTTGAGCCACTGCTTTGTTGCCTTGGCTGTGGGTTTTGGGTCATTGTCATGCTGGAATACCCATCCACGACCCATTTTCAATGCCCTGGCTAAGGGAAGGAGGTTTTCACCCAAGATTTGACGGCACATGGCCCCGTCCATCGTCCCTTTGATGAGGTGCGGCTGTCCTGTCCCCTTAGCAGAAAAACACCCCCAAGGTATAATGTTTCCACCTCCATGTTTGACGGTGGGGATGGTGTTCTTGGTGTCTTAAGCAGCATTCCTTCTCCTCCAAACACGGTGGGTTGAGTTGATGCCAAAGAGCTCGATTTTTGTTCTCATCTGACCACAACACTTTCACCCAGTTCTACTATGAATCATTCAGATGTTCATTGGCAACCTTCAGATTGGCCTGTACATGTGCTTTCTTGAGCAGGGGGACCTTTCCGGCGCTGCAGGATTTCAGTCCTTTACAGCGTAGTTGTCAAGGATCTTACCTGGAGTGGGAGTCCGGCACGCAGAGTTAAAGCACCCTTTGCAATTCGACACTGGCGAGGGGACTCAAGACAGAAATCCCCAAGGCTATGACACAGTGCACTGGGGCTGAAATAACCAGTGCTTCCTGGAACGCAGTACAGACAAGGGATATCCAGAAGAGTAGTCAGTAACAGAATCAGAAGTCAGGACAGGCGGCAATCAGGTGAAAACAGTAGACGAGCAGGGGATCAAAACCAGGAGTCAGATGAATAGCAGTAAAACCAAACAGGAACAGGAAACACAATCTGACAACGAGAACCAGTCTTGCAGGGTTTAAATAGGGAGTCTCAGCCAATCATCATGGAACCAGGAACAGGTGTGCAAATGTCCAGAACTAGAGATTCAGACAACATGAACCCAGGAACCACACAAAAGGAACTAGAGATTGAGTCAATGACAAGGTGCCTGACTGGGATGCAGGAGACTCAGGTTCAAACCCAGCCTGACCCAAATACCCATAATTAGGGCATAGCATGCTGGTGACCCTGACAGTAGTGTATTACCAATTGTTTTCTTGGTGACTATGGTCCCAGCTGCCTTGAGATCATTAACAAGAACCTCCCGTGTAGTTTTGGGCTGATTCCTCACCATTCTCATGATCATTGAAATTCCACGAGGTGAGATCTTGCATGGAGCACGAGACCAAGGGAGACTGACAGTTATTTTGTGTTTCTTCCATTTTTGAATAATCGCAACAACTGTCGTCACCTTCTCACCAAGCTTGGTGATGGTCTTGTAGTCCATTCCAGCCTTTTGTAGGTCTACAATCTTGTCCCTGACATCCTTGGACAGCTCTCTGGTCTTGGCCATGGTGGAGAGTTTGGAATCTGATTGATTGCTTCTGTGGACAGGTGTCTTTTATACAGGCAACGAGCTGAGATTAGGAGCACTGCACTCCCTCCTTACCTGTATAAAAGACACCTGGGAGCCAGAAATCTTGCTGATTGATAGGGGATCAATACTTTATGCAAATCAATTTATAACTTTTTTGACATGCATTCTGTGTCTCACTGTTAAAATACAGCTACCATTAAAATTATAGACTCATCATTTCTTTGTCAGTGGGCAAACGTTCAAAATCAGCAGTGGATCAAATACTTTTTTCCCTCACTGTAATCGTTAAGAAGAGTATAATTAACCTATAATTTTAGATATTGTGAACATGTTTATTTGTTGTATCAATTTTTCCATCTTTTTTTGTTTGTTTTTTCCTTTAATTAGTGTTTTTGATTAACATAAAATTGTTAATGTGTTTTGTACAAAAGTGTAATTAAAATGTAGCAAAACAGTGGGGCTGTAATTGAGTCAACATCGTTAATTACTCATTGGCAAATGTTAATATTTTGATAAATATTGAACATAAAAAAGTGATTTATCTAAATATTAGGATGCTATTATAATTTTAGCTTTACCATATCTCCTATTTTATTGTACTAAATTCAGCATTTATCTCTCCATTCTAGTAAGAAAATAAAAGTGAAATAAAATTCCCCTTTGTAATAAAACTTCCTGAACCTCATTCTAAAACTTAAATCCTTTTCATGCCTGGTCATATAAGCACTTGACTAAGATTTATTGTGCCTCTCACAACGTAATGGAGCTCTACGGAGGGTAAATGATGAGTGGCAGTTTAATCAATCCAGTTTCTTTAGTAATCAGCCAGGACAGATGGAACATTATTTATAATCACCTACTTTTCCAATTTAGTTTATTCTTAGGGGTTGATTAGCAAGCATTTTTGTCTGTCCTATATTGAGATTGAAGGGGGGGAAAGTAGGTTTATCTCTAAACAATATATAAAAACCAAAGTTGCCTGGGTCTGGAAAAATTCAGATTGTTTTCATAAAAATTGCTACAGAATACATGATATTGCAATGTGTTCTTGGATCAAAGCCAGAGTTACCATGAATAGATGGGTTTCTGAAAAAAGTATGCTTCGTCATATTCTGTAATTAAAACCAGGATGTTCTAATTGATTGTTATATCTACTTCCACATTGGTGTGTGCGGGTGAGTAAGAAAATTCAAAATCTATGTAAAAAAATCCAAGCTTTTCATTTCACACACACAATGTAAATCTATCTATTTATGTCTGTCTGTCTGTCTGTATTTACAAAGCTCTCATTGGATGTTCTCTTTGCCACAGCATCCTCTTGACCTTCAGAATGACCTACACTTATAGTATGACTAACTTGGGATCATTTTTGAACTCTGTTGCATCAAACACAACATCAAATAGTACATTTCTTTTGCAAACCTTGAGTCCTTTTTTAGCTCTACGTATTTGCTTCCTTGTCCAGTCACATTGGTGCCTCACAAAACATGGCACTTAGTGACTCATTATTTTCTGATAAATGTGTCTTGGAAATGATACAATATAGCAGTTGCATGATGCCATTTGTAAAATACATTCTTGACATATCATGTTGGCAAATGTATTGGAAGGTCATGATAGGTCTGATATGGTCCACTGTACCCCAGCTGCTGCTGATGGCTCTCATTACATTTAACTGTTTTAGCTCTAAACATGTTTTATCATGAAAATGGTTTTGTTTGCCCAATGTTCAATGCCATAGAATAAGCTTTGAAATATAATAATGAAACTCCTGTAAAATAGGATGTACATTTCCCAACAGCTGGACTGACAGAAGTTGTTGGTTACCGATTGCTTGTCCATGATCTCCGCATAGGTAACATCTTCCTCGTACATAATTTATGACATTAATTTGCATTCTGTTCTTTCCCTTACAGGGGTGTGGGATGCATTTTTATAGAAATGATTCAAGGTGTTGCTGCTTTCCCGGGAATGAAAGATATACAAGACCAATTGGAACGGATATTCTTGGTAAGTGCATTTATATAGAAATTCACAATAATTGTACGTATGAAATATAGTCAGCTTTCACCATCATATTCTGAGTGATTACAAATCTATTTTTTTAAATAAATATTACTGTTTTAACATAATGGATTAATTTCTCATCAACATATCTTGGAACAATTTTAGACAAACCTGTTTGCCTTTACGAGATCAAGAGGGGAGGCATCCCTGTTAAAAATTGGTACCTATGACCATATGAAATGTCAGAATTAATCGTCATGCCTTTGAAATAAGCAGATTTTCCAGCATGGTTATTTCACAAACTGTCTCAGTATATTATTTAGCGTATTATCAATTTAAGTTGAGAAAGAATTTTATTTGGAAAGTAAAAGTACAAAAAATGAACACCTGCAAATTGAGTTTCAATTAGTTTTTTAGGTATTTATAAAGTCTCATGAATCAAGCTAAAGGGAAATGTTTGAGACTTATTAGGTGTATATCTTTTCTGCTAATTTGCTGTGCTCATTAAATTAGATGAGGCACTGTATTTAAAATTTAGGATGATCAACAAGGTGTATAAATACATTCAATAGGTGACATATGTTTTCTACAATTTAGGAGCCACATAGATTTTTGTACTCACTGACAGACACACACTGAGAGACACGCACACTCACCGACAGACACACCCACAAACTTCTTAATAGATATATTTAAAATGCTTTTTGTGGTCGACTTCATGTGTAATGGCATAGTAGAAGACAAGCTGATCTGCATTCTAAATTGGCTTATTCTGAGACTCTTCATAATCTTCACATTTTCGTGTCACATAACCGTTTCTATTGTGTTAACTGGTGCAGGGATAATTCAGATCTTCATGAACAAACAAGTTTCTAAGAAATATGTTCCAAATAAGTGCATAAGTGATTTGTTTATAGAAGTGTCTACACTGCACATAGAGCTTTACAACATCAGTTCGATTAAGAATAAAAATGCTTTTTGAAAAATAAGCTACTTTCTTAAATTCTGTATCTCAAGCAGATTAAGTATGCTGCTGCAATTTATTTTTCTCAATCAGGAAATGTGCATATTATCTATTTATGTATGTAATGTGTGTGTGTGCTTCTGTATGTATACGCCACCTTTACTAATAAAAATAAATTTGCTACTTACTTGTATAATAGGAATATTTTTTATTATTTCTAAATCTCTTCCCTAATATTTTTAAAGGTTGATTTGTTGATCAGTGTTACTCTAAAATAATGTACGTTCAGTGGATGCACATAACATGCCTCATTCTTCATATTCTGTGCTTTCTGACCTCAGGAAATTAGGCTATGTTAGCGTTTCATGTCTCATGCACCATTTAACGTCCAACAACAGCCAGAGGAGTGGAACATCCAAAATATGGTGGGGCTTCATGCTGAGTTGACAGAGAACAGGTTATTAATGAAGGAAATGGTGGGGATGGTTTAAGTATTCTAGCACTGTAAGACTTTGTAGGGGTTATACATAACTTCTATTATTGTTATTGCAATAATGCTTGCTTGATTCTTTGGACAATCTTTTCTGAAGCTTTTATTGATCAAGCATTCTTTCTTCCCAAAATCCATCCCCTTCCTCTAACTGTTGTGTTTCAGTATTGTATGTAGCTCACGTGAGTTAGTACCCACAATCTAATAGCACTGTAACCGTAACTCCCATAGCTATATTGGAGGTATGAAATTGGAATGGGGTGGACATGCTTGAAGGGGCTGGAAACACATTAAAAAAATGGGTGTTTTAAGCCTGACATGAACTCACTCGGCTGACTGACCATGGCACTTGTTGGCCCATTCCGCCATGACAGTAGTCTGCGCAATGCAAGCACATCTAATGGAGCCCTTTGTCAGGAATACAGAGAGACCCAACACACAGAGTGTAATAGAATAGTAAAGATAATGTATACCGGACCTTAGAGTGGCTGGACTAGTGTTTACAAGGACAAAGAAAAGACAAGCCAAAGTCAGGGAAGCCTGAAATCAGGAATAACACAATAGCAGAGTCAAAAGGAAATAGAAGGTAGAATGGTCAATCAAAGCCAAAGTCAGAACCAAACAACGTGCTGTTGGGAACAAAACGTGAACCACAACAGGGCAATGAGCTTTGCCCTAAGAGCCCTTTTCTATTGTGGCTTTTTAATTTTGTAACCATGACCCATTCAAATCTGTTGGCGGGCCGTGATGTTATCAGCTTCATGCCGCGTCATAATATTGGGTGGAGTTACAGCGGCCGGTGTCGGTACCGCCGAGGAGAAGATCATTGGAAAAGGTCCTCTCCACATGCTGGACAACCCCAGGCTGTGGTACCTTTTCAGAAGGTTCCCAGACCCTCTCATGCTGTGATTTCTGTTTTCCTGAGAGAAAACAAATTACAGTGGAAAAAATCCCTGAATTTGGGACTGTCCCACCAAATCCAAGACGGTTGGGATTTAGGCCGTAGTCACTACATCAGCATGTATTGCTTATGGTGCTTCATTCGCCTTTCAACTACTGATACTTTTATGAAGTTACCTAAAGCATGATGAGCAAACATAAATTAAAATTAGGGTCATATAAAATAAATTTCCAAGATCACAGACTTTTTTTAATCATTGTACTTACACCTACCTCATCTGTTATCGTACTTCAAGGGTTGCGAAAACTCATCCATCTTCATTATTTTTTTCATTCCCATTTCAGTTCACAGATTTGATTGGTTTTAAAAGATGTGCTCATTACTTTCCTAAATGAAATAGATTTCACTTTCTTGGTTCACATTCTCTGATGGTGCTCAGACTTTAATTGACTTGAAATTACCTGTAGAAGTACACTTGTACACCCTTTACAAAGTTTCTTAGATGTTATTTGGGGTGTAATGTACTGGAACTGTAGATGAAAATGTTTCTCTCTGAATAAATTGTACATCAATATTATTATTATAACTGCTTATACTGGTAGTATGTTTAGGTGGGTTTCCTTTTCATGTATTTATATGATTATATAATCTATATTGTATAACATATATTTATTAATCTGAGCTTCCTAATGTCATATGTTTTACATAGTTACATAGCTGAAAAGAGACTTGCGTCCATCAAGTTCAGCTTTCCTCACATATGTTGTTGCTGTTGATCCAAAAGAAGGCAAAAAACCCAGTCTGAAGCGCTTCCAATTTTGCAACAAACTAGGAAAAAAATCCTTCTTCACCCCAAAATAGCAGTCAGATGTCTCCTTGGATCAAGCAGCTATTACCCCACTAATTAGAAATTCTACATTTTTTAGAATTGATGTACTTAAAAAAAATTTGGGGTTTGTTTTGCATTCTTTGGTTATCAATTTCTCATTTTATAGTTTAGCCACTTTAATTGCCTTTTTGCAAGTATTATTGGCTTCCTTATATCTTATATAGGATGCCCCTGATTTGTCCGATTTAAATGCCCTTTTCTTAGTTGTAATCTCTTATTTTACTTCTCTACTAAGCCACGTTGGTTTTAATTTGTTTCTTTTATATTTATTACCCAGTGGTACATAATGTGAAATTTACCTTTCTAATATTTGTTTGAATAGTTTCCATTTTTCCTCACTGTTTTTATCACTAAGGAGTTTATGCCAGTCGATATGTTGTAGAGCTGCCCTAATCTTATTAAAATTGGCTTTTTTAAAATTATACGTTTTAATATACCCCATATGCTTTTGCTTTTTTGAGTTTATTTCAAAAGTTACCATATTGTGATCACTATTTCCCAAATGATCCCCTACTTGAATGTTGGTTAAAAGATCCACATTGTTTGTTATAATGAGATCCAGACAAGCATCCTTTCTAGTTGGTGCTTGTACCAGTTGTGACATAAGGTGTAATTTAACACATTCAAAAAACGTATTCCCCTTGCTGAAGTACTAGTCCCTCTATCCCAATTTATGTCCGGGTAATTAAAATCTCCAATAATTAACGTGTTACCCCGATTTGCAGCTTTCCCAATTTGCTCTAACAGCAGTTCTTCCTCATTAATATTTACATTTGGTGGTTTATAACATATCCCAACCAATAATTTATTTCCCTTTGTTTGCCCCAAGCAGATATCTACCCATAAAGCTTCCACATTTTCCTTGTCACACTCCACATGCCTAAGATTTGACTTTAACTCATGGCTGACATACAAACATACCCCACCACCCTTCTTGTTTTTCTTATCCTTCCTAAATAACGTGTACCCATTTAAGTTAACTGCCCAGTCATGTGTCTCATCCCACCATGTTTCTGTTATGCCTATTACATCATATTGTTTAGTGTATGCTGTTGCCTCTAGTTCCCCCATTTTGTTATATAGGCTCCTTGCATTAGTAAGCATACATTTAATATTACCACGAGTCATTTGTACTTTTTGTGAATTATCCATATTACATACCTCCTCTGTTCTGAGCTTTCCCCTCCCCCCATCTCTACCCCCTTTGTTCTGAGCTAAAGCCCATCTCATTTCTATCCTATCTCCATTTTCTAGACTGCTTTGACCCTCCCCCACCCCCCCCCACTACTAGTTTAAAATCTCCTCCAACCTTCTAACCATCCTATCCCCCAGCACAGCAGACCCTCTTCCGTTTAGGTGCAATCCATTACGACTATACAGGTTGTACCCAAGCTCAAAATCGGCCCAGTGCTCTAAAAACCCCAAACCATCTTTCCTGCACCAAGACTTCAGTCATGCATTGACCTCTCTAATCTCCCGCTGCCTTTCTGCTGTAGCGCGCGGCCCAGGTAATATTCCTGAAAATAATACCTTGGAGGTATATTTTATTATAGTTAATTATGGCATACTTGAGTCATGGTAGTCTAGAAAAATTAAGTGTGTACTCTCCTGGCATACAACAAATTCATTTTGACCAATATGTTGGACACTTTTCCATCTAAATGTATGCACTCTCTTAAGTTACTGGTGATCTCATGTTTATCTAAATATATTTTTAGTGTATCAAGCCTTAAATTCTATTTCAGCATTCACATACAGTGCTATTTCGGTTTTGGTTTTCCTTTCTTTGTGAGCCTTTTAAAGAATAATCCTACCTAGCTGTTTTGCTTGCTTCCTATTGGCTTCTTTTTATATTGACAAAATCCCTGTGTCAACAGGCCTCGTATGGAATCCTCGGCCATCACATACTCTTGAGATATATATATAGAGGTAGAGGTTAACACAGTGAGGGAGTTTAAGCATGCATGGGATAGTCATAAGGCTATCCTAGACTTAAGATAAGGTCAGGGACTAATGAAAGTATTTAGAAAATTGGGCAGGCTAGATGGGCCGAATGGTTCTTATCTGCCGTCACATTCTACGTTTCTATATGCTTTTGGGCATGTAGGTTTGCATTTACTGTAGAACAGGAGTAACACCAAAGTTAGCATTGCAACGAGTATAATGGAATAGTATTAACACATTTAGTTCCCCAACTCTTGGAATTCATAATAATTTGTACCTTTCCATGTTGAGAAAACATACCTTTTATTACATAAAGGCTTCTGTCTGGCCGAAGTTGTGGTTGTACACACTCCAAGGACTCAACACGGGAGTCACCAAAATGTATTTGGATTTTTTTAAATATGCAAAGGTAAACATTGCCAACACAATGTTCTATATTTTTCTTTATGAAGGAATATCTGATTTGATATTTAGTGCACGTGTGACATTTATTGAAATGTAGTTTTTATTACATCAATCAGACCTATCACATAAAAATCTGACAGGTATACGTATACTGTAGATCTAAGTTCACATAGCAAAATTGAGTTTTGTTGAAAAATCGGTTTTATGATTGACAATTAAACAATTGCAATCTACCCATCAATTTATTTCTGACAGCAAGCCTGGAGATGAGATAGGAAGATGAAAGAGAAACGGAGAATAGGGAATATAAGACCAGAAGCCTTTCTTCTGTATGCCAGTGAAAGACCATGTGTTTAGGATTCTATATATCATTATAGTTGTAAAAAATCTTGTCTTTTTTGTTGAAGATCCATGGAGACAGAGTCTCTTCAGATTAGTCATTTTCATTTCTATTAAAGCTTGATACTTTCTGTCCATTTGATAAATTTGCTAAGTTCTTTTTTGTATTCATGATAACTTTATATGAAGGGCAGTGTTGCCCATAAAAGTTAAGTTATAGGTAGTTTCCTGCAGCAACATTTTTATACAGCCACCTCGAGCCAATATACATTTTGTGACTTCTACTTACAATTGTTGTCCTTCTTACATCACCTTTCTCTTTAGTGATGTAATCGGAATGGAACTGGGGAGAGAGACAGTCCTATTAAGGTTATATTTTTAAGAGAGGGACTAATTTAATAGTGGCAGCCATAAATAGTTGTTTTCTAGATAGTGTAACTCTACTAACATGAGACACATCACGTGACTTGCTCCAGTGATTTTCTGAGATTGGGGGCCCCTGCCATTGCATTGTGTAAGTCACTCTGCACATCATGTTTTTTAAAGTCGTTCTGTCATCAGACTAGAAATTTGGAGAATTTCATAACGATTTAAAAAAATACTCGCGTTGAATGTTTTGCAATCTTTATTGCAATTCTATGCAGTCACTAGATATCACAAGACAAAGCATGGACAAAACTACAAAAGGTGGAAGCTTCCTCCATGAACTTTTGCCAGTGCTATCACTGGCTGAGGGAATACGGGCTTCTTTTTTTTTTTAATTGCTAGACCCTGGTCTATGGAGGAGCTACTTAGACATCCATGTTGTACTCCTGTGCATGTGTGAAAGACATCTGTGTTCTACTCATGTGCATGTGTGAGAGCCCTGACGTGGCTCCTAGTGGGTAAAGTGCCAGGTCCTGAAGAAAGAAGATGGCAGAACATCCTAAACACCTGGGACACTAAACCTCAAGTGGGAATTTCACTTTTGTGAGTATTTGCAAAGTATACAGAGAACCTAGAAGGTGAAAGAGGTGTTAATACAGTCTGGGAAATCATCCACTGCACAGTGTGGTTGACATGGTTCTAGGAATAAAGGCAGGAGGTGCCAGTGACACTCTGAAAATGTTCTGCCCATAGATGAGCTTGCCAGAACACCTGTTACCTAGTAGTAACCCTGGCATGCACATAGAGCAGGCTGACATGCATCCTTTTTGGGGAATATCACCTAGTTTATGGACAGGTCCACTCACCCCATTCACTAATACCTTCCATTAACCAATATATATATCCCTTTTTTCTGATGCGGTAATCCAATTTATACTGTGTTTTATTGATGGGTCTGTTGTCTAAAGTAACTTGTACTGTGTTCATGTATCCAGAATGTATGTTCATTATAACATGGATGCTACATTTCAGAATTGTAAGTGCTTTTTTATTTGACTTCTGGAACACAAAGTTTTTGACAAAGGCCTCAATTTAAAAAAAAAAAAACCTTTTAAAATAATTAAAAATGTTAATGTTAATATTAAAACGGAGTTAACAACCAACCTACACAATGTAGGGTACCATAGTAATTGTAAATAACTACCCTACATTACAATTCACTGTTTAGAGAATAAAGCCGCATGGAGGCACTTTTTCTCGTAATCTTGAGTAAGATTTGCATACTAATTGTTTTATTTTAATAGACAATTGACCAGCTTTGGTGTCCATTGCAAACTCATTTTTTTCCTTAACTTTACAAAATAAAAAATAAAAATAACTAATCCGAAATAATGTTTAATTTCATAAATATAGATTATTTATGAGAAACACTAAAATACACACTTTAAATCTTCACAAAGTACAGGCCATGAGCTTTGCCGACTAAGGAAAAATCTTGTCCAGACAGGAACCTCTCATTCTGCTTTATGGAATCTGAAATTATGCACATAATTAACCCAGCATTATAAAGTATAAAGTGTTGGGGGGAGGGTGGTTATTAACTCTCTACATGTGCAGAATGCTGAAAAACATTTATTTTTGTTGGCAAAAACTACAAAAATGCAAACAGCTAATTACTTAGGTCACAAACTATAAAATGCAGGTAAGGTATGTTGGTGATGTCGGGTTCCCGCGGGCGGCTGCGAGGGGAGGCTGCACTCCGCTCGCAGTACTCACCCTCCAGCCGTCCGCGGTCCCCTCCTCCTCGTGGGCTCGGCGAGCGGCATCCTTCCAGTCTCGGATGCCGCCCGCCGTTTCCTCCACCTCCCCCAGCGGCAGCATACATGACGCTGCACGCTGGGAGACCGCTCAAGTTATTACACGCCGGGGTCAGTCACCTGACCCGGCGTTAAAGGCACAGTGTCTCAATCACAGTGGGAGGTTTAGATATCTCCCACGTGTGATTGTTAATTCTGATTGGAAATTATCCAATCAGAATTAACCTTATGGTTTAAATACTTACCTTTCCTGTTCCTCCCTGCCCTGTTGTGGTCTTTGCTTTCTAGTATTGCTACTTACCTTGTGCTTCTGGTTACGTACTCTCTGGCTTGTTTATCTGACTCTGTGACTTTCTCCTACCCTTTGACCTCGGCTCGTTTTAACGTTATTCTGTCTTCTGGTTCCCCTTACTCGGCTTGTCTCCTGACTATTCTGTGTGTGCTTAGCCCAGCCACTCTAAGGTCCGGTACGGCACCTTTTCTGTGTGTGTGTGTGTGTGTGTCAGCGTGTTGGGTTCCCCGAATCGTGACAGGTGACTGGCGAGTCCCTTTAATTCACAGACAAATGGCTGCCCAGTTGCTAGTTTTGAACATTTAGTAGCTGTTGTGAAATACATCTCCCAATATGCTCCTACAAAGGTACACGATAATGTCTGACAAGCTTGTGATGTTCTAAAAACTTTCAGTTCACCTTTTGTAATGCAGAAATCAGACATTGATTTATGACCCTTCTCTCCTACAATAATGCTTGGACATAGTTTAAAGATTGTGACTCCAGTGTTCTCATCCTAGCAGGCCATACAAACTATTTTTCAGATCAGTTATATTTCAATGTGAGCTCATGCTGGTGAAGTATGTTGAAGACAGGCCAATCTGATACTCAAAAGATGAAGGCAGCTAGGATACTAGGTTATGCCTGAAGGTATTTTAATAAATAAAAGGTTGAGGTGATGACAGAGTCCGTCCTCAAGAATTGGTTAAATGTCATGCGAAAATGCGAATTCCAATTATTGCATGTATAGCAACAGTCCATACACCTTTTTTTTTAAAATAAAAATATTAAACAGAGTTATGTCTGTGATTTTATGTACGCCTGTTATGTTCGTAAAACATCAAGGTCCTTTTAAAGAGCATCAATCAAATTTGACTAAATTCATCTATGTATTTTTTTTTTTTTTACATTATCATATTTCTCTTGAATCATAGTCCCGTGATTTCATTCTCCTCATGTAAGCTCCACTTGGATCTGAATATGGCTGAGGGGTCCTGTCAAATTTTCTATTTTCTTTTGAAAGAAATTGGAGAAGCTGAGCATATGTATTTGGGGAGCAGCTGGTCGTCCCATACTAAACAATGGGGGCTATGGGCACGTATTTATTAGTACAGATGCAGTTGCTTGCTCCCTATAAAATTAATGGGGTGCACACAACAAGTTACGCAATCAAACAAAATTTATGTTAGAGGGACAGTTAGCGGGAACAAAATATATTCTGCTACGATTATAAAAAAAAATATAAAAGCATGCAATGCAATTTGGATGTTGTGTGCACATTGGTTTGAAGCATGGCTTGAGTGTGCCTTTCATAGAACATTTTCAGTGAGATGTATTTCACCTATTGGCTTATCCACGATAACGAAGCACTGATAGTGTTGCAGTGTAAGCATGCAGAAGCCAAACACAGAAATATTGGACACAGGTCTTCAGGAAGTAACAGGCCTTTATTCACATTACCGATCGGGTCTCAGATGAACTCCTGTTCCAACATTCTGAGAGACCAACACATAGTGTACATTCCTTATATAGCACTATAACTCCTCCCATTAATGGCTACACCCACATATACCTTTAACCAATCAATGAGCAGAATATAGACTTGTACATCTAGTCAAACCACATGGCTCATCCAAGACAAAGGAAATAAGTGCAATTTCAGTTCCTGCATTCCTGCACATGCTCAGTACACTGATGACAGTATCCTAGCTACATGTAGCTAACCAACTGACACAACATACACATATGCCACATGGAGATTTTGGCCTACTAAATTTTAACCATGCTGGAATCCCATCACATTCCCCCCTTTGATGCCTCTGATATAACATTATTCCAGATGCATCACCAATCACAGTTTTACCTACATCTCTCAAGTAGCCATTGAACCAGAGTAGACCTTGTAAGCATCTTAAAAACTCCTTCAACATTCTTCATCCTGAATATATTCTCTTCGGGCTAGGGGATCATATCTTCCAGACAGCCATTACATGGGCAGCTGTCTTTCTCTCTATAGTACTCTCTATAATACTACGTAGGGACCTTACCACTAGTGGAATTAGACAGGGCAGGAGGAGGCACAAAAAAAATATAATAAATTCTACTCCTCCTACTAATGTCTTAATTCCTCCAAGCTGCTCATACCAACTTCCAAACCAACTACTTAGGTTATACCCATTCCAGACCTGAGTAGGTACATGCTCAAATTTAACCATGTGGCTTGTAAGTTCAGCCACTGCCTGCCCTTCATCATCTATGTGCAGACAACAGTTACTTAGATTAAACTTTCCGCATACACCTCCTTCTACTGCTAGTAAGTAATCAAGGGCTAGCCTATTCTGGTATATGGCTGATCACATCTTGGTATTTTGCTTAGCTAGAAGATTAAGCACTTGAGCTGTGTCATTAGTAATAATCTCAACTACCGCCTGTAGTCTAATAATGCGGTTGAGCATATATAATCGGAGTTCTATATCCATAAGTGCCATCTTCTGCCCAAGTAGCAGGTCCATAATAATTAATAATACGTTGAGGGGGCCACTCATTATCTTCCCAGCTACCTATATTCAAGGATGCTCTCTCCCTTTTATGATTTACATCGTAAACCTTAACTCCCAAGGTCTCTCCTGTTTCGATTGGCAACAAGAAGAAGGATGGCTTTGGCATACCTAATACACATGCCCCTTCCCAATCTTGTGGTAACTCCGAATAAGTTTTATTACCACAAATCCAGTATAAATTTGCTGGGGCTTTCCAACTAGATGTAGCCGATAAGTCAAACCATACCTCCTTTAAATGAGTGTAATTGGCAAACGGATTAGTAGGTTCCGAGACATTTGAAGCTGACCACCAAGTAGTATTTTAGTATTAACATTATAGGCTTTTTGTCCCAAGCAAGTTAGCTCACCTACAGACGTGTTATACATTGTCCCTTTCCTGGCTATACAAACATGACCTATAATGGAGGTTTTTAACCACCATTCCAATTTACTTCTAGTACTTACTTGATGATCAGACTGGAAAGGTATCTGTTGTTCATATGTCTCAGAGCCAGGGTACCATATTTCCTTTGCCTCCCATGGCCACTGGTCTCCCATATTAGTACCTCCACACACATAGCAATTAGTTACATTAAGACTACCTGCAATACCCTCAGCCAAATCAATAAATAGGTTGTTAACATTATGGGGAATTTTATCCTCAATACTCATCTCCTCATAGAAGGAATGAGAAACCTGATGAGTTTGAGTTGCCACTGTCTCAGTTTCAAGACCTACATATATTATTGTTCCTGAATCTACTCCTGTGCCATATATTTGAAACCCAAACAGACCTCCAAGCCTGTCAATAAAGTACTGCAGATTGGAAATGGTCATGTGAACGGGGTTACACACATAGTTTTACAGTATGGTGTGGTAGGCAACCTTTGGATAATCATATCTTGATCCACTGTTTTTCCCAGGTTGCCCAACCTACACATGACAAATAGGGGCAGAAGTTAGTCTCTATTTGGGCAATCAGGATCAGTAGATCTTATACTGGGACATAAGTATTTATCATTAAACCCATAAGTTCGTTCCCATTTAAGATTACCACATACATTCCAAAGTCTTCCACTACCCGAAATCGCCTTACATGCATCAAATAGTAGAATACCCGCGGAATGTATGGTATTTATCACAGTCCTATTTATTAATGTCCCCTGGGAGTTACTATTCCGAATTACCAACCAAATTGTACGGGGTTGGAAATGGGGATCAAAACATTTAGACTCTCCTGATATTGGCTTGCACACACTATAATCAATATCCAAATATCTACATCTAGATACAGATCCCTTACATTCATACTGTGAGTGCCAGATGAGAGTTTGGGATATTTGGTTACCTGTTTTAGTAGTCTTAATGCAACTATCGCAATTCGGTATGTCTGTACTCCTACCTTCCTGAAAAATCATAAAAATACTAAGACACAATAAAACACATTATTCCTGAAATCCTCATTTTTCTTCGACCGTGCGATGGCCTCTCAGCTTCCCGATTGTGAGGGCTGCAAGGATGTTGTTCTTCTGATCCTCACTTTCCTTCACAGAGATCCCTTCAAGATACTCTGGCTATGACACGTAGGCAGGTGGTCAGGCTTTATTATGGCCGTCAAAACACCTACTTGATGATCTTTGTAGACTTTTAACTAGAATGTCTCGATATCCCCTCGTTACTCCGACTAAGTTGCACGCTTCAACCGGGTCCTGCAAGAATTCTCAGGATCTGGAGTAGCTTGCCAAGAGTCTGCTGCTGGTTTAACCTTAGAATGATGAATCCAAGGAGTCACTTCCGCCACCTTTACAGCTGTTGGGGTAGATAAAAGAACAACATACAAAGGCTAACAGGATACACCCCGAGCTTTAACTCAATATGTATTGGTGGGATATTACGAGCAAGTCCTGGAGGATTATTTTCTTCCCATACTCCTGGAATGTCAAATAAGGATTCATCACTCTTAGGGTTAACACTTGTCACTATGGAATAGAAGCGTCATTCTTCTTCCCTTGGCACCGATATCGCCATTATGCCTGGTAATCCCTTAAACTTCAGAGATGTTAATCCATTAGGTAAAAGGTTATCTGAGCTTAAAGCTTCGATAATAGATCTCGTCCTAAAAGTTGAATCGGACACTCTGGCATATATAGGAACTAATGCTTCACCACATGGCCTCCCAGAATACAAGTGCGACTCTTAAAAACCGGTCTAGCTGCACTTCTCCCAGTAGCTCCTATCACAGTTATAGTCTTCCCCGAAGGCGGAGCCACCATCTTAGTCACCACAGAATGTTCAGCACCTGTGTCGATCATGAAAGAACTTCTCTTTCCCCCTATTGCTACATCGACCATAGGCTCCGCTCGACCAAGTGGGATGGAGCCCAGTCGGTATCAATAGTCTTCCCTGATAGTGTCAGCCAGACCCACAAAATCTCTATCCTTTCTTTCTCTAGGTCTCTGCGTGGGTGGATAGTATCTGTCTCCTTGAACACTTCCTCTACTATTCCCATCATTCCCTCTAAAACTTCCTCTTACTCTATAACTACCACTATAACCTCCTCATACCCTTCTCTCTCCTTGTCTATCACCTTCATACTGCTCTCTCTGTGGACACTCACTCTTCCAATGTCCCTCCTTTCTACAATACGCACATTAATTCCTACTTAAAGTCCCTTGCTCAGCCTATTCTCGTCTCCTCTATTCACTTCCCTGTCTTTCTACACTTAAGATAGCTACCGCTAGCATATCTGCCTTTTTCCTCATTTTACGTTCTTCCTCCATCTCCCTATTCATATATACTGTATTTGCAATCTCCATTAGCTGTATTATGGACATCCCTACAAATCCCTCTAATTTTCTTTAATTTCCTTTTACTATCACCTTGGGCCTGGCTGACAAATGCTGAGTCTATCATTCGGAAGTTTTCAGGGGCCTCTGGATTAAAGGGAGTATACAACCTATTTGACTCAAGCAGTGTCTAATATGGGACTTCGGCAAGGCTGCCCAATAATAGGTTCCAGTCTAGGATTAGTAAAATAGGTGAAAGGGGGTGAGCTAATTTTATTAGTCGGCATTTGGTGGATGAAAAAACGTTTTTGTTTAAAGTGTTAAACCAAAAACCTACCAGTAGGTGTCACCAGAGGGTAATTGTATCAAAATAATCTTTATGGGTCTAATAAGAAAACTCAACTTTTAATATATTTATACATAAAATAAAACCTTATAGCAATAAATATATTAAAATAGGGTAAGCAATCCTACATCTATCTGTTATAAACAATGTATTATCAATGTAACTCCCGAAGATGGCCAGTAGGTGGCTTAGAGTGCCTCCCTAAAGTCAAATGAAACAAATAGACTTTAATTAATTATGTCCTATTTTATTATTACTTATTTTAATCAATGTCCACCCTGCTAGCTAGGCTTGATTAAATTTTTAGTTCTAAGGTAAATTAAACATTTCAGTTTGTAGTTTAGTAAAAAGGGGACATTTTGGACAAAGCTGGGAGGGGCCCATCCAGTAACTAAAATAAAGACCATATACCATCTGATACCATTGATCATTGATTAGGGGGAGGGGGAGTACAGAAATACAAGAGTTTGAAACACAGGAACAGATAGGTATGTGGGTAGGCGGGGACAGTAGAGCAGGGAGAGTGCAAATACTGATTATACCAGCCAGAAATGGGCGTGGCTACTCTGGCTCTGGAGGATGTTTGGGGGGTTGGTAATCAGATGCCAGGGGGGGAGGGGATGTCCAAAGCAGTTGTAATTAAGTCCTTAGTTCTGACCACTATATGGCTACATTGTTTCCCATATGACACAGTTTAATTCACCAAGGCAGTTTTTCAACAATCAGTTTCCAACAGTCAATATATAGAAACTGATCATAGAATTCCAGCCTACTAGTTACAGCCACATGTACACCCTGCACTAAATTTAAGTGAAGACTGCTACATGGAGGCCATGCGGCCACCAGGACAGGCTACTCCCTACTTTTTTTTTTTTAACATACAAGACAAAGCCTAGTGAATCAGAAGATTATTTCAACAGAGCATCTGATTCAAAAAGCTGTACAAATATACACACAGTTTCAACAGTCACACCAATCTCCTTATCACCAGCAACACATTGCGCAGTCACTAGGCCCAAACACACACACAGGATCCTCACATGCCCAACAATATCACGACGTCGCACACACAAAATTAAATCAAAAACCCACCAAAGACTATACACTTATCAATGTAACTATTATTCAAACCATACAACTATCCACGCTATTAATCCATATAAACTAACCGATCACATAACATTTCAACAGATTTCATCTCTACAATTATCCGTACTATAAATCAACTCTTGACTAACCAACTATATCACATTCTAGTAACCTCATCTTTACAGTCAGTGGTTATGGTGCAGTTAGTAAGTGGTTATAATACAGTTTTAAA
>OW240915.1:42198697-42215337 GCA_933207985.1 Pelobates cultripes
ATATATACACACATACACACACTGCTGTGTGTGTGTGTGTGCTGTGTGAGGGTGCTGTTAGTGTGATGTGTGTGACGGTGCTGGTAGTGTGCTATGTGGGTGAGGGTGTTTGTGTGTGCGTGTTTGTGAGGATGCTGTTAATGTACTGTGTGTGAGGGTGCTGTTTGTGTGTGTGTGTGTGTGTGTGTGTGCGCTTGTGAAGGTGCTGTTAATGAACTGTGTGTGAGGGTGCTGTTTGTGTGTGAGGGTACTGGTAGTGTGCTGTGTTTGTGAGGGTACTGTTAGTGTGCTGTGTGTGTGTGTGTGTGTGTGAGGGTGCTGTTTGTGTGTTTGTGAGGGTGCTGTATGTGTGTGTTGGTGCTGTATGTGTGTGTTGGTGCTGTATGTGTGTGTGGGTGCTGTGTGTCTGTGGGTGCTGTATGTCTGTGGGTGCTGAATGTGTGTGGGTGCTGAATGTGTGTGGGTGCTGTGTATGTCTGTGGGTGCTGTATGTCTGTGGGTGCTGTGTATGTCTGTGGGTGTTGAATGTGTGTGGGTGCTGTGTATGTCTGTGGGTGCTGAATGTGTGTGGGTGCTGAATGTGTGTGGGTGCTGTATGTCTGTGGGTGCTGTGTATGTCTGTGGGTGCTGAATGTGTGGGTGCTGTATGTGTGTGGGCTGTGTGTGTGTGGGTGCTGTGTAGGCTGTAGTCTGTGGGTGCTGTGTATGTCTGTGGGTGCTGTGGCTGTATGTGGGTGCTGTGGGCGTCTGTGGGTGCTGTGTATGTCTTGTGGGGTGCAGTGTGCCTGTGGTGCAGTGTATGTCTGTGGGTGCTGTGTGTAAGGCGTGGATGCTGTATGTGTGTGGGTGCTGTATGTCTGTGTGGGTGCTGGCAAAGTGTGTGTGCTAAAGTGTAGTGTGTGGATGCTGCTGTGTATGTTCTGTGGGTGCTGTAAAGGCCTGTGGGTGCTGTGTGTCTGTGGGTGCTGTGTAAGGCCCGTGGGTGCTGTGTATGTCTGTGGGCGCTGTATGTGTGTGGGTGCTGTGTATGTCTGTGGGTGCTGTGTATGTCTGTGGGTGCTGGATGTCTGTGGGTTCTGTGTATGTCTGTGGGTTCTGTGTATGTCTGTGGGTGCTGTGTATGTCTGTGGGTGCTGTATGTATGGGTGCTGCTGTGTATGGGTGCTGCTGTGTATGTCTGTGGGTGCTGTATATGTCTGTGGGTGTTGTGTATGTCTGTGGGTGCTGGATGTCTGTGGGTGCTGTGTCTGTGGGTGCTGTATGTGTGTGGGTGCTGTATGTCTGTGGGTGCTGTGTATGTCTGTGGGTGCTGTGTATGTCTGTGGGTGCTGTGTATGTCTGTGGGTGCTGTGTATGTCTGTGTGTGATTGTGGGGGTGGAGGTTAGGGAACATTAATTGCTATCCCCCCTCCCTTCTTACCTTTTGTAGGGAGGGGGGGGTCGTGCTGCTGATTCCATGGAGAGTCGCGAGATTTGAACGTTGCCGTGGCAACGCTCATATCTCGCGAGAGGAACCCGGCGGAGCTGCCGGCAATAGCTCCGCCGGGTCCTCTCCTGCCTCCCTCCCTGCATGTGGGTCAGTGGGGAGGGAGGCTGAGAGCAGAGCCGGCGCTCGGATAGCGCCGGCTCTGCATGAGCCGACAGGGGAGATCCTGAGATCTCCCCTGCCGGTCTCAATATGCATAGGCGTGCCGCGGGATTAGGGTGTGCCCAGGCACACCCGGCACACCCCGTGCGCACGCCTATGGTTATGTTCTAATAAGCCATGCAGAGAACAGTGGTGTGTGTGTGTGTGTGTGTGTGTGTGTGTGTGTGTGTGTTCACAAATAGTGCACTTGCTGCAGGCAGTGTGTGCTCATGCTAAACAAGTTCTTGGAGAACTGAACAGGGAAGCTCTGATTCACTAGTGAAACACTTACTTGTGTGGATTGCATTCCAGCCAATCAGCAGCAGACCCTCCCTCCCAGACCCTCCCACCTCCTGGACAGTATCAATTTTACATTTATTGTGAAGCTGCATTCTTAGTGAGAGGAGGGACAGTATAGCTGCTGCTGATTTGATAGGGAAATTGATAGCTAGGCTAGTGTATTCAGTGTCCACTACAGTCCTGATCTCTGCTGTAAAGACAGCACCCCAAAAAGCCCTTTTTAGGGCTAGAACATCAGTCTGTTTTTTTTTTTTTTGTTTTTTTTTCTGTGTAATGTAATTGCAGTTGCCTGCCTGCCAGCCTGTGTGTCAGGCTCACAGCATATACTGTGCCCAGTGCCACCACTCACTCACTGGTGTCCCAATAGCTTACATTTAAAAAAACAACTTTTTTGACTAATATAATAGCAGTCAGTTTCCTTAATGCGTGTGCGTTTCAGGGCCTGCCAGGGCACAGTGTCACACCAGTGCAACTCATATCTGGTGTAACAGTAGTGTACATTTAAAAAAAAAAAAATACAATTTCGACTGTAATAGATTGAATAGCAGTTAGTTGTCTGCAAGTGTGTGTGTCAGGCCTACAGCGTCTACTCTGCCAACTTCTGCCACTGCACAGTGCCACTCATATCTGTTGTCACAGTAGCTTGCACGCATAGTACCACTAATCTAAAAAAAAATGACAGGCAGAGGCAGGCCACCCCGCAGGGGCCATCGTGGTTGTGGTGCTGTGATTCCCTTTGGCCCTAGAATAATGCCCAGTGTTCAGAGGCCACGTACCCTGAACTCGAAAAGTTCTGAGGACATAGTTGACTGGCTAACACAGGACACCCAATCTTCTACAGCTTCCGCTCAGAACCTTGACGCACCATCCTCCTCCAGCTTAGCTTCGGGCACCTCTCAAGTTACCACTCGCCCGCCTGCCGCCACCACCAACACTAGCACCACAGCAGCTTCACTTGGTATGTCAGAGGAGTTATTTACACATCAGTTGGAAGAAATGAGTGATGCGCAACCATTATTGCCAGAGGATGTAGATAACAGGGATATGTCTCAGTCAGGCAGCATTACACACATGGATGTACGGTGTGATGATGATGATGTTGTACCCGCTGCTGCTTCCTTTGCTGAGTTGTCAGATACAAGTGAAGCGGTTGATGATGACGATGCGTCCGTGGATGTCACGTGGGTGCCCGCTAGAAGAGAAGAAGAACAGGGGGAAAGTTCAGATGGGGAGACAGAGAGGAGGAGGAGGAGACAAGTTGGAAGCAGGGGGAGGTCGTCGCAAGGAGCTAGTGGCACAGTCAGACAGCATGCATTGGCACCCGGGGTCAGCCAGACAGCACGCCAATCAACGCATGCTGTTGCCACCACCAGAATGCCATCATTGCAGAGCTCAGCAGTGTGGCATTTTTTGTGTGTGTCTGCCTCTGACAACAGCGATGCTATTTGCAACCTGTGCCAAAAGAAAGTGAGTCGTGGGAAGTCCAACACCCACCTAGGTACAACTGCTTTGCGAAGGCACATGATCGCACATCACAAACACCTATGGGATCAACACATGAGTACAAGCAGCACACAAACTCAAAGCCGCCATCCTCCTCCTGGTCCAGCATCTTCAGCCACGTTAACCACTGCTGTCCTCCTTGCCCCCTCTCAACCATCCACCCCTCCATCTCTCGCCTTGAGCAGTTCCTGCTCATCTGCCCACAGTCAGGTGTCTGTCAAGGACATGTTTGAGAGTAAGAAGCCAATGTCAGAAAGTCACCCCCTTGCCCGGCGTCTGACAGCTGGCTTGACTGAACTCTTAGCCCGCCAGCTTTTACCATACAAGCTGGTGGAGTCTGAGGCGTTCAAAAAATGTGTAGCTATTGGGACACCGCAGTGGAAGGTACCCGGCCGAAATTTCTTTGCACAAAAGGCAATCCCCAACCTGTACTCGATTGTGCAAAAGGAAGTAATGGCATGTCTGGCACACAGTGTTGGGGCAAGGGTCCATCTGACCACTGATACCTGGTCTGCAAAGCATGGTCAGGGCAGGTATATCACCTACACTGCGCATTGGGTAAACCTGCTGACAGCTGCCAAGCATGGAATGCGTGGCTCTGCAGAGGAGTTGGTGACACCGCCACGACTTGCAGGCAGGCCTGCTGCCACCTCCTCTACTCCTCCTACTCCATCCTCTTCCATAACCTCCTCGGCTGAGTCCTCTTCTGCTGCTGCGTCTTGCTCCACTTCAACGGCACCCGCTCCCCAGGTACTATTCCACATCCCGGATACGGCAGTGTCACGCCGTCTTGGGGTTGACTTGCCTGAAAGCAGAGTGTCACACTGGACCAGCACTCCTGTCCGCCCTGAACGCACAGGTGGATCAGTGGCTGAATCCGCACCAACTGGAGATCAGCAAAGTGGTTTGTGACAACGGAAGAAATTTGTTGGCGGCATTGCATTCGGGCAAGTTGACACGTGCCGTGCATGGCACGTGTGTAATCTGATCGAACAACGCTTTGTGCATAAGTACCCAGGCTTACAGGATGTCCTGAAGCAGGCTAGGAAGGTGTGTGGCTATTTCAGGCGTTCCTACACGGCCATGGCGCACTTTTCAGATATCCAGTGGCGAAAAAACATGCCAGTGAGGCGCTTGATTTGCGACAGACCGACACGTTGGAATTCAACACTCCTAATGTTCGACCGCCTGCTCCAACAAGAAAAAGACGTTAACGAGTATTTGTATGACCGGGGTGCTAGGACAGCCTCTGTGGAGCTGGGTATTTTTTTTGCCACGTTACTGGCTGCTCATGCGCAATGCCTATAGGCTCATGCGTCCTTTTGAGGAGGTGACAAACCTAGTCAGTCGCACCGAAGGCACCATCAGCGAATAAGCAGAAAGTGCCTGAAATGTTACCGAATTACGGCAATGAGGAAAGGATGCAGCTCTTCCAAAATAAATTAAAAAGTATGCTTTACACAGCGTATAAGGGTGATGTCACAGCACAACGGGAATCTAACAGGGGAAGAGGTGAAAGTAATCCTCCTCCTCCCACGACCACTCCGGCAAGGACAGGACGCTTTAGACGTGTTGTTGATGGAGGACATGCGGGGCTTTTTAAGTCCTACGCATCGCCACAGCCCTTCGGGGTCCACCCTCAGAGAACGACTCGACCGACAGGTAGCAGACTACCTCGCCTTAATTGCAGATATCAACACTCTGAGGAGAGATGAACCCCTTGACTACTGGGTGTGCAGGCTTGACCTGTGGCCTGAGCTATCCCAATTTGCGATAGAACTTCTGGCCTGCCCTGCTTCAAGTGTCCTGTCAGAAAGGACCTTCAGTGCAGCAGGAGGTATTGTCACTGAGAATAGAAGTCGCCTAGGTCAAAAAAGTCTAGATTACCTCACCTTTTATTAAGATGAATGAGGGATGGATCCCGAAGGGACTGACAGTGGGCGATACATTCGACTAAAAAAGGCCTGATGAGGGGGACGTAACAGGGTGTCGCGGCTGCCGGCCCGGCACGCACGTGATATTTAAATCCCTAGCTCACCCCAGTACCTTGCCCTGCTGTGGTTTCCTGTTCCTGGTTTCCTGAGAGTGCTTTATCATTGTGAATCTGATTTCCTGGTATCTCCTGGTTATTCTGAATTCTGGTTTCCCTGACTTGGCTTGTGTAAACGGTATTGTGTATTTTCTGGCTTCCTTGACCTCGGCTTTCCCTTTGACCATTCTCTGTCTCTAGCATATTAGTCCGGCCATTCTAAGGTCCTGTTTACGCTCTGTCCTTTTATTTTCCTTTTCTTGCCTATGTATATGTTTACATAGTTTCTGCGTGCTGGACCACACTAGTAGTCGTGACATTGGGATTAAACTGATAAGAATAGTACTATTCTTAACACACCTTATAATAACGCAGAGAGAGGCAACGCAGAGAGAGGAGTCTGAAGAAGAGGAGTCAGAGGAGGAAGGTGGCTTTGAGGAGGTGGAAGACCAAACACAGCAGGCATCCCAGGGGGCTTGTTGTCACCTTTTGGGGACCCTTGGTGTTGTACGTGGCTGGGTGGAGGAAGAGACCTTCAATGACATCAGTGAGGACAAGGAACGGGACATGGCTAGCTTGGTATCCAACCTTGTGCAAATGGGGAGTTTGCGGTTGTGCAAATGGACTGTTTGCGGTTGTTTGCGGTGCGTTAAACAGGGAGTTTGGTCTGTCACTGAGAAGCGGGCGTAACCCTTACACTACCTGATCGATACAACATCATACCTGATGTTTTAAAGCACGTTATTCCAAACAATTTAGACCGGCGCTCGGCCACGCTACACTGAGGGACTGACAGGAGGGAGCGCTGTGCGCTTCCCTCCTGCCGATCCCTCTTTTCTTGCGTGCCCAGGCTGGTGCACCCTCATGGACACGCCAGCCCAGGCAGTGCTGCAGCCGCCTGAGGCTCTCTATAGAGCTCTCAGGCAACTGCAGCATTTAAGGGGCCGGTGCTGCCTAAGTCGCCTATAGAAAGCGCCGGCCCTGCTCCCCTCTTGTCCCTTACTACTCTCCCCTCCTGTCCCTTAGTAATCTCCCCGCCCCCTTTCCCGTAATACTCTTCCCTCCTGTCCCGGGCAGGGCTGCAGCCGCCTGAGGCTCTCTATAGAGCTGCAGCATTTGAGGGCCGGCGCCTAAAGGAAGCGCCAGCCCTGCAGAAGAGGCTGACTAAACTACTGAGGAAACTGGACAAAACTTCTGGTACTGTATGTCTCCCCTCCAGCCCACCTAAGCTCTAAAGGCACATTAAAGGTGCTCTGCTCTCCTATAGGACATGTGCCTCCTCTGCCGAATGGGAATTCTGGCCGTGCCCTTGATATCATCTCTCTCTATTCTGTCTTCATTCTCAGGCAAAATGAAGAAATTTCTCCCACACCACAATCTGTTCAGTGGATAAAGGGTTCTTATTTGAAACTGACTAATCAGTTATTCATCAGTGACCGGATTGCTGGCAGTGCTTGTCCATAACGCCTAATGTATTGGAGGGCAAAGAATTATTATAATTGAACACACCAGGGCCGGACTGGGAAGAAAATTCGGCCTGGGCATTTTTTAATTACGGCTGCCACTGAAAAGGGGGGGCGGGGCCAGATAGGGTGTGTTTTGTTATCATCAATGACAAGCATGCCTCATCACAAAGTGAGCATGTTGGTTCAATGCTCTTCCGTGGCAGACTATGCGCAGAGCTCTGCTGAAGACCTCTAGCATGAGGAAAAGGCCCTGTATTTGTTCTGCACATCGCAAGCAAATATAAAGGAGCACTATAGGGTCAGGAACACAAACATGTATTCCTGACCCTATCGGGTTAAAACCACCATCTAGCCACCCTGGTCCCCTCATGCCTCCCTAAATATTGTAAAATCTTACTTGTATTCAAGTCTTGAGCTGCTTGCTTTGTCACGGTTTCCTTTAGAACTGCCCACTGCCTGCTGACATCATTAGAAGTGGTTGTCTGATCCAATCACAATGCTTCCCCATAGGATTGGCTGAGACTGACAAAGAGGCAGATTGGGGCAGAGCCAGCACAATTCAAACACAGCCCTGGCCAATCAGCATCTCCTCATAGAGATTAATTGAATCAATGCATCTCTATGAGGGAAGTTCAGTGTCTGCATGCAGAGGGAGGAGATACTGAATGTTTGGATGCATTTTAGGCAGCCATGACCCAGGAAGGGGTCTAACAGCCATCTGAGGAGTGGCCAGTGAAGTCATCACTAGGCTGTAATGTAAACACTGCATTTTCTCTGAAAATACTGTATGTACAGCAAAAAGCCTGAAGGTAATGATTCTA
Organism: Pelobates cultripes; assembly: GCA_933207985.1. NCBI lineage: Eukaryota > Metazoa > Chordata > Amphibia > Anura > Pelobatidae > Pelobates > Pelobates cultripes. The sequence goes on from OW240915.1 coordinate 42,206,444, forward strand.
CTCACCAGAACAAATTCAAAAAAGCTGTAGTTGTCTTGGTGACTATAGTGTCCCTTTAATAACATTCTTGTACCGTGTTTGCTAGAAATTGTCTCTGGTGTCTCCATAGATGGGATACCAGGAGACAAAAATGCCAGGAAAGAGTATTGTGCAGTGTGTGTGAGGGGTGTAGTGTGTGCAAGAGAATGCAATGTGTGTGAGTGAGGGTGCTGTGAGTGTGAGGGGTGCATTATGTGAGGGTGCTGTGAATGTTTAAGGGTGTAGTGTGTGTGTGAGTGAGGGTGCTGTCAGTATCAGGGGTGCAGTGTGTGTGTGTGTATGTGTGTGAGTGAGGGTGCTGGTGTGTGAATGTTTGGAGGGCTTGTGTGTTGGGGGAGCAGATTATTATTATTATTATTATTATTATTATTATTATTATTATTAATATACATTAATAAAAAAAATTGCATTGATTGTATCCCCCCTCCTTTCTTACCTTATGCCTGGGAGGGTGGACCGTGCTGCTGCCATCCCTGGTGGTCCTAGTGGTGAGTGAACTCTAGCCTGTGGGACTAGAGTTCACTCTTGTGAGACCCCGAGCGTTGCCATGACAGAGCTCCTCCGTTTCCTCTCTTGCCTCCCTCCCTGCCTGTAGGCCGGTGAGGGAGATCTTTGATCTCCCCACTGGCCCATGAAGGCACACAGCAGGGTAGGTGCTCCGATAGTACTGGCCCTTCATGGACCGGCCGGGGAGATCCTGTGATCTCCTCCTGCCAGCATCGTCCCATGGACATTGCGGCTCACCGGGCATTTGCCAGGTGTGCCCAATGGCCATCCAGGCCTGGAACATACTTGTTTCTTGCCATTTGTAGATCGTTCAGTACATGCACCAGCTATCTTCTAACATTGACCTGTGAGATATGTTGTTGGATTGACAGTCAGGAGTCCAGCTGGCTTGCCACATGTTTCTCAGTGTCTTGGGTTTGATTGATGCAATACGTCCAATGGTCTATTAATACAATAGTGTAGATAATGGGATTTATTTTACAAAACAATTATTATAATTTGTTATTAGTAACCAGATGTATTACTTTCCAAAAATTATTTTTCGTTTTTTCTTACTAAACCATATTAGATAAGATTATCATTAATTAAAAAAATGTTCTCTCCAGCAGTCTTGCTAATCTTTCTCTATATAATTTTCTTGCTCATTGTGTCTTGCAGCGAGCTTATTAAAACCGCAGATGGAGGGCAGATTTCTCTGGACTGGTTTAATAATGATGGTAATGCAATTTATCCAGACGCCAGTGTGAGACCTACAATCCTTCTTCTGCCTGGTCTCACGGGAACAAGTCGAGAATCCTATATACTCCACATGGTTACACATAGTGAAGGACTTGGATACAGGTACAGTTCTTTGCTGAGATAAAGATATTTATTTATTTATAGCATCATAAATTCACAAGGACACAAAGCGACATCATTTATATATCTCACTGGTGATACTCAAAAAAGCTGGAGCAAGGGGAGCATTGCCATATTAAATGCTTCACCCCGTTACTGCTAATTATCTTGGAATACACTGTCAGGGTTATTCAATAAAGTGAGAATTGAAAATAGCCAAACTAGAAAAAAGTTAATTCTGTTCAATTTTCCTATTTTGGCCTTAAATTTGAATTCCTGGCAATTCTTGCTTTAGTGTATAACCCTCTGTGTGTTTCTCAGTCATTGCTGGGCTTTGACAAATATAACTATGTATTTGAAGAAGAGGAGAAAATTAGGGAAAAAAGAAAACACAAAATGGCTCGAAAACTAGGGGAAAAAAACACAAACCTCAAACCCGAATGTATTTATTTAATTAATCAATGGTGAAATCATTTATCCTGACATTGAAAAAGTCTTCTAAATTTACTTGGAAAAGGGGAAATGTCACAGTTAAAGTCTCTGTACTGCACAAAGATTAAATCTTAGAGAAGGGATGTGAGGCAACATGAAAGTGTGTACAAATGTTAAGGTTAATTTAACAAGTCAAGAAGACTTGCTCCTATTTCAACACAGAAAAAATGCAGCAAAGTAGAAGCCCCTGGAGGGTATGTATACTGATAAAGTCTATTTTGGAGACCAATCACCTTTAAAAATAGCTTTATTTCTCACCATGGCTATGAGCCAGTTATGCAGAATAGTACTTAGTGATAGAAATTCCACTAACAGAATGTTAAGAGAATAGAACTTGCTGTGATACTTAAAGGACAACTCTCACCTCAACATTATTTTTTAATGTACTAAGACTTTCAGTAGGTTTTGAAAGGAAATGGTACTTATGGTTTTCAAACATTGTCTCACCGACTGGGTATGTATATGGCTAAGGGGTACTACCATATACTAATGGTAGAGATGAGTTTTTACATTTTTATTTATTTTTTAACATAAACTTATTTTAACAAAGAATGCTTTTCCTTTCAAGACTTTATTAAAAGATAGTGTTGCAGTGACAGTTCTCCTTTATTATCAAATATTTAATTTATTATTAAAAATAATACGCAAATAAATGTTTGTGGAAAGCAACCCAAAAGGTAATTGAAAACATTTTGGGACGTCCCCTTGTGCTCTCCTCTGTCTCATTTAGCCAACTGCTATTTGTTTATGATTCTTAAACGCACACATACAAAAAACAAGGATAAAAAATCCCATCCTATACAAAAACTGAAATATTGTTAAAATAGAAGAGTCATTTATTGAAATGTACTTTCTTGCTGAGAAGATCACAAAATAAGCTAACATTTATATTCATTTGATAAAAACTTTTGCACATTAACTTTTTTCTTTTTTTACAAGGACCACTATCTTTCTATGTGTAAAGTGAAACATTATATTATTTATCTTAGACACTCTAAGCACCAAAACCATCTTAATGTAGTGGTTTTAGGACAGATGCTGTACCTCTACTTGGACAACTTAAAACGACAATGTTCACTTTGACCAAAAGCACACCTCTAGCAGCTGTCATACAGAGCACTGCTAGAAACACTTCCTCACAGAGAAGCATTGTGTTCCATGCTTTTTAATGAGAAGCATCAGGTTGGACCAAAGATCATTAGACTGGTGGCTCGGCCTGCTGTAATGAGTCTATTGGTGTATTTTTCAAGAAATTTTTTACTACACCACAAAGTGGGAGCTCTGAATCTAAACTAACACTAACTAAATATATTTTTAACATTCAAGTATTTATTTAAAAAGGAAATAAACAAAAAACGCCCCTTTTAATTCTAGTCCAAATAATATTGTATAGTTATTTTTGTTTAATGTGACATTGTGAATTATGCTTTTGCACGCGGCCATGGTTAATACAAGCTTTATAAAGCTCTGACCAGCTGCTACTGCAGTATATTCTGCTTACACCTGCCACATTTGGAAGAGTGCTTGCTAAGCAATTAGCTGTGATACTGTAAAGTGCCTGATAAATGAAAACCATGTTTCCTTGCTCATAAGTAATCTTATTTAGATAATGTGGTAATCCAGATCTTTGTGCATTATCTGCTAATCTAGTGAATTCTCTGCACTTAAATAGATGGATAGGATAGAGTTAAAATGTACTCTATGGAAAAACTATAATAATCCACATGTTTGACTCCTATGATATGATTTGTGCCTGTGTTAGTCCCATGCACTTTAAAAACTGATTTCCTGTGCTGCATGGTTAGCCAGCCTCTTTCCTTAAAACTGAATTGGATATTTTTTTCAATTTGGCTAATATGGCCTTAAAGGAAAATGCTATTATAAATTTTATTTTTCAAACAATTTAGTAAATGTACCCCCAAATTAAATGTGCGGCTTGGGGAATACTCAAATTAGAGGGTTCTCATTAAAGGAATACTCTTGGCACCATAACAACTTTATTAAAATAATCTTGTTATGGTACCAGGAGGTTCCTGGCGCTAGCTTACCTTTAGAGGTTAAACAATTCATGAATTGTCTTTACACTACTCAGAAACTTGAAAGAGGAATCCAGTGGCTCCACTGATTGACTGAGAGCATCAGCTAAAAGATTTAACTTCTAAAGTTAAGCCGGCACCTGGGATCTCTTGGCACCATAACAACATAATTAACATTACGTTTTTATGGTATCCGGAGTTTTCCTTTTTCAAGCCTCTCTGTTGGAGCCGCAAGTGCATACATGCTCGTGGATGCTTCTCAATATGCTATAGCACAGGCCACTGAGAAAAAGGAGAAGCAGGTATGTGCTAGCCCAATGCACCTGACACTTCTGTGGGGCTAAAGAAAATGGAATAAAACCTTCTGGCTGTCTGACAGCTGGGAAGGTGTTTTAACAAAGTTTTAAAAAAGAGTTGATTTATATAGAAATCAGCACTTTTAAAAACTGTCACAAATATGACACTCCATACACATAAAGCACTTTAACAAGCAGACCTGCTTTATTTGTCTGGAATGTTACTTTTTCACCACAATTCACAGTTTAGCAAATAAACTGCTTTGTGTTACTCCCACTTATTTGTTGTGTATGAATAATGCAAAAACTACATCTATTCCAAGCAAAGTGATCCTTTCTAGCTTTATTCGAATACAAATTTCCCATTTTAAATATTACTAGACGTTTTTTATCAAGGAAGGACACCGGCATCACTCCCTCTTTAAAGGAGAAATTACACTTTTTAAATAACCTATAGCTTGTGTTAACCTTTATTCATGTGATGCTTCATATTCTTTTAAATGTGTATTAAGCAATTGACATTATTGTTCATTTCTGGCACAAACACAGCACATTTGTACAAGGAGAAATAAAAATAATGGTGGAAATTTTATTAAATTGTCTTGTTCTGAAAAATGGTGAAAGAAAAAAATGGTACGACAAGTTGGGCAATCGCCATGGAAACCAAGGGAACCAGCCGGTACATTTCATTAGTGACACCATTTCGCCACATTCAAAACATAATGCTTTGGTAAATTTCCATCATTGTTTCTGATTTCCTTCTCTCTTTATGCTGACTGACAGATGCAAAAGGTAACGTGTTTTTTTTTTTGTTTTTTGTTTTTTTTTTAAATTAAGATCTTAATTGAGATTTTATGTTGCTTAGCAAGACAAAAGCAAGAAATCATAAACATGTTTTCTAGTGGAGACTAACGATAACAGGTAATCGATAACCGGGACGATAATTCAAGTGTGCAAGGATGTACACTATAGGGAGAGCCAGACTGAGGGTATTTGTGTGGTTGTGGGTGTTTGTGTATGTATCTGTGCATATGTGTCAGTGTTTGAGGATCTGTGTGTGTGTCTGTGCATGTGTACTGATCTGTGTGTGTGTGAATTGGTGCAGGTGTGTAGTGTGTGGATATGTGCGTGTCGATCTGTGCATATGCATGTACCTGTGCATGTGTGCCATTGTGCGAATCTGTGCATGTTTGTCAGTGTTTGAGAATCTGATTTTGTGGATTTTTGCATGTGTTTTAATCTGTGTATGTGTGTCTTCGAGTATATCTGAGAATATGTGTCCATGTGCATCTGTGTGTTGCAGTCTGTATGTGTGTGATAGTGGATGTCTTTATGTGAATACGCTCTTGCAAGCAAACACTAACGTTTCATACAAATGCACTACTGCATGGGTGCCCAACCTTTTGGCTTCCTTGGGCCGCATTGAGCGCAGAAGAATTGCCTTGAGCCGCACATAAAATCTATAACGTAAATAATGTATATAATAAAACTAAGAAAGCACTTTTCTTAAATTTGTTTAGTAGATAACTCCCTTATTTGTTATGCTTACATGGGATTTCCATATTTAAGGAGAACAGTTTAGGGAGCTATCTACTAAACACATACACATAACCACACACACTATCACAGACCTCCACACACATATATGATCACAAACCTATACACACAGTCACATACATAAACACCCACACAATCACAAATGTACATACAATTACAGACCTATACACACATGCAAACACAGACCCACACACGGACATAGTCATTGATCTATCCACACAATCAAAAATATACACAAAGTCACAGACATACATATAGGGTGTTTGTGTGTGTGTGGGGGGGATGCTCTGAGTGTGTGAGGGGTTCAGTGTATTAAGGGTTCAGTGTGTGTATGTGAGAGGTGCTCTGTGTGTATATGAGAGGTGCAGTGTGTGTGTGTGTGTGTGTGTGTGTATATGTGAGGGTTGCTGTGTGTGTGAGGGGGGTACATAGGAATAAGGGATTTTTTTTTTTTTAAATAAATTTTTAAAAAGCTTCATGTTCTCCCTCCCCCCCACCCCCCCTTCCTACCTTTGGTGAAGGGGGGGGGGGACACTGCCAGCCCTGGTGGTCCAGTGGTGGGTAGTGATGAATAGGCCCTTTGTTAGTAAGAGACAGGACCAGGGAGGCAGTTCCTCCCACGAGCATGCTGGTCAGAGTGTTGCAATGGCAACTTTACGCCAGCTTTCTGCTCGCGGAAGAAATGAAGAAAGCCTGCAAACAGAGGCCATGGCAACACTCTGACCAACATGCTCGCGGGAGGAACCTCCTCCCAGGTCCTGCCTCTCCATTATACCCAAAAATTCACATATACATAAAAAAACACACCTTTACAGGGGTGGGGCCTAACCAGCAGGGCCTGACTGGGGATTCCAAAGCAGCCCTGGAAAAAAAATCTATGCCAGCCCCATAAGTCATTGCGCCATAAATTGTCGCATGTAATATGTAAGGCTATGTCTTGTCACCCTAGATGATTGAGATATATATCTATATCTATATATAATTTTGTAAAAATTTTTTCCAATATAAAATATTGGTCCTTTCAGAGTAAAATTTTTAATTATACAGTAAGCATACTCAAATGCAGACACAGACAATCTCACTGAAATACATAAGGTCATTGACATAAAAACACAAGCTCACTCAGTAGCAGGCGTACACACACACACACACACAAGCAAGCCCACTTACTAGCAGGCACGCACACACACACAGCCTAATGTAGTGGCTCTGGTGTCTATAGCCTGTTCCTGCAGGCTTTTCAATGTAAACACTGACTTTTTAGAGAAAAGGCAGTGTTTACATTGCTTCCTAGTGACAGACACTCAGTCACTAGAGGTGCTTCCTGTGTCAGTGCGGATTGGCTGAGATCATCAAGCTTGATGATCTCAGCCGTAGAGGCAGGGCCAGTCGAGGGGAGTCCAGCACGATGTGGGGAAAAAAAGATGAGTAAAAACACACATACACATACCATGACACAGACAGACTGTGACACAGACACACATTACATGACACAGACACTCACCATGACGCACAGACACACACACCACGACACAGAGAAACTGTGACACAGACACACACACCGTGACACACACACACCATGACATACAGTCACACACACACCATGACACAGACAGACCGTGACACGGACACACACCATGACGCACACACACACCACGACACAGAGAAACTGTGACACAGACACACACCGTGACACACACCATGACATACAGTCACACACACCATGACACAGACAGACCGTGACACAGACAGACCGTGACACAGACAGACACACATTACATGACAGACACACAATAACACAGACACACATTGCAGGACACAGTCGCGCACACACAATGACACAGACAGACACACACCATGACACAGACACACACCATGACACAGACAGGAGGCTCTCCTCCTCCTAATTTAATTCTCTGAAACTATGTTTATAGAAAAAAGGGTTAATCCTAGATGGACCTGGCACCCAGACCACTTCATTAAGCTGAAGTGGTCTGGGTGCCTATAGTGGTCCTTGAAAAAAGAGACACACAGACACACACACACACCATGACACACACACATTACATGACACAGACAGACGCGCACACACACCACGACACAGAGACTGTGACACAGACACACACACCATGACATACAGACACACACACACCATGACACAGACCGTGACACAGACAGACACACATTACATGACAGACACACATTGCAGGACACAGACGCACACACCATGACAGACACACACACAATGACAGACACACACCATGACACAGACACACACACACACCATGACACAGACAGACACAATTGCTACCTGTGTGCTGGCATGGGGAGCTCTTCTGGCGGACGCTGGCTGTTCTGTCTCTGCTCCCCCTCCCCAGTGCACTACAAAGAGACCGGGGCCGGAATATGATGTCATATTCCGTACCCGGTCTCATTAAGCGGCGCGCTGGGGAGGGGGAGCAGAGACAGAACAGCCAGCTCCCTCTGCAGCCGCAGGTGAGCCAGCTGCCAGCCCGGCCCCAGGTGCCGATGGCCCACCGGGAAATTTCCCAGTATCCCGGTGGGCCAGTCCGGCCCTGCTAACCAGCATGGCAGCCAAACATGCTGAATGTGAGCTCCTAACAAAAAGCCTGCAAAATCTACTTCTGAAGTGGGATTAACTTTCCAAACAACACTTTCAAACCTGTTCCTGTATGCAATGGAGCTTTGATGTGCCTGTTTGGAGCCTCACTTCCAGATATATATGGCTCAAAACTTTACCGCGGCCTACAAGCCTGGAGGGGAGAAACTGCCGATCTCCCAGCCTAGACCTGCTGGTGAATACACAGTGTGAATTGCCTGCCCAACTTGCCATCGGACCGGTGGGGTTTATCCTGGTCCCCACCAAGGGTGCAATCACTGTGGACTCTGAATTGCTACAACTTGTGGTGACTTATTCTGAAAAACCTTGTGGCGCAGTTAAAATGGCCACCACAATGACTAATCTTCCCACGGGCGACTGGGTAGCCAGATTCCAAGCAACGGATTGTTTTCCTGGCACTGGAGAGTCCCTTTAAGCATGTGCCTGGCAGTGGTTCTATGCTAGAGTGTTAGTTTTCTTTTACCGTTTGCTTTCAGATGCCTACCTTTT
>OW240915.1:42221429-42289681 GCA_933207985.1 Pelobates cultripes
TGCTGTCCGTATTTATGTTTCTTGGAAACTAAAATATTACTTTGACATCACTTTCTGAACTTTTGAGTTAAATCGATGGTGAAAAATATATGAGAAAAATTTCCTTCAGCATGTTGAGAAATATGGTAGTAATTTAGAACATTTTTCAATTTTCTTTTTATTTTTGTTGGGTATTTTTATAACCAAATGCTATCAAATAAGATAAACTTTTATTTTCATTTTTTTTTTATTTATTCTTGCGTAGTTTTGCATTTTAAAAAAATATCTAGAACTGAAGATCTTGTTATGATAATTTTTCATGTTAACCAGTGTTTTATAATAGTCCATAAGAAAGAGAAAAAACATAAAAGATGAAGATGTACCACATGGGCTATAATTTAAGTTAAGTGAGTTAATGCACTGCTAACTTTGCATTCCACTCACTAGAATGATAGATGTCTGCAGGCTCCCCAACATCTGTTTTAAACATCTGGGTAATACATGTCAGATGTTTCCTGGTTTCAGTATATCCTTCTCTGAGAAGACAAATTAACCTTTCATCATAGTTGTAAGTCACAAATAGAAACAGATATAGATATGCTTGAACAAGGATACCCCACTACGTGAAAATATGTCAACATTATACCATAACAATTACTTAACCAGATAAAGGAATTTGAAAAATCACCTTTTATTGCGATTATCATTGCACCTGTACGTGAAATGCTTGTAGAAGAATTATTGCAAATTGCCACATATTGATTGTTGACAAATTGTTTTGAGTGTATATATATATATATAGATATATATTATTTCCTGTGCCAATTAATCAGTAACATTTGTTTACCACTAATAGGTGTACTTATGAAAATGTAATATTCTGTATGTCTTCATTTATTTCAAATTCGAAAAATTATTACAATGGAAAAAAACAAACAAAACTATGCAATGGCAGATGGAGATAAAGTTTATAAATATATAATATACAAGGAAATACATTCAGAAAATCATGTTGAGCAATCATGTTGACAATGTCAGATCAATGTTTCATAATATATCCATTTTATTGGTTTCTTTTTTTAAAGGTATACTTTGTAATGTATAAGTTACCCACAAAGTTATTATACAGACTGTAAATTATGAAAGAAATGCAATTAATGCATGTCTTCCAGCAATCCTGATTTCGTTGGAACAGTCCCGATTTTTGGGGCCTGCCATCCATTCTTTGTTACATGCTGTCCCAATTATAGGGACATCATGGGATTTTCCCCCTGAAAGTGTAGCATTTGTTCTTGTGCTGCCCTTCGGGCACTAGGACCGTGCAGAGAGCAGTGAAACAGTGCTCCCTTCAACTCATGACCTTAGTGGACTGGCCGGCTTGATTGGCAGTCAGTCTGATGTATATTTATGCCAGGATAACCTTCCACTAATTCAGAGGGCCTGCCTCTTTCTAGAGAGGCCTACCCCTTTGGTGGAGCCAGTAACATTGTTGCATAACTGACCCAACCCCTTTACCTCCCTCCCACCTGCATCCCATTTCTCGAAACGACAATGTTGGAGAGTATGCTCATGTACTACCTGTTCCAATACAGACTTCCCCCAAACACCTACACTATCTTAATCACTATCTCTAGGCCTTGTCCTATTGGCAATGGCCGCCCTTGCCCTAGTTTACTAATCTTAACTCACTATTTCAAGCCCTAATTATAAAAATGATTGGTCTTCTATTAGATCTATGAGTAATATACATTGAATGCAAAAATTGTAAGCTGTTTAGCCCATTTCTGCTTTAATTCATCAGGAAAATGGAATAGTAATTTTGTATGACACCAGCATATATACGCATGCAGTTAATCTCAGAAAATTGAGAAGTGCTGACTCTCTGAGGGGGTTTAACTGCTTAGTTTATCAAAATGGTAATGCGATCTCAATCATTTCTATTTTTTTTCTATACTGCTTTATGATCTGCTTATTTCTGGTTAGTATTAAAAAAAAGTGACATCCACCATTTAATGTTTTATATATTTTATCCTTTTAATCCATTTGTTTCTACTTTTAGCAAATAATCTGACCTCATTAATATGCTGGTTACGTGAGAACTTGTGCTAAAAATATATATTTTTTCAAGGTACGATATTATACTCCTTTGCTTTTTGGGTTTTCTTAATAGTACACTACAAACACCATAACAACAACAGCTCATTGTAATGGTTATGGTTCCAGTCCACTTCTCTTTAATATCTGTTTATAAATGATCTTAAAGTGAGCACTGAAAGTTATGTGCCGATGTTTGCAGGTGACAAAATAAAAGTTAAGATAATACAGTCTGAACATAATAAAACTTGACTATAGATGTATGATTTAGAGATTACCCGGCTGACACTAAAAAAAACACATTATTATTATATTTATATAGCGTCAACAAATTCCATAGTGCTTTACAATGGGTGGACTAACAAACATGTAATTGTAACCAGACAAATTTGACGCACAGAAACAGAGGATTTGAGGGCCCTGCTCAATGAGCTTACATGCTAGAGGGGGTGGGATAAAGTGACACAATAGGTAAGGGCAGTATTAGGGAAGTAGATTGATAAAATAGTATTCAACGAAGACTTAGTGTGGGATTTTTTGGAGCCATTAACAGTTTAATTCATATGCTTTTGTGAAAAAGTGAGATTTTAATGATTTTTTGGAGTGGAGACTGGTTGAGCATCTAACGGAAAAGGGATGGGAGTTCCACAGGAACAGTGCAGTCCTATAGAAATCTTGAAGGCGAGCATCAGAGGTGGGAGTACGAACAGTGGATAGACGTAGGTCGTCAGCAGAGCATAGGGGCCAAGATGGGACATTCTTGTGTATTAGGGAGGATAGATAGGTGGAAGAAGCATTATGTAGAGATTTGAATGCAAGAACCAGAATTATATATTGAGCCCTATTTCTTACAGGAAGCCAATGCAGGGACTGACAGAGGGGTGTGGCAATGGAGGTGCAGGTGGACAGGAAGATGAGCCTCGCCACCCCATTCATTATAGATTGCAATGGGGCAAGTTGGGAGCACGTAAGACTACTGAGAAGCGGATTGCAGTATTCAAGGCGAGAGAGGACAAGTGGCATGGAACAGCACCTTAGCCGCATCTGGTGTTAAGTAGGTGTAACGAAATCCCGTTTTAAACAGAGTCAGAGAAACAGCATTTCGGTTATTGATTCGTATGTGTGGCTATTTCGTGAAATTGCAATAAAGCGAACAAACTACCGAATCACCCGACCTCCCATTGAGGTCGTGTGCAGCTCATTTACCTCCCAGACCTTGCGGTTAACCGCAGGGTAATTGAGGAAAGGCTTGGTGGTCCACGTTCGTTTGCCGAACGTGTGGCGGTGTCCATTTTAAATCGTCAAACGCTCAGCGGTAGATGGCGGTGATTCTCTGGAACTATTTTCGGACACTTATTTAGCCGAACACCGCTGGCGCATACCATGTTCCCCGTTCATACGGCTAACAATTCACAAATATGTGGAACACTTTACCGTTCGGGACTTTTATACTATACGAGATGGACCGACCCCAGGTAGTTACAGTTATGGAACTCTTTGCGGATGCAATCTCGCGAACAACCAGTGAATTAAAACTTCATTCGACGATATTGAGAACTGTGTTCGTGGGATCTGAGCGCCATTCGACTATAATGTGCGCTCAGATCCAAGCTATCTGGGGGTATGTGGGACTTAGAGTCTACGTTCGATGAAATACAAGTTATAGATTTTAATACTGTTTTATGAAAATATAAAAAGGGCATGTTTTTCTCTACCTGGAGATAATTAGGGTCTCCTCCACCACTTAAGTTAATTATCTCCAGGATAGCGAGGAGGGATTTACCTATACAAAGGGGAATGATTGGCTACTGTATTTCTTTTGTTCCAGTCTTCCATCTGGTCCCCTAGGGGAGTGTCCACCAGGTGGGAGACCTGCATAAATACCGGGCAGGTAGCCCTCATTAAATCAGATCGGTTTACCCCTTCATGAAGTCTCAACTCATGTTTGGGGGATTGGGAGCTATAATCACTACTTTACTCTACTTCAGCTTGGATTTGGGGAAAAACTACAAGGATCAGCACTACACGAATAGCAGGATACTTTACAGTAGGGGTGGACACGCGCAATGTTTTTGATATGGAAGCAGCAGGATTTGGTGATTGACTGGACATGAGGGGTGAAGGAGAGGTCGGAGTCAAAGAGAACACATAGGCAGCAAGCCTGCGTGGTGGAGCTGATGGTAGCACCATTAACGTGGAGGGAGACAGAGATGGGAGTAGCAACACTTGAGGGAGGAAAGACTAGAAGTTCTGTTTTGGACAAGTTAAGTTTAAGGAAGTGAGCAGCCATCCAGTTAGAAATAGCAGAGAGGCAGTCAGAGACACTAGTAAAGAGGAGGAGAGAGATCAGAGGAGGACAGATAGATTTGTGTATCATCCGAATACAAGTGAAATTGGAAGTCAAAGGAGCTGATGAGTTTACCAAGTTTACCTTGGACTCTAAGGTGTTTTTTAAAATTTTTCTAAACACCTTAGACACACTCGGTTAATCCCTAAATCCTGGACTGTTAGTTGTGCCTTGAGGAGAGGGTTGAGGAGCACTGCTCTAGATCAATGGTTTTTGGAACAGTACATGTGTGATTAAGAAATACATTTACAAGGCACACCTACTTTTAAAAAATATATATCTATTGTGTGAGGGGCAAAAAAAAGCCGTATAGGAAGTAAAGGGGGAAATAAGTCAGCTGTGCCGGAACCAACGTCGTGGTAGGCCTGTAATAAGAGGGCCCACCCAGGAGGTGTAATGAAAAGTATAGATAGAGGGAGTGGAGGGTGGGGACATGGAAATCGCTAAAGATACGTACGGGACGGAGGAAGGTGAGCAGGGGGTTTAAGTAGGGTAACATGCCCCTCCCACAACTGCAGGCCAAGCCTTCACATTTGTGTGAGAGACAAAAAAAGGCCGTATAAGAAGTAAAGGTGGAAATAAGTCGGTTGAAGTGTGCCGAAACCGACGTTGTGGTAGGCCTGTAATAAAAGAGGGCAATAATAGATACCTGCCAGAAACATAAAACAAACAACAAAGACCTTAATTACCGAGCAGTATGGTAAATGCCGAGCAAGTCAATAGGTGCCTGGCACTTTAACTGGCACTCTTAATTGTGCAAGGGGAAGTAAGGTATAGCAAACGTATTGGCCATCTAGGGTAGACTTAGTGTGGGGTAGAGAAGGTAAACGATAGACTGCATAAATAGGTGAGACTTCCTGTGACAATGCTGCAAGATGGATGTGGTGGCTGTGGGAAATATGTGGGACCCCAAGAAACTGTGAAAGCAGGTATAGCGGCTCAACAACTAGGTTACACAGTTACATAGCTGAAAAGAGACTAGCGTCCACCAAGTTCAGCCTTCCTCACATTTGTGTTTTAACGGTTGATCCAAAAGAAGGCGAAAAAACCCTGTTTGAAGCACTTCCAATTTGCAACAAGCTAGGGAAAAAAATCCTTCTTGACCACAGAATGGTGGTCAGATATATCCTTGGATCAAGCGGTTATTACCCTACATTGAAGGTAGGTGACTGGTTCGTAAGGACAGGCATCTGATAGGACTAATAGTGATTGAAATAATTGGATGCTGATGGGAAATCTGTAAGATTTTTGATTTCCCCCAGGAACCTGAAATGCCTTGAGTATGGAAATAATCAAGTATGAATGGTAATGGTAATGAATGGCAAAAACCAATCGCAGACAACACAGCAAAAAAAAAAACAGTAACAGTATATGCGAAAGGAGCCTCAAGGAGAAGAAGGCCCTAACACATGTACCACGAGTGATAGTAGAAAGAGCCAGACGTGAAAGATGACGACCACGAGCTAACAAGGATGAAAACGCAGGGACTCTGAAATGCAGGGATCGGCAGCGACTACGGGAGAGGCCGCAGGGAGAGCCCTGTGGAATGCGTAGAGGAGGCACAGGGCAGATCGGACGAAAAAGGTGAAGTCTGGCTCGGATCCAGCCAAAGTGGCAGACGCCCTGTACCCAAACTGCCACCCGAAACCGACCCATAGACGACAGTAGCGAAGACAAACAGGGGGCGAACAACGGAGAAGTAAGAGCGACCTCGGGGCCCCTCCAGCAACAGTGCTACCCATGGAGGCGGACAGACACTGAGAGTTCAGCTGTCCAAAAGGCTGCCGGGGAGGGAATAAACTGACTTGCGAGAACTGCAGCGAAGCAAGGAAGAGACCAGGACACGAAAAGACGATAAGAGTAGCTGAAACACCACAGCGTGATGAGTACCAGACCTAGCCAGAGAGCCGGGGCGGAAAAATACCACACCAGTGCCCGGCCACGGAGACCTGCTAGATGAAAGATGAATAAACAGCGCATAAGCGACCCAATGTGTGTGTGTGCTGGCATACTAACTAATGCCAAAAAGGCGAAACAATTAAAAACTAGGTTTGGTGACAGGTGAGGCCCTGCTAGATGCGAAGCGGCGTGAGAGGCTCTATCTATGAGTTGGCACGAGGGGATAACGTGGCCACTGAAATGTTGTGGCGGGGTGTTGGCCTCTCGGTGACAGTTAAACATAAGAATGGGAGTGACAGGTGAGGCCCTCTCTATGCCACGATGCGAGGTGACTAACTATGACTTGGCCCGAGGGGCATTGTACCTCCGAGTATGAGGATGGGTGTTGGCCTCGCGGGACCACTAACCTAAGGCGAAGAAGCCTGGGGGAATTACCAATAGTGGACACCTAGGACCCTGACAGCCAGCCACAACTAACTAAGGGGAGGGTAGTGAGTGAGAGAGAGGAGTACATATGAAAATATGAAATAGAATGCTTGTTCGTGTGAATAGCCCCCCACGTGGCTTAGAACGCTATAACAATGGCATATATGCGCGCTTTTTTAAAATGTATTTATTTTTCTCCATCTTACTGGGAAGCGATAAAGTAAAATGTCACAATTTGTTACGGTGATATAACAACGCGTTACCGTGGAGTTGTGCTGTATACATATCACCTGTGAAAACTCCCTTAATTGTGCAATTGCGCCGTTAATAGACACAGTTACGGTTCCCACCTTCTCCTTATCTGGCCAGTAGTGATGTCGCGAACCGTCCGCGAACTTGCAGCGAACGGTTCGCCGCGAACTCCGGTCAGCTGACACATCCCTGCCAATCTCCGGCAGACCCTCCCTCCCAGACCCTCCCACCTCCTGGACAGCATCCATGTTGAAGCTGCCTTCAACATGGATGCTGTCCAGGAAGTAGGAGGGTCTAGGAGGGAGGGTCTGCCGGAGATTGGCAGGGATGTGTCAGCTGACCGGAGTTCACCGCTAACAGTTCGCGGCGAACCGTTCGCGGCAAGTTCGCGACGGTTCGCGACATCACTACTGGCCAGGTGCTGTGCGGATACCCAGGATATTCTGAACCACGGACTGAGGTTTATAATTGAACGTAGAAACCCAATTAGCAATATTGTAAAACAGACATGACAGTTTCCTTCTCAGTAGAGTGGGCGCAGTTATCATTCTCTGTACGTACTGTATAAAACCAAAAGGTTCCTTATTGTAGGAAGCAGCTATAATGGTTAGTGATCAGATCTCCCAGGATGCTTCACATGAGACGATGGAGGCGGCTGGAAGCAATAACAGAATTACATATATCTGAAAATAGCATGGTATGTGGAATACCTCGTACCATTATGATTTACATTATTTATTTAGAACTACTTGTTACCCAACAAAAACCAGGTGGACTGGACCAAAAGAGCAGTGAAGGGGCACAATTTGTACATATATACACTGGTAAAGCAGAAAATCTACTAATCTTGTTAAATCATAGTTAATGCATTTAGTTCACTAGAAAAACCATACATGTTAAGTGTATGTTGTAACATCTGCATAATTGTACACAGACTGGCTGTATTAAGTGGTTTGGAGAATGCCTCTCAGTACAATTAACATGGTTCTATAATACCAGCTGCTATAAATGAGTGGTTGATGCGGGTCACCTAGTATTACAAAGTGTGCGTTTAATATATGCAGAATGAGAAATGACCATGTGCCCGTAGTAGGAGAAAAACTGCCCCAATTAAAACAAACTGCCCAAAATAAAGCAAAACTGCCCTAATTAGAAACGGCACTTGGGCAGGAAAAAAGAAACAAAGCTGGCTAAACAGCAGACCGTTCGGTGAACGCCAGAGAGCCACGAACCCCCGGAACCATGAGAGCAACAGGAAACAAGAGGAGGGAAAGACTCCTGAACAGAGGTAAGTAAACTCACAAGACCAGAAGAGTAGACTGGACGGACAGCCGACCGGAGCAGAGCCCAGAAAGGACCGTGGACGAAAACAGCAGGAGAACAGCAGGCCAGACAAGGAGAACCACAAGGGACCAGGCGAGGGGGAGATGGCGACCGGAAAAAGTGACATGGAAATCGCTAAAGATACGTACGGGACGGAGGAAGGTGAGTAAGGGGTTTAAGTAGGGTAACATGCCCCTCCCACAACTACAGGCCAAGCCTTTACATTTATCAGCAACTCATAAATGTGACATTCACTTGAAGCTGTGTCAGCAATATCTTTTCTATTAATTTCCATATCATGCAAACTCCTGCTTGATACATAATGACCACATTGCCATATCTAACTGCCAATGACATTACCGTGTAGAAACACTGTGCAAGTGTTACAGTCTTCAGAACCGACTCCTGCATTGCCCATGACAGATACCAGTGGGAAAAGAAGTCTGTATAACTTGTTGTTTGTCTCTGGCTTTCAAAGAAATAACAGAAGGAAAAATGGTCTGAACGAAAATAAATCCTGATCTAGGCAGTGTACCAGCTAAGCTGGGTCAGCTTTCAAAACACTTGAATTCACAACTAAACACACATTCCTTTGAGGCTCATTTCTTTCCTTGCATCTCCCGCTAACTCCGTCATTCCCCCTTTTGGCTTATATTCAGTTTGCTTAGATTATCTGCAGGTGCTGTTGTTTGTGAGAAAAGGTAAAAAAAAAACAAAGCCCATTGTGGCATGTAACAAATCGACATAGAGCTCTCTTTCTAAAACATAAATAATATTCAGCTACTTTCTGCAATTTATGTTAAGCTTTTTCCTTTTCGACCATTTGAACTTTATATCCTTGTGGCTTGATCTGCGAGAGAACATACTGAAACACTTTCAAAGCGTACAAAATATGGAACACTGATCGGTTTAGAATAACCCACATTACCAGCAAGTTTCATAAAAGTTTCATTTTTTTATATTGATATAATACGCATTCTCATACATTTATATTGTAAACTAAAATGGCCATCCTGTATAGGGCAGTAACCAATATACCTATAAACATAATTCATTGCGTTCTAACAATGCGATAATTGCATTAATTGCGCAGTATACTAGTAGTGTGGTTATTAAGAAACAGATTGGCCTTTCGGAGATGTAGTATACATAAGTGCACCGACAGAACTGAATCATGTCCCTCTATAAACACATAAAGTAACACTTACTTTGGAAAACCCCACATTAATTTGGTAGTCTTTATTCCAAACCGATTGGTGTTTATTTTGGAAATCTTAGAAAAATCTACGTTTTAGATATCTGTTTAAACTTTTCATAGAAACATCTATTTTACATACAACATTGTTAAAGGGACACCCTAAGCACCAAAACAACTTTACCTTAATGAATAGTTTTTTTGTGTATAGATCATGCCCCTGCAGTATCATTAATGCTCAGTGATTAACAACCACTTTAAGATATCCTTATAGTTACTGATTGATAAAACTAGCTGAGGTAGTATGTGGGCACAGGTTATAAAAAAAAGAGAATACCAGTTTTTTTTAAACAGAATGTCTAGTTTATTTTTAAGACACTTTATACCACAGGAACAGTGTTGAGTTTTATAGCACTCCATTTAACAAATTTTACCAAGATATACACTATACACTCTAATTTTAGTACCTATGTTGGCATACATTAACGCATAATTTTATTAACACTCATTAATACCATTACCATTTATAGATGGTGGGTACTAACACAGGTACAGAATTCATCCATTAGATATCTCACCATACATGCTAGGGCAGGGGTAGGCAACCTACGGCACTAGTGCCATGCACGGCTCTCGAGGTGTCTTTGCACGGCACTCAAGGCTGCTACAGCCAAACAGGCTCTGGCCTATCAGGAGTCCCAGTGAAACTTCAGATATCTGCTAATATGAAAAGGTGGTGAAGGACAATCCTCAATTTATTCATTGCAGATCACTTCCTCCCAGCACTTGTGAATGGGAATCCACACTGTAGTAGAGCAGCTCGCAGTTGCTGTTGCAGCTCCTGTCCTTGACCTGTACCTGGCCAGCTTGGTCCCCACTGGAACCCAGGGAAGCCACCCAGACTGCTAGATATACACAGAAATACACAGTAACCCTCCCCTCATACAAGTAATACGGACAGCCCACAAACAAACACAAAACACAATCCGCACAAACTCAACACCACTAGCAATCCACATACATGCACACAACCCCACATGCAGCCTCTCATATGCAATACTCCAAACAGCCCCCACACATACACACACTACCAAACACACAATGTGACATATCCATCCACACAATTCCACAAGAAGCCCCCATACACAGCACACATTCATAGGTATCATACATGATACCACAAACTACTCCTGAACATACACAATATAATAGCTCATATACGCACAAATACAATGATACAAAGCAATTACAGTATAAATAACACAAGCAGAATATGGCAGCATACACACCTCAATTTAAAAAAAATAGAACCGGCACGCTACGGGACATCACAATCCTATATCGGCACAGTGTTGCTAAAAGGATGCCTACCCCTGTGCTAGGGAGATGATGACCTGTGAATTAGAGTAAGATTTGCTTCACTCAGCTTAAAAAACAAAAAAAACGAATTAACTGATCTGCCTTTGAAATTCTGTGAATGGAAAACCTGTGTGTTGTTCTGCTTTGTTGGAATTATTAACAAGCGGGCCTATCGATATAAAATGACTGGTAAACTATAAGTATGATATTTGGAGACCGTAGACTCAACAGTTGCAATTCTGCATGTCAAGAGGTACAAATAATGTTCTAAAAAAAAGACACACAGAGAGACTTTATGAATTTTAGAAAGGCTATCAGCAAATCCCAAACATGTCTAGACATATTCACGGAGAATTAGACAATCTAAATTTCCGCCGTCTGATTGAGCAGGAGAATAAAGAGTAAAGTTGATGTGTAACAAATATTTTACCCATCTCTAGACAATCACACTAACAAGCTGAATTACAAGGCATTTAAAAGAACAAAACATTTGTAGACAAGCATTAAACAGCACTCTGCTTCGATAATACTGACAGCTGGATTAGACAGTGGCTCATATTAAAAATAATAATGATAATTAAAAATAAATTCTGGATGTCCGGGATGTTACATTTGTGATAAATAAAATATGTTAAGGGTTATCTGCAAGAATTGTTATATATACGTGTGATTTATATCCAATTCAATTAAACCTCTTGAGTACCAGAGGTGAGTAAGCAATGCATACAAATGCCCATAAAAACACAGCTGGCACCTAAAATGCTTAAAATTAGTTGATAATTCTTGTCTTCTGCAACCGAATGATAATAGGTAATTTTGGTTACATGAGCTAAGTAGGTTCATTTTTTTTACGGTAGAAGACTCTACCACTATGTATTCTCTAGTAAATCGCTACATATTGGATTGTCCATTGGAAACATTGTGAATGGAGAGGATTAGCATGCTCCTAGGCAACGTTCAGCTTCCCATGTCCATAACTCCACAAATACATCTGCTTTCTCCATATTTTGACTTTAAATGAAGGAATATAATTTGTTTTTGGCATTGTACAGCACTCGCTCTTTTCATTCTTTACTATATCACGATATCATTCCATTATAGTTTTAGATATCATCGGTTGCCTTGACCGATTATGTCCTCATTGTTGACATTTATCAGTCAAAACATACTGTTGTTAATACAACGTTCGTAGCGTCAACATGTTCTACAGCCCTTTACAAATTGACAATGGAGAAATAAAATATCAAATCATTGAGCAGCAGAATAATATAAATATAAATCACTGGTGAAGCAGTATGTGTACAAATAATTTTTTTTTAAATTGACAAAGGAAGATATTGATATGGAATATGAATATTTTCCATATTTCTTTTTTTAATAAAAATTGGATATACAGTATAACCATATTTTTTGTCCTGAATCAGGCTTCCCCAAACTCCGGCCCTCCAATTGTTGCTGAACTACAACTCTGTGAATGCAATAGATAGGCTGAGAATCATGGGAGTTGTAGTTCAGCACCATCTGGAAGGCCGGAGTTTGGGGAAGCCTGTGAATAGTCAAGTTTAGCAGATATGGCTTGATTTGTGTGATTTCTTTTAGTCTTGTAGTATGGATATGGTTTTTATAGTGATAAACGTGATTGGCAAAGATCCACTGTCTACCGCAGAGATTAATCAACCAGCGTTCCTCCTGTGGATTTTCCCAATCCCATGAGCCGTTGAGTTACCTCGAGCACACTAACTCTGGGTAACCATCCTCCTCCACATCTGTGATTTATTAAGAATTAATCTGTGGCTGCTCACATTTTGGAGGAAGAAACACACATTGTTAGCAGAAACTCGACATGTTGTTCACACTAAGAAAGAGGCTTACAGTACTTTGAACCATTTATGTGATCTGTTCTCGATTAAACAGAGATGGCACCAGAAATATTCCTTGATGTGCTGAGGTGATTTATTTGTTGCACATTTTCTGTTAACATGCTTCTAAAATTTTAGAATTTTATTTGCTCTGTATTGTAGAACATATTTTTTGTTTTAAATTGATTTGTGACCATTCATACTTAATACTGTACTAAATATGTGAGAGTGCTTTGTGTATATGTGTGTATATGTGTATGTGTGTCTGTATATATATATATATATATATAAAGTCCTGTTATCTCCTTGCACACACACTTCAATAATTTTCTGCCTGGTGGTATCAAGCCAATGCCAAAATATACAAAAATATAGGGAACAAGAGGCAAGCACTCACGGTCTTTTGATCTCTTTAAAACGATTTTCTTTATTTCATTGGTTAAAACTTGATCGTGATCGACGTTTCAGCCAAACTTCATGGCTTTCATCAGGATCTTAACAGCTCAAACTACACATTGCAAATAACACATTTATATAACAGAACAAATTATACAATTAATAATTAAAACACTTACCACCTGAAGGCTGTGCTGCTTCCACGGTGTTCTATCGCCATCTCTGCGCATGCGTCAATCTGCCGCTACCCGGAAGTAGCGTGTTGACGTCACCGTTGCCGTGGTTACCCGGTATGTTTACCTGGCTCTTATCCGCTCAGCCTTGGGGATCTAGCTCCTATACGAATCAGACTTAACATTTAAAACACATATTAAACAAAAGATTTTTAATAATTAGAGGATCACATGTTTAGCTATATTATTTATAGAGACTTTTAATATATCGGATTCCTAGGCATAATTTTATAGAGTAAAGACCTTTCCCCCATCTCATTATACAAATATTATTAGGTACATTTAAAGTGACAACTGCAAATTATGTGCAGTGGATTACATTGCAATAAATTTAAAGTGCTAGTCATGCTATTTATATACAGTAAACAGTTGATAATTTTGTACAATAAAGTGCAATGTAATGTAATAAAGTGATACATGTGCTATTTATATACACCAAAGTGCTACTCTCATTTACATTAGTATGAAATCTCCCAATCTGTACATATTGTATATAGTAATACTTTACTATTTTGAGTGCTTTAAAGTGCTAAGAAATATGTGTTATTATCATATATACAAAAAATGGTGACATAATAAAATGAGTTATTAACATATATATTTTTAATTAGAATTAGAGAGAGAATATTTATATACTTATTATTAATAAATATGTATTAACATCAAAATAAAATAGAGATATAATATTATGTATTTAAATTAGGAAAAAGGACCTATAGCATAAAATAATGAATAATAACAATAAATAATGGATTAAAGTAAAGATATAAAAATATGGGGAAAGACCTTACCCTATCCATTTAGATAAGGGATAGTATTCAACACCCTATCTAAAAATAAAATTTACCCTAATTAGGGGAGAATCAATATGATTAGATGGTAAGGTAGGTTGAGTAAATATAGAGATATGATATACATTATAATCTATAATAACGTTCTATGTAAATAATGTATGTAAATAACACTATTAGGTTTATTATGTCACCATTTTTTGTATATATGATAATAACACATATTTCTTAGCACTTTAAAGCACTCAAAATAGTAAAGTATTACTATATACAATATGTACAGATTGGGAGATTTCACACTAATGTAAATGAGAGTAGCACTTTGGTGTATATAAATAGCACATGTATCACTTTATTACATTACATTGCACTTTATTGTACAAAATTATCAACTGTTAGCACTTTACTGTATATAAATAGCCCGACTAGCACTTTAAATTTATTGCAATGTAATCCACTGCACATAATTTGCAGTTGTCACTTTAAATGTACCTAATAATATTTGTATAATGAGATGGGGGTAAGGTCTTTACTCTATAAAATTATGCCTAGGAATCCGATATATTAAAAGTCTCTATAAATAATATAGCTAAAAATGTGATCCTCTAATTATTAAAAATCTTTTGTTTAATATGTGTTTTAAATGTTAAGTCTGATTCGTATAGGAGCTAGATCCCCAAGGCTGAGCAGGTAAGAGCGAGTATATCACTCGCTGGGTTGCTATGGAGCCAGGTAAACATACCGGGTAACCACGGCAACGGTGACGTCAACACGCTACTTCCGGGTAGCGGCAGATTGACGCATGCGCAGAGATGGCGATAGAACGCCGTGGAAGCGGCACAGCCTTCAGGTGGTAAGTGTTTTAATTATTAATTGTATAATTTGTTCTGTTATATAAATGTGTTATTTGCAATGTGTAGTTTGAGCTGTTAAGATCCTGATGAAAGCCATGAAGTTTGGCTGAAACGTCGATCACGATCAAGTTTTAACCAATGAAATAAAGAAAATCGTTTTAAAGAGATCAAAAGACCGTGAGTGCTTGCCTCTTGTTCCCTATATTTATATATATATATATATATATATATATATATATATATATATATATATATAAACATTTTTTAGTTTTTTTTTTTAATATAATTATTATGAATGGTGTTAGCCCATAGCCTGTAGGGATAAACCCAATCTATATAGATCACTGTAGGACCAGACCAAAGTGTTTTCTTGTTTTGGAAACAATGTGTCTTCAGAATGTCAACAGATACAATCCAGACACATATTACTGCAAGAACTGTACAATAGCATAGCTAAATGCCCAACATATTTATAGCGTACATCAGAGAAGAGATAATTGTTATATTGATAGAGATTTACAAGTATTTTACATTATCTATGAGGAATGTATGTTTGTAGACATGGGATAGCTTGTCTTGTAATGAGAACTAGAAAGGAGGGGGCAGCCAGGAAATGCTTCTCCCTAAGCCAGTCCTGTTATATTCTAGTTTGGTTAGCTCAATGCAGCTGACCTTTAAGAGGCAGCAATTTCCCACAGCGCCTGCCTTGCAAATACTTCTCATTGAGCTGCAATGGGAAGTCTGTGATTCGACAGTCACAGAAAGTCTGGGTGGGTTAGGAGGGGAAGGCTTGCAAAGGCAGCAGACAAGAGAAATTGATGTTTTGCAAGCTGTTTTTAGACATATCCCCAATGAAAAAAATGCAAAAATAAATATACGCATGGTTTTATTTGGAGTATATCTACTAAACTGTGAT
Organism: Pelobates cultripes; assembly: GCA_933207985.1. Lineage (NCBI taxonomy): Eukaryota > Metazoa > Chordata > Amphibia > Anura > Pelobatidae > Pelobates > Pelobates cultripes. Next base: position 42,237,353 of record OW240915.1, read on the forward strand.
ATTTATTTTGTATTTGGACAGTGGAATGTCCCTTTAATGAAGCTGTTTTGGTGTATGGATCATGTCACTGTAGTCTCACTGCTCAGTGCTCTGCCATTTAGGAGTTGAAACATTTTTATGTTTCTGTTTATGCAGCTGTAGCAACACCTCCCTTGGCTGTGACTGACAAAGCCTCTTTGGTTTCATTTCAGCACAGTGAGTTTACTTGAGAAGTTCTTATTTCCCGCTCTGTTAATTGAACTTTAATAACACACAGGAGGCTCTTAAGGCTCTCGCGGACAATTAACAGAACAGGAGATAAATTAAACACGTGCGATTAGAAAAGCTGGAAAAAAAATACTCTTTTTCAGGAAGTGTGTTCAAAGAATATGTGAGTCAAAAGCCGGGGTTTCCTGATGTTGGGGTGATCATTGTACACTTTGTGTTTGTAGATTTGTAGATTAACTATTTCATGTGTAACAAAAGAATAGGTAGAGAAGGATTTAGGCAATTCTAAAAGAAAAACCACCAGCCCAGATAAGAGATTTATCCCCGAAACCTGACAATCGGACCCAGAATCTACAGGACAACAACAGCAAGTTCCCACATATGAGCTGTTTTATCTTTTTTTTTTTTTTTTTAAACATCTATTATACATACCAGCACAGAGCTTTTATGGTCACTGCTGAAAAACATTCTAATGTATCACCATTTAACATTCTTCTTTGACATCCATCCATCTATTTTTTAGTGTCATTCAGAGTAACATCGGATAAATGGAGGGATGATGTGAGTGAGAAAGACATGGTTACAATAAAATCAGTGTGAAGCGTTAATGTTATTGTGAAGCGTTCAGCAACATCTTCTATATAGAAGTCACATTTGATCTTTTTTTTTTCTTACTCATTCGTATGCTCCAAAGGACCTTTTATTTTGAACCGTCTTTGTCCTGCAGGACTGTGGCCTCTTGCATCGATCTTCAATCAGATAGCAGTAGACATGTAGCACCGCTCATCTACAAATGAGAAATGATATTTATGGAAGCAGGATTCCAAATGGGAATACAAAACGCACAGAGCTTAACAGTGGATAAGCAAAATAATATATAAAACCAGGAGGCTGTATTGTATGTGTATGTATGTATTTATATATATATAGATATATATTTACATGTGTGTAGCTCTAATTTGTCTAACAAAGTATTCTGCTGGTTCATATAGACCATTTTTATGCACTGTTGATCGACCACCGGGGTTGGTATTTCACTTTGCATCCTCTTTTATTAATTTCCTTTTTAATACCCATTCCTTTTTACTTGTTTTATTTTTTGTTTTGTTTTTTAAATCTCGATATACAGTATCTCACAAAAGTGAATACACCCCTCACATTTTTGTAAATATTTTATTATATCTTTTCATGTGACAACACTGAAGAAATGACACTGCTACAATGTAAAGTAGTAAGTGTACAGCCTGTATAACAGTGTGAATTTGCTGTCCCCTCAAAATAACTCAACACACAGCCATTAATGTCTAAATCATAGTCAACAAAAGTGAGTACACCCCTAAGTGGAAATGTCCAAATTGGGCCCAATTAGCCATTTTTCCTCCCCAGTGTCATGTGACTCATTAGTGTTACAAGGTCTCAGGTGTGAATAGGGAACAAGTGTGTGCAATTTGGTGTTATCACTCTCTCAAACTGGTCACTGGAAGTTCAACATGGCACCTCATGGCAAAGAACTCTCTGAGGATCTGAAAAAAAAGAATTGTTGCTCTACATAAAGATGGCCTATGCTATAAGAAGATTGCCAAGACCCTGAAGCGGTTTCAAAGGACAGGTTCCACTCAGAACAGGCCTCGCCATGGTCGACCAAAGAAGTTGAGTGCACGTGCTTAGCATCATATCCAGAGGTTGTCTTTGGAAAATAGACGTATGAGTGCTGCCAGCATTGCTGCAGAGGTTGAAGGGGTGGGGGGGTCAGCCTGTCAGTGCTCAGACCATACGCCACACACTGCATCAAATTGGTCTGCATGACTGTCGTCCCAGAAGGAAGGCTCTTCTAAAGATGATGCACAAGGAAGCCCACAAACAGTTTGCTGAAGACAAGCAGACTAAGGACATGGATTACCGGAACCATGTCCTGTGGTCCGATGAGACAAAGAGAAACTTATTTGGTTCAGATGGTGTCAAGCGTTTATGGCGGCAACCAGGTGAGGAGTACAAAGACAAGTGTGTCTTACCTACAGTCAAGCATGGTGGTGGGAGTGTCATGGTGTGGGCCTGCATGAGTGCTGCCGGCATTGGGGAGCTACAGTTCATTGAGGGAACCATGAATGCCAACATGTACTGTGTCATACTGAAGTCCAGCAAGATCCCCTCCCTTCGGAGACTGGGCTGCAACTCACTTTTGTGAGATACTGTATGTTCTTCACATGACTGCTATTTTGTGCTGCTTTTTCATTATAATTCTTTGGAATCTCTGCTCTATTTAAATTTTTTTCATGGAAAAAAAAAAGTTTAAATTACTTTTTTAATTAATGATTTTAAGTTTCAGATGAACTCACTCTAGGTCTTTTCCTGACAGTTGCGTGCAGTCTGTCACACTTTGCAGCTCTCTTTTATTCCTGATCAGCAAAGCTTTGCTGGCATTAAGATTCTATATCAAAATCACACATTGAGAGACCAGAGCAGTGGCCTCCTGTGAGCAGGTCGCTATGGTATTTCGGGATGCTTTTGATTAATATTTTATTTGGAATGAGGTGGCACCAGCAAATGTAACCTTTCCCTCTGCTAGGCGGGTGATAGCCAGAAATATCTTTCTGAAGGTTACATTTCACAAATGGTTACTTTATAGAGGAAATTCCATGAGGTCCTTCAAGTGTATATTTCTAAAGGATTTTAATAGCATTATAATGGAATATGTTAAGTCGAAATGGTTGCATATGCTTTATAATGTAGTTTAACAATTACATACTCTGGGGAAGAGATTTTCATGTCCGTATGTTATAAATAATGAGTGTTCATTTACTTTATTGGGTCCTTTATTTGGCAATGTAAAAAATGTAATTATGCACACCTTTATTTATTCCAGCGTTGTTCTGTTCTTGCCAGAGCAGCTGCTCCTCCCACTGTATGATCATCAGTGATGAGGATCTTGATGGAATCCAATGCTTCTCAGAAGCATTGGGTCTGTACCACACATTGGTGGTAATTGCAGCACTGTGCCAATCAGATACTTTTTACAGAGAAGCGTTATTACAAAACTTATCACCGTCACTGTCATGCTGGATGAGATGACGCCAAACATGGCACTCAGATGTGCCTCTAGTGGCTGTCTGAATGACAGTCACTAGTGACACATAGACTGACATATGAAAACTCTGTTTCTCAGAAACAGCAATACTTACATTTGTCAGACGGCAGAGGCAGTGTCTATGTACCAAAACCACTACATACAGATGAAGTTAATTTATTAGTTAGTTTCCCTTGAATTTATCTCTGCACATGTTTTAATGTATATATTGAATGAAACAACATGCTGTTCTGTATAAAGAAGAATCCAGTTTCCTCATTATTACTGTTTGTCAGCATTATAAAGCACCAACATTTAATTATTAAGGTGGAAGATATGTAGGTTGGGGAACTGTTATGAAGTACTTTACATTTAGGTTCTAGGAGCGGTGAGGTATAGGAGAGGTGCTGTGCTAGGTAGATGAGTCTGGTCACCACATTCATTGTGGATTACATGCAAGTGGTCTGAGCTCAAGTGAGATCAGTGAGGAGAGAGCTGCAGTAGTCGATATGGGAGATAATATGAGCATGTAGGACATGTCTGATATAAGCTAGGTTTTCAGGATGAATGCGGCAGAATTTGGAGATTCACTGCATGTTAGATGTTTGGAATGTAAGAGTTGTTGGAGTCACTAAGGACTTTGAAGCTGTGTGGTGGACTTAATGGTAGCACCATTGGGTGAGCAAGATACTTACAGCAGAGGATGAACACTTGAAGGAGAAACAAGAAGTAGTTTTGTTTTTTTCAGATATTACATTTGAGAACGTGAGCAGTCATCCACTCACAGATGTAGGAAAAGCAGCTGCTGACTTGAATAAGGAGAGGCCAAGGTTAGAGAGGCAAATCTGGTTCTTCTTGTCATAAAAATGGTATTGAAAAGAAAAATAATCTGGTCGCCCAGTGAGGGGTAGACTTCAAACAGAGGTAGACTCTGTATGGAGCACCAGCAGAAACAGGCAGTGAAATGTGATAGAAGGAAACCGTAAAAGAGCACTTAGAAAGTGCTACCTCCTTCTTCGTCTGGGCTTGTAGGTACCTGCTGAAAAGTCCCCCAATATGAGAGGATGGGGGTTGGAGTGAGAGGGGGTGTAGCCCTTTTGGTCCAGTCAGTTGGTATGGGGCATTTACATTATGAAAGGACATGACATGAGTGGCAGACAGCAGCACTGTTGCCTGCTTATCTTTCTGCTCCCATATCCCTGTTAAGCTCTACTCCCCACTGCTTAGTTTTTTACCAATATGTATTCAGCTTCTCTGAATTTAATTGATATAATTAAGAAATTCGGATGAACCAAATTGATTTAATAACAATATCCATTTCTCTCAAATAAGTATTTAATTTTGCACATGCCAAACAAATTAAATTTTCTTCTGTGCACAATTCTAATTACATTTCTGAGCATTATATTTTATTTTAAGCAATTTAACTACAATTGGAACAACTGGAAATATTTTTCCAAACTTACAGGTATCTTTTTTTAAAAATTAGTAGTTTCGACATTTACAGTTTTACACCAGCCTCAGTGACCAATTTGGCTTTTAGAAGTGGTCATGTTGTAAGCAACCTGTATGAACTGTGTCTGCTTGAAAAAAATGCACATATAGAGAAATCTGTCTCACATACGACTTAGGCAGCCTAGAACTCCTTGTTACTTCTGTGCAAAAATGACATTTGTCATCACTATACTGCACACTGCCAACAGGTATAATTAACTCCTTCACTTGAAGGCAGCTCTGTGACCTGCAAGAGGAAGCTTGTATTTTCCCTCCCTTCCTCCACCGATCCCTTCCAACCCTGCCCGCCTCAATATTCTACATTAGTCCATATCCTCTGAGATTGGAAAAGAAGAGGGAGTATGTGACTGTCACTGAACATGACAACAGACGGGGCATGGACATGAGCAAGGAATCCCTGTGATGGGTTCCAGGTTAATGTATTCTTATTGAACAGGTTTTTTTTTTTTTTTTTTTTAAATGGGGGTAGGGGGCACAAAGAAAGTCATTACTGCTCCACAGGGCATTATAAATAAATAATTTAAAAAAAAATATAGTAAAAGGGGTTATAGTAAGGTTTAAATTTGTAGCCCGTCATACTACGCCAAACACAAAACGGACTGTTGAAATTAATTGTTCACTTGAGCCTACACTGCCCTGGCACAGCTAATAGTCAGAAAAAGATACATAGGATGATATATCGAAGAGGTATGTACAGAAAATAAGCAGAACTGTACACTTTGATTATGACCTGCTTTGTAGAAACTGTCTGGAGGATAATGTATAAACACAGTTTGTTGTGGTTGTTTTCTTGCAAATCAAAAGGTCTCTGAGCATCCAAACTAACTAATCTGTCCTGTGAATATTTCTGGTTCTGTGCCTCAGTGTCCTTTTAATAATGAAATATAAAATGATACTGCAGGCATTTTTGTACAACCGGTGGCCCCAAACTATTTAAATATTCCACTGACTGTCTGTGTTTCTATCTTTGTGTCAAAACGCACACTGAAATGTAAGTGAGTCATGTTTCTAGCTGGATCTAAAGTAAAAAAGTTTTGATACTGTATTAATCTTAATGACAGCAAGTTTTCAGACCAGCTGTGTTCTGCCTTTGCCCCTGGTGCTGTGTCACTTTGCCCAAGGCAGACACTAATGATGAGAGCAATGTTCTATATAATAATGTAGTATACAGCGTACATGGTCTGTCTTCTCCCACTGCTGTCAGGTCCATCTTAAGTTGTGTATGCAAATTATACCTAGATTGGAAATGTGAATGAATGAAGCATATGATAAAGTATTGTCGTTTCTATAAAGTAACAGTAATGTTTTAAGTGATAAAGTGAGACCTTGGGTCAGACCGTGTATGAAAACCAACAGATCTATCCACAGAAACTCTGTTTTTCTCTTCTCTTCTCTTCTGGGTTTTTTTTCTTTTACATATACTTAATTTTGAAGAAAACTCTGCTTTTTTTCCCAGCGCCGCACTGGTCTGCTGGCCCTGGCTACACCCACGCTCTGCCCCTTTGGTTGGCCGAGATGATCATATCCGACGATCTCTGCCAATCCTATAGGAAAGCATTGGGAGGCTACTGAGCATGCGCAGCAAAACACCACACTGGTTAATCAGCATCTCCTCATAAGGATGCATTGATTCAGTGCATCTCTACGGGGAAAGCTCAGCTCCTCCATGCAGAGTGTGGAGCTTCTGAACGTGCAACACTGACCCAGGAAGCACCTCTAGTGGCCTTCCAAGTTACTGTCACTGGAGGTGTCCCATGGGAGCAATGTAAACATTACCTTTTCTCTGAAAAGGCAGTGTTTACAGCAAAAAGCATGCAGGAACATACTGTACTCACAAGAACAACTACATTAAGTTGTAGAACAGTGTCCCTTTAATTTTGTTTTCATCAAGGGTGTAACCCAAGCCTTTAAGATTATGATATTAATGACATGAAATACAGGCTAAATTTACTGCAGTGTTAGCAACAGGGTTATGGCATTAATTAGGCCACATTTCTGAGACTGACATTAGAATTAGGATATTCTTGATGAGGATTGTAACTGTGCTAAAAATAGGCAGTTTGGTTTACATTAAAACATTAGTAATGTCAAAGTTAAGGAGTAAGGGTTTAGAAGTTTAAGAATCGAACATCAAGGGATAGAATTAAGGCATTACGAAAGCTATATTAAGAGGTAAGAGGATTTGAAAAACAATTTTGCAACATCCGTGTACGTGGTTTAACTGTTCACATGTGTGTCCATTGTGTTTAATACAGAGGCGGAACTAGTTGTGGGGGCCCATCGGGTGTCCCTCATTATTGCGCAGCTAATGGGCACCACTGAAAAGTGGTCTGGTCAGGCGCCATGGATCTTTGGTATGACTGGGCCCCTCTCATACCAGCAGTGCTGGGAAGAAAGTGAGTTCAAGTTACTTCTTCCCAGTTTACTGCAAGAGCTGTGTGGGCTTGGAAGAGGCACAGAGGGGAAGGGGGGGGGGGGGATAGGAAGGAAGCCCTACATTAGCCCTAAACTCCCATCAGCCTCAGCAAGATCCATTGGACTCCAGGGAAGCCACCCTCCTGCCCCCAAAAGATATGGAACCAGGAGGTTGGCTAAAAATATGACTTCTATATGTGTGTGTATTAGTAAACATGTGTATCTGTGTGTGTGTATGTGTATATATTTTTGTTTGTGTGGCAGTGTATGTGTGTATATGTATGGTTTTTGTGTCAGTGTATGTGTCAAAAGAATTGACAAACGACATTTCGGCTGAAACGTTGTTAACATTTGTGCTTATGGTTTATAATAAAGTCTGCACATGTTTGGAAGCCTTGCGTGCCATTAACTTATATTTGTGATTGTATGTATCTGTGTGTGTTTTTGAGTGTCAGTGTGTGTATCAGTATGTAGGTGTATAGGTGTGTGAGTGGTGGTGTATGTATATATGTGCTGGCATCTGAATATTCAAATACCAACACTACATACAAATACAGTACTGCAATCAAATGGCGACACCATACACAAACACACCTCTACATTGAAATCAGGGCTGGACTGGGAATGAAAAGCAGCCCTGGAAATAAATTCTATACCAGCCCCATAATGCATTGCGCCAGCATAGTGTGCAGATATGCAAGCGGAGAAAAAAAACCTTAAAACTATCACTCAAACGTGAAAGAAAGCACTCACAGGGCTTCAAAATAATTAAAAGAGCGGATTTATTGTAAGCATAGAAACATAGAATGTGACGGCAGATAAGAACCATTCGGCCCATCTAGTCTGCCCAATTTTCTAAATACTTTCATTAGTCCCTGGCCTTATCTTATAGTTAGATAGCCTTATGCCTATCCCACGCATGCTTAAACTCCTTTACTGTGTTAACCTCTACCACTTCAGCTGGAAGGCTATTCCATGCATCCACTACCCTCTCAGTAAAGTAATACTTCCTGATATTATTTTTAAACCTTTGTCCCTCTAATTTAAGACTATGTCCTCTTGTTGTGGTAGTTTTTCTTCTTTTAAATATAGTCTCCTCCTTTACTGTGTTGATTCCCTTTATGTATTTAAATGTTTCTATCATATCCCCCCTGTCTCGTCTTTCCTCCAAGCTATACATGTTAAGATCCTTTAACCTTTCCTGGTAAGTTTTATCCCGCAATCCATGAACCAGTTTAGTAGCCCTTCTCTGAACCCTCTCTAAGGTATCAATATCCTTCTGAAGATACGGTCTCCAGTACTGTGTACAATACTCCAAGTGAGGTCTCACCAGTGTTCTGTACAATGGCATGAGCACTTCCCTCTTTCTACTGCTAATACCTCTCCCTATACAACCAAGCATTCTGCTAGCATTTCCTGCTGCTCTATTACATTGTCTGCCTACCTTTAAGTCATCAGAAATAATCACCCCTAAATCCCTTTCCTCATATGTTGAGGTTAGACTCTATCAAATATTCTGTACTCTGCCCTTGGGTTTTTACGTCCAAGATGCATTATCTTGCACTTATCCACATTAAATGTCAGTTGCCACAATTCTGACCATTTTTCTAGTTTACCTAAATCATTTGCCATTTGGCTTATCCCTCCTGGAACATCAACCCTGTTACATATCTTAGTATCATCAGCAAAAGACATACCTTACCATCAAGACCTTCTGCAATATCACTAATAAAAATATTAAAGAGAATGGGTCCAAGTACAGATCCCTGAGGTACCCCACTGGTGACAAGTCCAAGCTTCGAATATATTCCATTAACTACAACCCTCTGTTGCCTGTCACTCAGCCACTGCATTACCCATTCAACAATATTTGAATCCAAACTTAAAGATTGCAGTTTATTGATAAGCCTTCTATGTGCAACAGTGTCAAAAGCCTTACTGAAATCTAGGTAAGCAATGTCTACTGCACCACCCTGATCTATAATTTTAGTTACCCAATCAAAAAATCAATAAGATTAGTTTGGCATGATCTCCCTGAAGTAAACCCATGTTGTCTCTGATCTTGAAATCCATGTGTTTTAGATGTTCAACAATCCTATCCTTTAACATGGTTTCCATCACTTTCCCCACTACTGAAGTAAGGCTTACTGGCCTATAGTTGCCCGACTCCTCCCTATTACCTTTCTTGTAAATGGGCACAACATTCGCTAACTTCCAATCTTCTGGGACTACTCCTGTTAACAATGATTGGTTAAATAAATCTGTTAATGGTTTTGCAAAAGCAGACGTGCATTTGCATATAATCAATGTTTCAGTCCAAATTCTTTATATATTATGAAAAGTTTGGTTATTTGGACTGAAACTGTGAATGTATGCTATTGCACAGCAGTAAAAATAATGACATTATCTTGACATTATAAATTTCCGTCAATGCCCATTTAATTCCCATAGGAAAGCATTGGGAGGCTATTGCGCATTTGTGGCAAAACGCTGCGCTTCACCGCACCAATCAGCATCTCCTCAAAGAGATGCATTGCATCAATGCATCTCTATGGGGAGCGTTCAGCGCCTCCATGCAGTGTGTGCAGCACTGGACTAGGAAGCAGCTCTAGTGGCCGTCTGAGTGACTATCACTTGAGATGTGCCTAGACAGAAATGTAGACACTGCCTTTTTTATGAAAAGGTAGCATTTACAGTGCTCCGCATACAGGGACAGACTATAGACACCAGAACCAATACATTAAACTGTAGTAGTTCTGGTGACTATAGTGTCCCTTTAATACGTCTTTCTCTCATCGGTCGACTCTGAGTTACAGGGAGAGCAGGAGACACAAGTGCATTTTGTTTGTGTCTTTCTCCCCCAAACCCCTTTCATGTGTATCTTAGCCCCATTGTCTCTTTCTCCCTTACCCCAGCCCTTCTGTGAGTCTCTTTGCCAGGCCCCAGCACCTCTATCTGTATCTTTCCCCACAGCTCCTCTGTGTATCTCATTCTCCCCTCTAACAGACCCTCTGTGTGTCTCATTACCTCCCAGCCCTCCATGTGTGTCATTCCACCCTCTCCAGTCTTCCATGTGTCTCAGTAGCCCCCACATGTGTCCCATTAGCCCCCAGCCCTCCCTCCGTCCATATAGCTCCCCCAGCCTTCCGTGTGTCCCACTAGCCCTCCCACCCCTCAGTGTATCCCAGTAGCCCTCCCTCCCAGCCCTCTGTGTGTCCCACTAGTCCTCCCTCCCAGCCCTCCAAGTGTTCCTATAGCATCCTCCCAGCCCTTCATGAGTCCATATACCCCTTACCAGCCCTGTATGCGTCTCATTAGCCCTCCCATGTGTCTCAGTAGCACCCCATGTGTCCCATGAGCCCCCATGTGTGTCCCATTAGCCCCCTAGCCCTCCATGTGTCATTTTAGCCCTCCCTCCTAGCCCTCCATGTGTCCCTATAGCCCCTCCTGGCCCTCAATGTTTCCCGGTATCCCGGTGGGCCAGTTGGTACCTGATTGAAACACAAACACTACATACAAATACACCCCTGCATTCAAACAACAAAACGTCATACAAAGACAAACTGCATTTAAACTGAACTATACACAAATACACAACATTCACACATACCTATTCCATTCAAAAATATATTTACATTCAAACACACAGACACTGCTCACAAATGCAGTCCTGCAAAGATGGACAACGCGTAAATCCCCAGCTGGCAAAAATGTATCATGGTATTTGTACAACAGTTGAGGATCTATCTTTTGGCCTCTGAATTTCTTGCACTAATGCCTTCTCTGTTTTAGTTTCAAAGCGGGTTCAATAAATTGATGATAAAATATCAGCTAAAAAATGTCCTAAGTCATTGAAACAAATCAGTTGATGCACGACTTTATGTATTTATTTTTTTACAAATGTCCCCTTTTTTCCCATAATTTACCATTCATTGTCCTTTATCTATTTCTCTTATACTTGACCTTATTATAGTTTACCCTCAATACAACTGGTGTATAATATTGTTAGTCCTTTTATTTTGACTGTGTTAATATCAATGGAGCTAATAAAGTCATGGAGAGTTTTAAGAATACTTGCAGGAGGTTAAACGGGCCTGATTTTGAGCGCTGCTCTCTGTCTGACCAATAGGGTTTAAGCGGTCGTGGGAAACAGACAATACATTGTTTGAGGCATACTTTTCTGCTATGTTTGGTTCATTACCCTCTGTATATTTTTTCTCTGATGCACAATTAAATACCATAGAGAGAAGGGATGAAGATAAATGAGTTTTCAATGTACCTTTTTTTTTTTTTTTTAAGAGCAAAAAAAAGACTGGTATAAGAATCGTATATTCTGGACCCCAAAGATCTAACAATCTAGACGTTTTCCAAGTTCAATGTGGGTCTGGGTTTCTGCTAGTCCAGATGGTTTTGGCAATAACATACTTTATATGACCTGAACTAAATTCTATTTTCTACAACTGTTCTACTACAGCGAAATGTAAATGGTTTATTAATCCAGATGTGCAGGTCTCCAGGTTTTACACAGTTCTGATAAAGAACTTGCCAGACACTAACAGTTTGTTACATGGACCAGCATTACTCCCTTCCTTCAGGGTGTGCACATATTGCTGTTATTGCCTTGCGGTAAAACCATATGTTTATCTATAGACTTTATGTATTGAAATCTAGTAAGAAAACATGAGTAATCTTCAATTATTTTATTCTATATTTTGTTTTAGGGAAAAAATGCACAAGTTTTTTAGTAATTTTCAAACTGTACAAAAGATCTTATTATTAAGGTTATTCACATGTGGTAGTTTAACATCACACTCCTGCTTATTTTGAATGACTGCCAGGGTGCTTGGAATGAAAGGATATAAGCAGTCCATTTCTGCCATCTGCTGGTGATTCTTAAGTATCACACAATTTAAATTGATGTATACAATGTTTCTTATACATACCATTCCTTAAATAGACATACATCCACCACTTTCCAGAGCTGTGCTTCAGAGATTCCAAGATTGGTCATTGCTGTATATAAGAGAGCTATAGCATGTTTCTAATCATTCTGTAAATACTTTATACATTCAGTGTTGTCACTTCATTCAAGGTTTTTGTCACTATTGATGCTTCTAAAGCTTTCACTTTTCGATGCTGCAGTTAACACTTCTAAATGTATGTTGGTTGTTCTTGAGGTAAAGTGACACATCTGCTTCTCCATTTAACCCCTTCTTGGAAAGGCAAAAGGGTTAATAAGTCTTGTGGATCTAAAGTTATAACTGAGATTTAAAGCATGGGATGTGAGTTTCCATTTACCTAGCTTAACCTGTTCTGCTACTAAGGGCTGACTTGCTTAACCCTTTATGGACGGAGACAGTTGTGAACAAAATTAAAACCTAGAATTGCATTTATGTCTCCTTAACCACAATTTAAGTTTTTTTTTTTTTTTTACCTAAGGGTAAGGATTTATTTTTATCTTACACATTCAGTGTGAATAAATTGGGGGGAAAAGTAATTTTCTCTATTTTTGGTTTATAATAATTTTTACACATCCAGGGGACCTAAGTAAAAAGAGCCTTAAACAGATTCACGTATCAGTCCTAAATGTTAAATGCCTCATGTCTAGGATTAAAATTAATTTGTGCTAATTAACGGTTAATGCTACCCCTATACCAACCGGATCCCTGACCCTATGCTTCCACTAACTCTAACCATGTATCTTACCTCTAACCTTAGCCCTAAACTATCGCTAACTCTAAAACAACCTTAGCCTTAACACAGCATGAACCCTTAGCTTAACCTACCCCTGCAGGGGGGGATCTAGAACCTAATCTCGGGAGGGGCACTGGTAGATTATTTAAAGAAACAACCCAGACACAATAACCACCACAGCTCTCTGTAGTAATTATGGTGCCAGGAGTGCCATGGTGCCCTTCCAGGGAATAGGGACAGTAGTAGGGAATAGGGGCAGTAGTGTGTGTGTGAGGGGTGCAGTATGTGTGGAATGCAGTGTGTGTGTGTATGTGTGTGTATAGGGATGCAGTATGTGTATGGGGCAGGGGGGATATAGTGTGTGTGTGTATTGGGGGCAGTTGGTGTGTGAGGGGGGCAGTTGGTGTGTGAGGGGTGCAGTGTGTGTATTAGAAGTCAGTGTGTGTGTGTATTTGGGTGCAGCATGTGTGTGTAAGGGGGACAGTGTGTATGTATTGGGGCAGTGTGTGTGAGTATTGGGGTAGTGGTGTGTGAGTATTGGGAGGTAGTGGTGTGTGTATTGGGGGGTAGTGGTGTGTGTATTGGGGGGCAGCGTGTGTGTATTGGGGGCAGCGTTTTTGTGTATGTACTTGGGGGCAGTGTGCGTATGTATTGAGAGGCAGTTTGTGTGTGGGGAGTTATTGGGATTGGGGTGGCAGATAAATATATACTTTCTTTAAAAAATTTAAATAAATAATTTTTAAATTCACCCTCCCTTCTTATCTTTGCTGAGGGAGGGGGGATATTTCCTGAAATCCCTTGTGGTCCGGTGGAGAATCCCTGATGGTCCAAGTGGTGAGAGTGATCTCTAGCCTTCAGATACCGAGGCTAGAGTTCACTCTCATGAGAACCGGAGCCTTATGGTAACCGCAACAACGCTCTGTGTTCGCGAAAGGATCACTGATCTTTCTCACCGGTCCTTGAAGGCACCCAGCAGGGCTGGCAGGGGAGAGCAAGGCACTGTTGTTTCTCAGGGGGGAGAGGCAATTGCTCTGTTGCCCCCCTTGGATCTGCCAGTGCCCCCATAGAGACCCTCTGCTCATATCAGTGCTGATATCACCAGATTGGTTTCATAGCTAAACCCATAGAGATATCCCTGTAATGCTGAAACTGAAGCATGCTGATTACACTGAGATTGGTGTTGGGCAGCTGGCAAAGCCCAGCACCGAACACAATCAGCATGGAGCCATGCTGGGAGATCCCAATAGGGTTTGTTCAGACACTGGAGGTCATCCCTGAGTATCTCCCATCTCATAATTAATGCAGTTGAGCATGAGTGCGCAGCCATGGTTTTCTAAGTGAATTTAAAGGGCTATATGCAGCATTCACTGTGCTCCATACAGCTTACCGGTTAGACTGGGGCCCCAGGCTGAAGATGTGTCTCCCATTTGTGAGCAGGGATTTAACCTAGCAACAGGCATTTAAATGCCTATTTAAAATGTTGTAAATCATTGTTCAATTTGAGCGCTACATGCAGTGCTTATGTTAGTCTAAGCCCAGTAAAAATGGACACCGCTGACAGCGGGAATCTCCAGGTATGCCAGGGATATAACCCTGCTCACACCACATTGCAGTCAATAGGAATTTAACTCTGCTCACACCATGCTCTAGCAATAAGTAATTAAAGGATCACTCCATACCCCTAAAGCACTCTAGCTTGCTGAAAAGCTTGATGTGAGAAGAGTGTGTCCTATTTTTTCATTTTGGAAAATGTTCAGATTGTTATAGAAATTGACACTTTAATGAATTAACCTGGCTACAACTTCCTGGTTGTTTAGAACATTGGGAAGTCTGTGATTGGACAGTCACATAAAGTCTGGGTGGGGGTTAGAAGGGAGAGCTTACAAAGGCAGCGGACAAGATATTTGCAGTATAGGCACTCTGATTTTAGATATAACTCCAATGGAAAAAAAAATCATAATTTAATGCATGCAAGTTTTCATTTGGGGTATCTCTACTAAATTGCCTATTTAAAAGTCTGTAAGCAACACTCACTCTAAACACTGCATACGGCAAATCTGTCAGTCTGAGATCAGCTGAAAACGATTTATACCTGGGACTCCCTGATGCGAGCAGTGTTTTGACCTTGCTCACACCAAAATATTTAATTGAGAACGGTTTAAAAGGGGTTTTCGACCTTTCTTTTAGAATTCTTAAGTTGCTATGCGCTAGAGGGCAGTCTCTATATAAAACATACCGATCCATCAATGGCATGAAGCCTTTCCCAAGTTTTCCTGTGTGAACATCAGCACGTTCGTACGTTAGTATATTTAAATCTGGCATTTATTTGATCTTAATTGGGTATACTTTCCAAATCTTCCAGATCTGTCAAGACAGTCCTGATTTTTGACCTCTAGTCTATTGTTCTTATTTTTTTTTCTTAAACTCTCACTTTAGATATCACAAAGAAGAGCCTCCAAAAGTACAATTATTAAATGCACTTTTACTTCACAAAGTCCATGCAAAGCACTTCTGCGTTGCCCCACAGGCATATCTCTACTCCGGCCCTGCTTCTCTCCCACCTTGATTTCATACCTTAAGCTGTTGTTCCATTTCTCTCAGTGCCAGAATGTGGATTACATGCACTGCCAAATGGACACCTGAGAGACTAACTTAATTTATTTTCCCTGACCAAAATGTATGTCTGATTGGTTTGAGGAGGTTACAATGCAGTTATGTTCTCCAGCAATGAACCTGTGAAGAACCATATAATGATTAGGCATAATATGTGAAAGGAGGAGACTGAATACATAGAAAGGAGAAAAATTTGTGAGATTCAATCAATGGTGGACCAGGGCATGGTCGGTATAGAATATGAACCATTGACTTGCTGGCAAGACCAATGGATGGCTGCCACATATGGCAGTTTCTAGCTGGCTTGGCATATAGAGCAGTGGAAGGTTGGCACTGGCTGGTGGTTTAAGCAGAATTGCAGTGGCTGTTGAGCATATCATGTGTGACGAGAGCAATCTCGCCACATTGCATTGGAGAAGCCTGGTTGTTCGCCTGCTGCCTTTGGATTATGGTCCCATGTTAAAAGACTTTGTTTCCCCTGCAGAAAAGACTTACTCATGCTTTTCTGCCCGGTGTTCGGTAGATTCAATCAACCGAACAACCGTACGAATGACTAGAATACCTGGGAGCTGGAGTGTGCCGACAATTAGCCCCCCAGAAGCTGCGGTTAACGGCAGCTTAATTGACGAATACTGGGTGGCCGCCATTCGTATAATGAACACAAGGTCGCGGCCATTTTAAACACGCGAACGCACAGCGGTGTTCGACGCCTAACTCATGGAACTAAAAACAGACACAGTTTGGCGCGAACACCGCTGAAGCCGCCGACCTCCCTTCTTGTTCAGTGAAAGTGCACGAACGGCCCGGTGTACGGTAGTTGTACCTGACTGCACTATACCCCAGATAGGTATCCCATGGAGCTCATTCGCATGAGAACTGACTTTGTAAAGACTTTGGCTCCATGGCGATTAAACTGTATTCGTGTGGTCTGAGCGCCATTCGCTTAATAATGTGCGCTCAGACCTGAGCTATCTGGGGATATGTTAAATGTATAGTTTTATTGTAACTTGTGTCACATATGGTATTTTAATAGTAATTCTTATTTTAGTATCCCCACCTGCATAATGGCGATTTGCCTTTGTCCTGGGAGATAATTGAATTACTTCTCAATTATCTCCAGGGCAGAGGGGAAGAAGCCAGGATGCATTGTGGTAATATAATGTGACTGTGTGTCCTGTTTGGCTGATTGTCTGTTTTTTGTCACAGTCTCCCATTTGGTCCCCTAGGGGAGTGTCCACCAGGTGGGAGACCTGCAGGTAGCCCTCATTAAACTGACTACTGCTTGACCCACAACACGGAGCTCTGTCTCGTCTTTGGGGGGATTTACTGTATGCTGTTAGAGACTGATTGCCAGGAGTGTAAGCCGCTTGGGTGCTTTTCCTGTTCGTCTGCTAGCAGCTATTCGTGAGGTTCCAGTTCGGGAGTTTGGAGTGCTATTTTGTAAGCAGTTCGGGAGTTTAAAGCATTCCCTTACATGCGGTTCAGGAGTTTGGTGTTCTGCAGTAGCTGTGCCTGTAACTCTGGAAGGGGAAGATCTTCTAAACGGCAGTTTAACCCTTTTATGCCTGGGGGTGCCGTTACATCATGTTTCCTTAATATGCTCAACAGCCACAGCAATTCTCCTTGAACCACCACCCATTGCCATCCTTCCACTGTTCTATATGCCAAGCCAACCAGAAATTGCCACATGTTGTGAAGAAAAAAAGAGCAGTAACTGGCAAGGTCAGATTTACATCACAAGCGCCTGTAGGCACCACATTCTCAAGTGCCCTTCCCCCAAACCTCCCCTTCCATGCTATTACAAATACTTGACCTGTTAAATATGACAAGAAATGTTTGCAAATGTACAGTAGTCAGTGTAAATGTCGGAGTGCATGTCTCTGTGTATGTATGTCTAAGTAAGTGTGTCAGTTTGTGTACAGTGTGTTGACCAGTATGTGTGTGTTTATTAGTATGTGGGTAGTAGTAGTAGACATTATGGGATATTATAGGCACCAAAACAACTTTTGCTTAATAAAGCAGTTTTGGTGTGTAGATAATGCCCCTCCAGTCTCACTGCTATGAATTATGACAACTCTTTAATTGTACTGAAATACATTGTGTCTGCCATAGGGATCAATCTCGAAAAAGTTATTAGTTATTTGCTCTATTCTTGTCTTTATACACTGTTTAAATAAATAAGTACAAGGCAGAATTATTAGGCTAAGCGGTCAATACATAAGTAATAGGGGTATATTATCTAAGCTGGGATTCCCTTCCTCCTCATTTTTCTTTTTATTTATATGTTGGCTGGCTAGTAGCAGTATGTGCAGCAGTGTGGGTAACAGTGTGTGCGAACCTTTGATTTCTGAGTTGTCCCACTCCTGTCCAGATCCTCTGCAGATCTCTGTATTCCGTCAGATAGGGCAAGATCGCTGTGTTCCATCTGAGGGGGCGGGGCCATGCAAAATTGCGGTGTTCATTCTAAAGGGGCGGGGCCAGGCAAGATCAGGCTCCTCAGACCGAATCTAGTGACCTCAGAGTCCTGCAACCATCAAACACAGAACAGGAGTTAGGAAGGGAATTTTAACACTACAGCAGGCTCTTCCTACAGGATAGGTGCCTACTCTACCTAATGGTAAATCCAGCCCTGGTGACTGGGGAAACAAATTATCTGCTAATGAGTAAAGGGATGTAGAACCTGCCTATCCATAAACCCCACTATACTTTTCTTCTCCTCTTGTCCTTGCTTCCTATTACAAATATCAGACCAGAGCTGAAACCAAGAGGTGAAAAAGTCAGTGTCCAGTTGCAAAAAGTAAAAAAAAAATTTTAGTCACGTTAACTGTGAAGAAGATATACTTGTTGGAGAAGCTAATGCCCCTATTCCAGCCATCTAAATGGAGATCAGGTGCTATAGATAGATGGCAGGTGGGATAAATGTTTTGAGGAAGGTAAATAATTCCATATTTTATCTGGATCTTAAAGACGTATAAAATGTTTCACGTTTCACTTAGCATGTCCTGCACAGCTGTAGATGTTGTATGACTACAATATCTTTGATTTGATTTTAAAATCCAAAATTGATTTGAAAGAATTAAAAAGGAATACTGTTTTTCCTTGCAACATGCAAACATAATGTTGCTAATTTAAATACATTATAAGTATCCATAGAAACTCATAAAAGGGAAACTACAGTGCCAGGAAAAAGTTGTTTTACTATTGTGCTCCCCTCCCTTGCCCTTGTTAAAAACCCCTTCTGTCACGTACATAATTCCAGTTCCGATGTCCCTCGGCGCTGGTTCAGGCTACGCCTCTGCTCCCCTACAGGGACCTAATACGCCTGCGCAGAGATTATATAATGTGTTCCTAAGGGGTTTTTGGTGACGCTGGATGTCCTCATGCATAGCGCGAGGATGTCCAGCATCAGGCGACTAAAAGTCGCTTAACGAACCGGAAGTCCTTCTACTGGCTCTATAGGTGGAGTTAACCCTGACAGGTAATTATTTCAGTTTATTAAAAAGTTAAGGGACCTGGGACACTGCACCTAGACCACTTAAATGAGCTGAAGTGATCTGGGTGCCTATAGTGCCCCTTTAATTATATTTCAGTATTATTCTATTAGCTATTCAAGACTGAATATTGAGGTGTATTACACAATGTCAATTTAGAGGATAAAATCTAAAAAAAAAAAATGCAATGTCAAATAATGAACCTTATTAATAACACATTGACTTATTCAGAAACCAGGTTCCCCCTTTCCACCACCACCAATCACAAATACATGTCATGTATTGAACTCATAACATTCTGCAAAGTATCATAAAAACCTGCCAATTTTTTTTTTCTATTCCATTTCTTGAATTACCCAATATGTATTTTTATGAAGTGTTGCTGGCTGCACAACCTCCATAGGCTATTTGAATTAAACTCAAAATCTAGCGTTAAAGAATGTTTTGCAAATGTGTCTTAGAAATTTTCTGGGGGTGCTATGATGTGAAAAATGCTTGCTTGGCAATGCCTGTGATGTGCAGAGTATGTTCATGTTCTATAAACTGATTCACAGCCACATCACTTCGTTATAAACCTGTGTGCAACACATTTTCTCATTAGAAGGCAGATCCTAGTAATGACATATAGAAATATCCATACAGCTTTCTTAGCCAGGCACACTACATCATTGTTATGGATCGTGTGCAAACAGCCCAGGAAGTGAACTTAGAACTATTGTAAAAGCAAACATTTCTTGTGATGTGCTATCACTGATATAGCATTGAGAAAGTATTGTTTTTTTAATTTTGACTTTAAGACAATAAGACTATCTTTGTAAAACTATTATTTCAATTGTAGGAATTTTGTGTGTGTATGTGTATCGGTTTTAAATAGTATTAGTAACTGTTAAATTAAGATATATAAAGATATTATAGAAAGAAAGTTAAAGGAACGCTATAGTGTCAGGAATACAAATGTGTATTTCTGGCATTATAGTATTGCAAGAATAATTTAGGTGACCTTATTTTAAAATAATATTAAAGTCACCTTTTTTCAAACACCTCATCAGTTATGTCATGGCTGGCCCAACAACGCCTCTTTGGCTTGATGATCTCAGCCAATCCTATGTTTTCCCATAGTAAAGCATTGGGAGGCTATTGCCCTTGTGCAGCAAAACGTCATGCTGCGCCAATCAGCATCTCCTTATAGAGATGCATTGTATCAATGCACCTCTATGGGAAACTCAGTGCTGAACGTGCAGCACTGGCCCAGGAAGCACCTCTAGAGGTTGTTTAAGTGAGGTGTTCCTGGGCCAAAAAGACAGTGTTTACATTAAAAAGCCTACATGGACAGGTTATAGACACCAAAACAACTACATCCCTTTAGAGAGAAAGTTCCAACTTGGAATTGAAATGGTATCCTACACAAGTACTACCCCCTGCCACCCTTTCCACCAGAGTCAGTCTGGAAATTAATTTCAGTGCAGGAAGGGAAGCCCAAAAATCTAGTTATCTAAAAACACACACAATTACCAGACTACCAGTACATGATAAATTGTGGCTCTTGCTAGGTACAGGCTAAGAATCGAGAATCAAGAAACAGTTATTAGCTCACCAAGTGAACTGGGAGATGATGAAATCCAGTTATTACTTTGAGAAATACTAAAAATATAGAAAAATACATTAATGTGCAAATGTTTTAGGCAGATGTTAAAAAAAATCAGCAAATTAGGAATTATGTCAAAAATAGAAATGTTAACCGTTTATTATTACTATTTTTTTTTTTTATCAATTAATAAAACGCAAAGTGAGTGAACAGAAATCTATAGCAGGTCAATAGATGGCATAACCACTATTTGCCTTCATTGTTTTATACCTGTCTAAAATGTTTGCACACTGGTGTAAATATACACGTAAAGGAAAGTATTAGGCGCTCACTATGGTATTCAGTAAAGGATAATTATGGGCAGCAGTAACCAATACAAGGATTCCCAAACCTTGTAAGTAATAAAGGGTAAGAGAAAGTAGGGATTATACCACCCGAGCTGTACACACTAGAGCAAGTTCTGTTCTAGTTAATGTGAGTACATTACTTAATTCTTATTTTTAACACTAAATAGTACTTACTTCACCATTGGAGTACTCTTTTATGTTTTTACATATGACCTGCATACTGCATCCTATTTGAGATACCAGAGACGTCTATATCTGCATATATCCTTAGACGGGGATTGTTCCATCCATGCGCATTACAGCTGAGCTCTAAGTTATCTCTAACAAATGTGAGTGACATTACATAAGATTGTTTCAGTATCTACTCACTGGACCTACCATATTGCACTATTGTATTTCTTTGTCTTTTTGTCTTTGAGGTCATTTGTGTGTATAACGTCAAAAAGATTTGTGTACATATATACCCTTTGTGTAAATATACACGTTTGTGATGGCTGTACATTGAGAGATTTTGAGGGTTGTAAATAAAAAGGAATTGCTCAAAATGTATAACAATCATCATGAAAACCGATTAAATTCATGGCTGCATTCCTGATTTTTATGACTTTGAGACCATAGCAAAAGTTTTTCTACATTACTAGATGGTTAATATGGAACAAATGTGTGTTTTGTTACAGATTCTGGGGACACCAAATGAAGAAACATGGCCTGGAGTACATTCATTGCCACATTTTAAACTAGGTAATGTCTATTGTTTGTACAAAATTGATGTAGTTCATTAATCTGTTCGCATAGCACCCAACATTTCAAATGAATGAGGGACACATTAAATTTAGGGGTATGAGTGGGGGTGTGAAGAGGGGTAGGGCTGTTCTGAGAAATGTTAGGTGACAATAACAATTTGTGCAACTAAAATGTAATTTAGAATAAGAACAATGTATCTTCTTTACACAGACGGATTTCTAAACACATCTATTGTAGTTTATAGACACATTACCATACATATCATTGCTGTGGAGCTCTGTTATACACTCACACGCAAACAGTATGGAGCTGCAAGAAAAGAGACATTCGAATAGAAAAGAGGGACAGAGCAATTGAGTGCAGTAGTAGGGACTGTCTCTCTTACATAAGGACACTTAGGAGGTATGTGTTTGCAGCCGCTAGGGTTTATTCACTAAATTAGTTACTTACAGTCAACCTAGCCATTTGGAGATATATTCATCTTTATAATGCAAATTCACATTCCAACATATTTTGAATTTTAGAAAGTTAAATGAAGTCTAATCTATGTAAATCGTATAGGTTTTAAGATTTTCCCCTCCTTGGGAGGTAGTAGATCTGTCTGAAAATGTTCAAACTATAGTTTTGTAAAGTCTTGTTGCCGTTTTCCAGTTCTGGATTTTCAGTGTGAATGCACATACTGTATAAATGATCAGAGGCAGACCTTTAAATATTCCTGTATAAATGATTAACTTGTATATTTTCCATCCTTACACTAAACTTGCTGGCAGCAGGACACAACGTTAGTTGGAGATATTTAATGCGGAAGCGATGTGATTTAACATAGGCTATATTTTGTTCCTGGGATTAGATCTAGTAATTTAACATATTTAAACAGAAAGCTTTCCATGTGGATAAAAATTATTCTTGAAAAAGCTGCAGGAATCAAAGCACCCTTTATGGAACAGAGAGAAGAGAATGTGACCCGAGTCAGTTTGATTCATATATATATATTTATTTTATTTCATAAAACCTTTGACTAACATTGCGGATTTGGCTTTTAATGTAGATTTGTGGTATCTGCGAGATTTAACAAGATAAATGGAATTCTGCATCGGTTCGCCCAATATTTCCAAGTTTTTATTGGTTTTTAGCTTATAAATATGAACATGCCTGCTGGCCACACATGCTCACCAATATCTTTTCTTCATTAATTACAAAAAATACAATAAAAATGCAAATTTTAATACAGATACAAAATTTTAAAATATTGTTGTTTTTTGTGTTAACACCCTCGTAAGCCATGTAACAAGGAACCAAAAGATGTAAATGTGAAGGTAGGTTCCTAAATGAAGGACAAGGAGGACAAATTAGATAAACATCTGGATGTGTCTAACACACCTGACAAGCCCGTAGCCGCACATGTACCTTGCACATTAAGTCCATCTCCTCTTCCCATGTTGATAACACACATATTGTGTTTTTCGTGCTACTGGAAATGAACGGATTGTGACAGAGAAAAGCACTGTGTGTCTGGGCAGGTGAAGCTCCTTGATACATTTGTAACTAGCACTGTAGGGGAACAGACAGGGGCCCTCTATTAGACTCTGCAAAGTAACTGGCATTGCTTTAGAACGTTGTAGTTCTGTAATGTGAACATTTGTTTGTTTTGATTTTTGTTTTGCAACTGCTACTTCTACAAATGGCGCAGGATGATCAGCGTTGCAGACGTAGTAGCTGTGCATCCACTATACTGTTCAAATTATTTAGGTAGGGATTTATGAACTAAACAGTAAGTTGTTGTGAATTGTGATTTGTTATTTTTTTTTGGTCAATCTCTCTTTTATTGAGGCTGTTATGAGTAAATGACAGAATAATGAAAAGTGAGTCATAGTAGACGAACATGTCATATACGGTACAAATGCATTATAAAGCAAACACCCATGTAGACGATTTATTATTGTTATTAAAATTATTACCAATTATTCATTTAAATTCAGTTATTTTTATTTAAATATTTCTACGCATCACAACTTAATTGATTATTTAACAAACCCCTAAATTCTTAATGAACATATGTGGCCCTAGCAAGAACAATGTACTTTATTAATTGGAAAATGTGACCCTTATGGAACACAATGTTGCTATTATGTCCATTGCCATCATTCAAGCACTTGAAAGAATTCTGTATACTACCATGGAACCAGTACCTTTTTCCAACTGAGAAATTGTTTTTGAATCAAATGTACCTTTTTCTTTGTATAAAAAGTACATAATTTATTCCACAAGGTGGCAGCAGAGCCATTAGTTTGAATGCGTGCATGCCACATTATTTTATAACCCTCCGTTACCCTTTTCTGTCTGTCAGTGGGTGATCTTGTGAATTACAAAAGATCATTTGTATTGCAATGTCTGTATTTTTTTATACTCCCGATACACTGGGGTACTGGGGATTTATTCACTAAACCAGTGATTGTGGTGAAGTGACCCGAGAATTTCATTTTTGGGGGGGGTTATCAGTTTAATAACTAATATTTTTCAAATCGTTTGTTCATTATTCCTAAAGCTTAGTGAATAATTTCCATTATAACTTCTCAATATCAGAATCATTGCATCAGTTGGTTGGAAAGCATCGACATATTCTATAATATATTATTAAAACACTTAGCACATACGTTAAAGTTGGACAGAAACATGACACGCACAGGCCTTTTTCTTGTATCTATGTGATTTTCTTTTCTTTTTTTTCTTCTACTATGTAAGTAGTTTTTGTTTACAAAACTTTCCATTTAATTTCTTTTTCCCCCACTGACGTCCCTCCAGGTGAATTCGGGTCTTTCTATAATGTTTTGCTATTTCCCTTTCAGAACTGTTTACATAGTAAGTTTTATTATTCTTTTATTAAGTGATACATTTACATTAAGTGCTATAATTGTGCGTTCACTTAGGATTTTCAAAGCCCTGCACCGTTTACTGTAAGTCTTTAAGGGAAGCTAAAATCAGCAGTGGGTCCCTGTGGTCTATTTTTCCTTTTTTACATTTTTTTTAATGTCTTGAATAGTCCGATTCAGGGCTTGGTTTAATTTCTTCCAGTCAATTCTCTTCTGGGAGTTTTCACAGAATTGCAGTAACCTGCAAAATGTATAAACTAAAAAAAAAATTCATTATTTTTGCGACCACGCCATTCACCTCGTATGCACATATGGAATGTTTATTATTTTAATAATAAAAGGTTTTTCATGACTAAAGCCGTGGACATACCCTTATGGAATAACTATGCCCTAAGAATATAAGCCAGCAAAATATTATAAATGAATCTATTTTTCTTATCCATGCATTTCCAGACATCAGCATGCTTGCCAAATTGTCTACTCCATTTTTATTGTCAGCCGTGATCGCTCGCGCGTCTTGTATTTTTAACTTTCTGTTTATCAGAGGATTGCTAAAATGTACAACTTGTTACAGAGCTGAGTTGGAGAGTTGGAGGTCAATGAAAATCCCATTGTGGCTAGCCAACAGCTAATGATTACAGTTGAAGTACCAGAATTTTCCTGCTACCATGTAAAAAAAACCCTATAAAATAGACTAAAAACAAGGGAATTAGTCATTGAACAGTCATTGAACAGAGAAATACTTGTTCTGGCAAAAGGGTTGAAAGTCTATTGTCAACTGTCCACATATCACTGTTTAGTATATACACCCCAATGCGCTAATACATAAAGCAATTGAAGTTTAATTTAAAAAAAAAAAAAAATACAAATTAAAGCAAAATAACAAGAAATTGTGTGTTTAGGAGGTAGCACTAAGAGGAAGATGTGCATATATTATCTATATTTGTACATCTGCTAAAGCAGGTTGATATGTGTGAAGATTTAAAAATCCTCACGATTGATGGTATTTAAAGATCTAAGCATCATGAGAAGCAGGTTGGTTAGTCAAAAGCACAATAATAGGCTGTCCAGGTTAACTGGTGGGATGTTCAAGAACAGTCAGCTATGTAAATGAAGATTTGGTTGGTGTATCTGGGAGTAAGATAGCAAACAAATTTCACATAAGCAAATGTCTTTATGCCCCCTATTACCATAAGAAACTTCTCATTTGTCACCATACTAACGTTTTATTTGACTAAACCATTAGGACTTCAAGTGCTAATTAAAATATAGGTAGGCAGCTGGAACTACTTGAGTCAAAGTCTCTTCTTTCTGGTAGTAGGTATGGTAGTACGGTAGCAGCACCTTTTGATTGCACTCTGGTCCAAGTGACAGCGAGTGAATATGAATTTGTTGGAGCTTTCGACTAGCTCCAAGTATTTCCGCTTGGGATATACTGTGGATATACTGGTCCATTGAAGGCTTTTATAGATAGTATGTTCGGACTTGATCGCCGGTAGGGGTGTGTGGAATTTAAAACTTGGTTGTGATGGGTCACCGATTATGTGAAAAGAGTAAAACAGCCAATAGTGCTTACTGATAAAAAGCAGTAATATAAAAGAAATAAAAAGAGGGGTATTCGCAAAAGGAGAGCAAAATGTAGGTTTTGCTCAATCCTGAAGGTGCAGCTGGTATAATCCTCACCAAAAATGTAAAAGGTGGAGTCCTCTCTGTAAAATCTTCTATACACTTATTTATTAGAAAATGAAAACATAAAAGGAAAGGAGCGGGGACCCACCAAAGGGCAGGTTATTTCAACTGCTGCCCGTTCTCAGTTTTCTCTTGCGCTCTGTTTTTTGCTCTCCACAAGTTTAACCCCTTAAGGACCAAACTTCTGGAATAAAAGGGAATCATGACATGTCACACATGTCATGTGTCCTTAAGGGGTAAAGGGTAATCCAGACGTTGGCCCCTTGGTCACGGTGCCTAGAGAGATATCAGCTATGCCTCACTGATGATGCCTAACAAGGCTGAAACCATCGTCTGGGGTTGCTGTGTCTCTCGTGCAAAGGGAACTTGCTGGCATTTCGGATCTTGACTGCCCGTATGGGTGGGACCAGTCTGATATGTTTGAGAGGTGTTCTCCCAGTAATGGCACAAGATGAGCTAAAACCAGCTTGAGATCTGAGCGGGGACCCACCGAAGGGCAGGCTATTTCAGCTGCTGCCCGTTCTCAGTATTCTCTTGCGCTCTGTTTTTTGCATACCACGGAAGAGGCTTCACTCACTGTGTTCAACTTAAAGCAGTTTTATTGGCTCATCATGTGCACAGCAACGTTTCGACCTCCACTGAGGTCCTTGTCAAGCTAAATCGTTTACATACATTTAAATTTAAAACAGAGAATCACATGGAAAAATTAACACAAATTATAGGTTATTTCCAATGTTTTATTTAATGGAGTAATTCACAGAGAAGTGACAGTTACACTTTTTAAAATATTTACCATGTCTTGCATCACTAACAGAATTACTAAAATAGGTTAGTTATAAACCCACCCACCCATGCTGTTCCTACTTTGACTTAAAAGCTTTTAAGTGGAATTTGCAGTAAGGTTCATATATGAGCACACATCTCAATATCCCTGTATGTGCAAATTTATGAATACGTAGAGAACATTTAAGGAACACATGTAAACATAGCAAGCATGGTGGGCTAAAGGTTTGCTTCTTATACATTAGTAAAGGCTAGTCATTGTAGGAAAGCAAATCTCCCTAGGGCTGACAGAGGAACAGAATAAAATTAAGGAAATTAAATTCTATACATGGTTGCCAAGAGCACGCCATGGGAATAGATAAAAGTTTTAGAGTTGATATGATCCATGTGTTTCATACTCCTCAAAGAATTCAAAGAGTTAAGGATACATTGAAAAGGATGAATCCACTCTTTTTGAGTCTGCCGATCCCACACTAGCTCTGGAAAAACTCACCACCAAGAGGAAAAAGCAGAGGTTTGTATATGTAACACCAGTTTGATAACTGTGTAAGCATATTCACTGCCAGAAAAGTTAATTTCAGATGTTTAAATGACAAGACTTCCCAGATTGACATTTTATTTGGCTGAAGCGGACCTAAAAATCCTTCACTTGTTAAACTGATGTTTGTATCAGAATGTATGTCTTCCAAGTGGAAATCAGAGTAGAAATGTGTATAGACAACATGACCACTGTAGCCAGTGGTGGTTAAGATCCAAGTCCAAGGACGCACACAAATGTTTCTGGAACACTTTATATTTAGGAGGTGTGGCCAGGGGCAGGGCTGTTTTAGACATTATAGATGGCTTCATGACCTATTGATTACCATTTATGAGCTGAAAACATAGCATAGAACAACAGAAAGTACCCTATTTACATATTAATGCTCAACATTTATTGTAGTTTAGAGCTAGATTACTGTGTGTTTTATTGTTTTCAGGTTTGTATCTACTATTTGGAGCTCTTAGAAAAGAAGGACACTAGGACAGAAAAGAAGGAATTTAGCATAAAAAAATAGGAACTGCTCTTCATAAAAATGGATCTTGGTTTGTCTCGACTACTCTGTTCTCTGTATCCCTGACATTGGCTTGTTTATTGATTTAGTGTATCTCCGATGCCCTTGACCTTGGCCTGTTATTGTACATTCCTATATTTTGTTCTTTGAACATTAAGCCTGGTCACTCTAAGGCAGGGGTAGGCAACCTTTTAGCAGCACTGTGCCGATATAGGATTGTGATGTCCCGTAGCGTGCCGATCCTATTTTTTTAAATTGAGGTGTGTATGCTGCCGTAGTCTGCTTGTGTTATTTTTACTGTAATTGCATTGTATCGTTGTATTTGTGCGTATATGAGCTATTATATTGTATATGTTCATTAGTAGTTTATGGTATCGTGTATGATACATATGAATGTGGGCTGTGTATGGGGGCTGCTTGTGGAATTGTGTGTGGATGGATATGTCACATTGTGTGTTTGGTAGTGTGTGAGGGCTGTTTGGAGTATTGCATGTGAGAGGCTGCATGTGGGGTTGTGTGCATGTATGTATATTGTTAGTGGTGTTGCGTTTGTGGGGATTGTGTGTTGTGTGTGTGTGTGGGGGGGGCTGTTCATATTATTTGTATGAGGGGAGGGTTATTCTACATTTCTGTGTATATCTAGCAGTGTGGGTGTGTTCCCTGGGTTCCAGTGGGGACCAGGCTGGCCAGGCACAGGTCAAGGACAGGAGCTGCGATAGCTGTCGAGGGCTGCTCTACTAAAGTGTGGATTCCCATTCACAAGTGCTGGGAGGAAGTGATCTGAGATCACTTCCTCTATGTGCTGCAATGCATAAATTGAGGTTTGTCCTTCACCACCTCTTCGTATTAGCAGATATCTGAAGTTTCACTGGGACTTCTGATAGGCCAGAGTGCGTTTGGCTCTAGCAGCCTTGGGTGCCGTGCAAAGACACCTCGAGTGCCGTGCCTGGCACTAGTGCCGTAGGTTGCCTACCCCTGCTCTAAGGTCTGGTAATACCAACTGCTATCTACTGTTTTTCCTGTACTTGTGTGACCTACTTCTGTGTGTTGGGTTATCTATCCTGACAGTGGCCAATGTTTGCATATGTTTTGTGCGTTTAGATTGTTCTGTTTAATATACTGACTGATCAAGTTTTATATTTACTATGATTTCAAAGGTTTTACTGTGTCACTGCCCTGTTTTTGTCTTCCATTAATAAATTATTTGTCATCTGAGTCATTTCTCCTAGCCCAGCTTCAATAATCCACTCATTAACCATTTAAATATCCATATTAAAAGAAACATAGGCACAAAACTCAAGTAGACTTCGATTCAATACTATTTCTCCTGGCCAAATAAGTTTGTTTTTCCAATTTCTCACTATTATTATATATGAATTTAGACACGTAGAGTTCCCATGAAATTAAAATTAGCAATCATGTTAACAGACTTTGGAAAATACAAATTGGCAGAATTTGGGGAAAAAAATAATCTGTGACAACAAATGCAGCAAATTTGCACTTAAAATAAATAAATAAATAAATCACAATAAAAAAGACCCTTAAATGTGGATTTGTGTTTTCCTCAAAACACAATAATTATTATTAGCATTTACATAGTGCCAAAATATTCCACAGCACTTTGCAATTATGGAAAGGGGATATTTAGAGGAAAGGTTAAAATCTTTGAAGATTTGAGGTAAGTGGATATATATCATTAGGTAAAACACACACAAAAAAAAAGGATAGGGAACGCTAAAGTAAAAGAGGACGTATTCAGCAAACAATTTAATAGGTGAAGTTCCCTATATCGCCACAATAATATCACATACAAAAGTAAACAAGGTGGTAGTTTAGCAAAGAGGTAAAAGATAACAGATAAAAGATAACAGATACAGTCTGTTTGTAAAGGATCAGGGTGACATGATGATCCTCACATTGATGTTAAATGGGTAGTAGGTGGTGGCACAGTCTTAAGTGAAGTTCTTCAGAACACAGGAATAGATGACAGACTTAAAAAAACATAAATGCAACACAAAGAAAAGATTTGTAGTATATTATCCAAAAATAGGATATGGTACACGTGGATAGATGACCACTCACTTAGGAGCTTATTGAAAGCTCTAGTAGTGTTGAGCTGTATTATTCCCACTCTGTGATATGTGAATGGCAAATGTCATCAGGTAGAAGGTTGTATATAAAACACAAAAGCGATACATTGTGCTCTCTGCATATGCAAAGGTGTAAAATAAAAGTAATTCTACTTGCAAATATGTGTTAAGGATATACTTAGCACATTTGTTTTACAATTTATTTTCAGGTTATAAATGCCGGCATAATAATCGACCTGACAAAAAAATTATATATACTTATATATAAAACTGGAACAAGTATTAACATCCATTGGAATTGATAGCAACTTCCATCACAAAGCGTTTGCCACCACTGCAAATGGTCCGGCATTGTAGTAAAATGTCCTTAATGAATTGTATCAATAAAAAAGATTGTTAGAGATATACTACAAAATAAATCTAGAGTTGATATATACACAGATATAAAACAACGAACTTAATCTAAATAGATTATAAAAAAAGAAAAGAAAAGATGATTTTTTTTTTTCTTTTTAGATTAAGGGATTGTACATACATTGATTTATATTTAGTGCCGTAAGGTCGCGCATTATTTTACCCATTCACTGCCATTTGAAGGGTTAAGATTTTCTAAGAGCATTTATTTGTGCTTTTGCAACACGCCAGCAGCTCCTCATGCGATCCATTCACACGTGATGGAGAAGTGCTAAATCCTTCAACCGCCGCTGGCACTGCAGTGGGGAAGACAGACCTAGTCATTGTTTTACGTGTAACAGAGTTTGCCAACAAAAATGCCAACTGGCATTTCTGCAGACCACACATGGGGCTTTATGGTGAGACATAAACACTGTAAAAACATAGAGTAATGGACAGTTTCCCACATAACAAATAACAAGGCTGCAGGGATAAATGGCCGTTAACACCGCAGAAAAGTGCTCTCACTTCTGCTCTCTGCAGTGTTTAGTAACATCTTGTATAATATGTGTCTTATATATCCTTTTCTGGCAGACAGAGGTACGTCTCTTAGTTTCGTAGTAGACAGTGTGGAGTAAGATTTAAAAAATTAACAATTTTAACAAAAGACTTGTTTTGCTCGGGACTACTCTGAGAATTAAAGTGGACCCATCCACTACTGAATGTGTGGACGACGAGTTTACCTTCATGTAAATAAACAGAGATCTTGAAAATTTTTGTTTTAACTAAATCATGAGCAAATGTATCATTTGTGTTACAATGTATAGTGTGCTCCATAAGTCTTACAGTGGATATTTCTTTCTTCCAACAATGCAGAGTGACCGGGGTTTTTGTTTGATTCCAGAAATCACTGGCGTGTCACCCTAAGGTATAACTGGGTGACCTCGACATTAACAGGCAGGTGGAGAATAAATGTCATGACATCTCTTCTTCTCTACCCACAGACAGCATGCTGCTTATGTTCTCCAGTATCTCAATGAAAGCATAGTTGGAAACAAGCACATGCTTCACGTTCAGGTATTTACTGCGATCCTGCCATGCTACCTAACTGTTAAAAGGGTATGCAAGAAAGTTCTGTTTAGCACACCTTTCTGGCAGTCATCTGGGGCCACCAACCTACCCCGATGTAGTCTGCCAGAGCACTAATATACTCATCATTACTTTTATAATAGGTGTCTGCTTTGCCTGATATAAAAATATATATATATATTTTTTTTTAAATGCTAATACACTCCTGCCATCAACTGTAGAGATAAAAAAAAAAGTCCCATAGCCGGAGCTTTCTGTCTGATAAGAGAGGATTCAGAGTTTTTGTTTAGTGAGAAAGAGGAAATGAGAGTCAATGGTGCTGAGCCCAAAGGAAAACTCAAGGACCCCCTACACTACAGAGCGATAGGAGCATGTCATGACCTATCCCTGTCTTTCCTAAGTTACCTGTGAACAGCGTTGCTCTCCGGGATCTGGAATGTAAATGTAGCCAGAAACAACACCTTTTGCACAGCCAGGTATTCAATATGATCCCACCATGTTACGCAACTAATAGAGGAATATTTATACAATCTAAAAAATAAATCGAAAGGATACAGATGGTACAGCACTGTTTAACACCAGAAAAGGATGGAGTAATTATTGTACTCAAAGGTACAATTGATAGTAGGCATGTAATAAATCTTAATCGTCCAAGACCTTCTTTCTCTTCCCTCTTGATCAATATATGGAAGGAAAAGAGAGAGACAAACACATAGTGTAGCAATATAAACTCAATTAACTATTTTATTATGATTGCACTTACAAGATAAAAAGCACAGTCAGGCACATCATTATCTCACTCTTTTCCTGGACCTGGATTTACTTAGGGATCTAAAGGAATCGTACTGTAGCAGCAATGTGAAACTGTCAGAATTATATTGATCTAGCACGCAGAATAGTATCACACCCTAGAACTAAGGGTAACAGGGTCTTACCGGGCCTTAGAATGGCCGGACTTAACGTACCCGAGAATAGTCAGAAAACTAGCCGAGGTCACGGACACAGAACGAGACACAGCAATAAGGAAAAAACAAAAGTCAGGGGCACCAGAAATCAGGGAAGTCAAAACGAAACCAAAGTCAAAAACCAGAAAAACACGATCAGGAACACACTCTCTGATAACCATCTAAGGAAAACTACGACAGGGCAATGAGCTAAGGAATAAGTGAGTTTAAATAACCTCTTTTGCAGATCTGATTGGCTGTACCTAGCCCTTGACCCCAAAACGTGCATGTGCATCTTTTGCATGACTTCACCCGCATGTCGACATCGTCTTTAATGTGGATGGACGTAGGGCTATATAATTGCATGGGTCCACAGCGACCAGCGTGCACCAACATGCCGCACAAACCAGGCATTATGGCAGAAGAACGCCGAGCGGCACTCCCCTCGATATTTGGAAGGTAATTATCTCCGTTTTTGCCACATGGATACGAAGGATACGTGACTGAAACAGACCATGAACACAATAAAAACAATACTAAATAAAACAAAAAAATCCAACACTATATTTGTGTCTCAGCCTTACGTGTTTCATCCAATGCAGGACTTCGTCAGGGGCGTCAGTAGTGTGACGTTCGTGCCTCTGTTCTTTAGAAACCTTTATTTTGCGCCTTTCCAAACAGCCTTCAGCCTATCGGAATTGGCACCTCCAACCAATAGAGGGGCTGTTCTGCAAAGTTCTGTTCTCCAACACCCCCTCTCAAAAGTCATCTGTATGGCATCTCCCCAGGGGGAGCACTGTAATACGGATATTTATTTTTGTAATAGATGCAGCCTACCTGAAGTAGAATTAAAAAAAAAAATAGAATGTATTCATATCCTCCTGCCCCTCTCCCCCCCAAACACTAATTGCAAATATCCGGTTGTTAAAGAACCCCACATCCCAGGACATCAGCCCCTTAGCACTGTCTGTGAAAGCGACATGGTGGTCATTCTGTCTGGCCATGTGAGATGAAACCGCTAAACAGCAAATATTTGTACTTTACTATCTTTAGAGAGCATGTTGCTATTGGGCTATCTGTAATATGAAAAGATTAACTTCATGCACACTAGAATGTTAATTCCAGATTCACAAAATCACATATTCATTTCTTGTTAAATAGTTTTTCAGAAGGCACTGCATATCCTTACAGATAATGTTACCAAAGATTTTGAGTGTATCCAAAGCTAGCCACAAAATATAAGAGAAGACAGCTCTAAGCCAACAGTTATAAATAGGATGATAATATATAAATTTATATATCCATTTGCTGAATCCTATAATTTGCTCATAAACACATTTCCAGTGTAAGTTTTAGAATCAATGTGGTCAACCGCTAACCACTGCAAACCTGCAACTAAAACAAATGGTAACATTTTTACAGGTAGTTATACCCAGTGTGAAAACCAAAATTATTTCCCTCTTTTCCCCAGTGTGTCTTTGGTGATATTAAAAGAATACCTATGGGTACAAGGGTCAGGTGTCCAGGATATTCCTGGCCATACTAATAAGGAGAAACCACTAAATAAAATGCTCACAGCCCGGGTTAGGTTACAGGACTATAGCTACAAAAATATATGTCCTGTTATGTTGGCAAATAAACTGTACTAGTACATTGAGAACTAACCGCTTAAGTACAAATAAAAATTGTAAAATGCATGCACTTGCTTAAAATATAATACACAGATATCTTATATATTATTTTTTTGTGTATATATATATATATATATATATATATATATATTGTAGGTTTTTTTTTTAGTTTTTGCAATTGAGAACAAAAGAACATAATGGGACCCAGAGACATGAGTCAAACTTTAACGAAACAAGTAATGCTGGGTAGGAGAAATAACATTCACAAATATGCAATGGAAAAGGCAAAAGAGCATCAATAAGCATCTCTGATATTTTCTTCAAAGGTATAAAGGATAATGCACATTAACGTCAATGTTATCACCTTCCATCCAGACGCTTGTCATATTTAGTAGCCCAATCTG
Source organism: Pelobates cultripes (assembly GCA_933207985.1). Classification (NCBI taxonomy): domain Eukaryota; kingdom Metazoa; phylum Chordata; class Amphibia; order Anura; family Pelobatidae; genus Pelobates; species Pelobates cultripes. The sequence continues at coordinate 42,271,973 of OW240915.1, forward strand.
TTATCCAGAAAGATAAAGTGTAAACAATTCAGGTATTATGCAACATTGTACCAATAAATAAGTAAGTAGATAAAGACCTTTGTAAGAAGCATATAAAACTAAAAGAGTAGAGAAACCTGGTGACCTGGGTCCACGTGAAAACAGCAATGATCACTGCCCCTAGAACTTCAAAGCTTTACCGATAGGTGAGTCGCTGAGAAAAGGCAGGTGAGAAAGCTGTGGTCAGTCATTGTGCCATATATTGGAGCAGATTTGCTTCCTGCCTTGAGCTGAGAACGTTAGCTCTTCCTCATCTACTCCATCTTAGTGTACCAGAGGTGTAGGGGGAGATCTGTCCTGTTTCCACTTGTTTGGCCATGTTTAATATATGTTTGGTAAGTCCTTTCTTATACCGGAAGGTTGAAATTGTCGTGTGGTGCAGGAGGCAAGTGGCCAGGAGGCAAGTGGCCAGGAGGGAGGGTGGGCGGGGGATTGTCAGAGAATTTCGGCACTGTAGTATGTATTGTAAAATAAGGGGCCATTTCCACCAACTATGTAGGAAGGTGCTGGCAGTGTGGCACCGCCAGCATTGGCCGTCAAGATCTGGGTAAATGGCCTTTAGTAGTTGTGGAGTTGTGTGCCACATGGGAAAGACCTTCTAGGCTGTTTCCTGTGACCTACTGGCCAATGATGTATATGTTTAGCTATTGAGCCGGGGTGAGAGTGTAGTTTATTGAGGTTTACTATTTGCTCATAAATGGAAGGGGTGGTGTGTTTTGTTGCTGTTGGAGGGTGGAGTACATGTATGAGAAACCATTTGGTTGTGGATTGGGATAGTCACAGAGGAGTTCAAAAGGTGTTGGATTCCTCTGCATGTGTGGTTACTAAGGTAGAGTGGATAGAAACCTCTTCAGCTGTTAATACCTAAAACGCTGCATTTACGTGGCATCCATGTCAAGTAGGAGGGCTTGGAGAGTTTGTATGACTCAGCTGTGTTGTTTTAGTTTTGAAAAGGCTGTAGAGGGCCCATGTGTCTGTTTCAGGGTGAAATGTGAGGTTATATGTCCAAGGTACAGGGGAGAGGGAAACGATGAGAGCCCCAGTAGGGTCTTCTAGGTTTTTTTTTGTTTGTTTTTTTAAAGTAGTAATTTGATAAAGTTGGTCAAGGTCCCTAGTAAGCCAAACCCCTAAATATTTGGCTGCCCTATTAGTCCACTGGAATGGGAAACTCTGGTAGATCGTGTGCAGTCTCTTCCCTGGAACAGTTACATTAGAATGTTAAAATAGATTTAGAACAATTGACTTTAAGATTACAGAGTGCCCTGTGAATTTAGAACTCTCTCAGTATGTTGGTAAGATAGGTTTTATGTGATGTAAAGAAAAACAGCAGATCGTCTGTATATGCGAGTATTTTGTGATATACGCAGCTCTCCTGAAGCCCACTGATGTCAGAGTTTTTTCCTACTGCTTGGAGGAATGGTTCAAGGGCAAGGACAAAGAGCAGCAGCAACAACAGGCATCCCTATCTAGAATGGTTGTGGAAAAGGAACGAGTCTGTGAAGGCGCTATTTATACAATCCCTTGCAGTGGGAGTGGCATAAAAGAAGAGTATTGTTGCAAACATGTGCGGACACAACCCCATGACCTGAAGTGACAACCCCATGACCTGAAGTGTCGGGAACATTAAGTTCCAGGTAACCCTGTTGAAAGCCTTCTCCACATCTGTAGAGAACAAGAGAAAGTCCTCTGACCCCTGTTGGGCCTGGTGTACCAGTTCTAGAGCTTGTGGGTTGTTGTTGAGGTACTCCCTGTGGGGGATACAGCATTCATGGACTAGAGTTGGCAAGTATTGCTGTAGTATAGTTGTAAGAATTTTTTTTACAATTTAGTTTGCAATTGAAAAAGGAGATGGGTCTGTAGTTTACACACCACTTGATGTCCTGGTCCTTTTTTGGGAGGATAGTGATATGGATGGGGGTGTCCTTGCATGACAGAGTTAAAGGCTGTGTTAAGTTTGAGGTAAATAATTTATTTTGTGTATAGTAGCGAAGGGTGAGGCCATCCAAACCTGGGCATTTCCTGGGTTTTGTGGCCAGCCTCCTCCTCCTCCTCTGCCGGTGCAGCATTTAGTAGCTCCAGGGCCTGAGACAGAAGTTGTGTGTGTCCTGAAGTACTTCCTTATGTCTGCTATCCTCCCTTGCCCCATTCGGGATTGTGCATGAGGTGGGATAGAGTATAGACCTGTCCTCACTACCTCCCAGCACATGGCCGCAGCACCCAATCAGACCTTTTTTCAAAGATGCCATCAGGTGGCCCCAGGTGTGATGGCCACCCAATGGGACACATTAAGCTCTTTTCTTATTTTTCTTGACGTGATATTAAACATGCATTTTGGCATTTATATATATACCAAACCAATCTAATATATACATTATCTATCTGATTTTGTGAGTGTTTCCTTGCACATATTGTTTTCATATTTATTGCAAATTGTCTGCACTATTGTATAAATCTCTCTGTCTCTGCAGTATTATATTGAGAAGAGATTCGAATTGCTCCATCCATTGTGTTTACATAATATATACATTACATGGATGGATAGATTAAGAAATCCACAATTGGGCAGCCTCAACAGTATTAAAAAAAAAAAAAAAAGAATCAAATCAAATTCCTTTGGATTTACAGTATTTATATTTATTTAAATACTGTTGTATTTTATTTTTTGGACTTGGCAATCATGGAATTGGCACACAGGTGTACTATCCTTTGTCATTAGTCAGAGTGTGCTGCTTTTCCACGTTTTCTTTCTTTTCACTTCCTTAAAATACTTTTCCAGTACATTTATTTATTTTGCACATTTATCACCATTATTGTATTATTTCTAAGGCTCCAATAAATTTTGTGTATGTGTAATCAGAATATAATGTATGCTTCACATATAGTATGTGGGTGTTTGCAGATATATTTGAAGCACAATATACCCCCAGACAAACGTCAGCATCCTCTTGTATTCAAACCACATTTTTTCGTTAGATGGCTCTCCTCAACCATCTTCCATTGCCTCAGAGGCCTAAGTAAATAAATGGAATAGGGAAATCGTCTCATCCAGCTTGTGGTTAATGAAAGAAAAAAATCTCTTCTTGTTTAATGTTACTTAAAATGCAAGCACTCCCCCCCAATTCTCACAGCAGACCAGTGGCTCCTTCAGCAGTCTGCTAATAAGCTCACTAGTGAGTTCAGCTGAAATTCTGTTCTTTTTGAATGTGTCCTTGACACAAGGCTGTCAGATATAGTCTATTTATTAGGCAGATAATGATGTTTGGAATAGAAATAATTTAGCCATATATGCAAGAACGTATTGTAAGTGCTTATATGAAATAATTTTTTATTGCACTGATGAGGTGTCTTTTTTTAGCTTGGAATGTTGACAAACAATTTACTCTCATCAAGATATAAGTAAAAAATTATGTATAGAATAGAAGATTAATGTGTCTCCCAGTTGTACTTCATTAAGTGCTGAGGTTATTCACAGCTGGAAGTTGAGGAGAATGTGTAAATGCATCAAGAGAATCTATAATGGGTGTAGGGGATTATTCACTGAACATTGAGTGGGAAATTGGGTATATTCATTAATTCAGTGAAAATGCCTAGTGTATATAATAGCCAAAGTGAAACATTGTTTATTACCTTTTTAATTCTTATTTTGGCTTAAAGCTAATAATTCCCTTGTAATTTATCATCAAATAGCAGTTTAGTTATGACATTGAAACACATTTAGGCATATAATAAAACTTGGATACATATACACAGAGGTATGACATTGTCCCTTTGACTGTTTGGGAGTCGGGAAACTTAAATGTTACTTCGCAACCACAAATTTAATTTTTTGGCCAGCGTTTTTTTTTCTTACTGACTCTTACGTATACAATTAAAGCAATATATTACCTTCATTTTAATTAATAGATGCATTTTCCCATTTAACAGGCCTGATCCTGCACACCATATTTTTTTAAGGAACAGTGCTACTCCTTCCATGTTTGTGTAACTCTTCCCTACAATATTAAGGCATTCTTGCTTCAGACTGATATGGTCCGTGGAAAATTATTTTTTTATGTCACAGCATCATCATCCTCATCTAAATTAAGTGTGTGTCTTGTATTCTGGATAACGGTCCAGCTTGATTGTAGTTTTTGCTTTATTCTGTCTGTTTTTTTAATCAAATATCCTCCCACTTTGTGCTATAAACCTAGCGCTACGAAATTTGCTGACACTATATAAATAATAAAATAATAATAATACCACTCTTGTTTATACCTGTGCCCCAATTACTACTAACTGCTTCTACTGATGCCACGTCCAAATAATTTACATTTATTAATTTGGGTTATTTGTGGCTAGGATTTACATTTTGGTGTCTAGAATTACTCATAAGAAGTTATTTATGGCCCACCACATGTCTTTGCCTCCGTGGCAAGATCCTCCAGACTGAAACATACTAGACTAATCCTGTGGTGTCTGCGTCTCATAAACTTCATTAGAGTTGTAGGTCACAAAAACTGAACAGCCAGTAGCCAGAGGCTATAAACGATATAGCTAATAAATGATTTGCTATACACCAAGGTGAAGAACCAGATTTCAAGTTCCCCATCATAGACTATATATCTATATGCTTTGTTTCTCTAAGGGGAGATTATTTTATTAAGACACAACTACCTCTGTTTATTTGTTACTATTGTTTGTATTAGGATAGATGAAGTAAATACCTATATATTGGTTGTCTGCTGCCTGTTCTACCGCAGTATTTCTTTAGTGCCACTATTCTTGCTGTTTTTTTCTAGTTTGCTATACATGATATAGGACTTAATTCCATTCTGTCGTCCGAAAACGATTGATAAATACTGATTAGATTTGGCTGATATTATTATCGAATTTAAACTATATTTAATGCCAGCTGATATCTTAGCAGCCGAACCAGATAAGTAAGCCAGTTGCTCGAGAAATATAATACGATACTGCTTCGGAAGCACAATTATTGGCTTTTCTTAATGGCTAACTATGTTAATAATAATAAAAGCATGTGGGGGTCACTATGACCGTCATAATAGTAGAAAGTTTGAACCTCTCGCATGCCCCCACTTGCCATGATATAAGTGGGGGCGTGTACGCTAAACAGCGAGCAGCCAGTGGGCTTTGGGAAGGGACTTCAAATTAAAGAACATTGGGTGGACACTGCCCACCCCCTGTGCCAACACAATGAGGCTCTAATTAAAATTTTAAAAAAAGTAGGAGGACTTAGTGACCCCCAATGCCTACCCTTAGTCAGTGGGTGGGACAATCTTTATACTAAACAGGAGGACCTAGTGTCCCCCCCCACCTCCCCCCATCGCCCACCCATGCTCAGTGTATGGGAGCTATAATAATTATAAATCAGGGGGACCTGTTGTCCTTTACAGCATCCACCCATAGGCAGTGAATACTATAGGGACTCTTATATTAAGTGGGAGGGGACCTAATGTCCCTTCAAGCACCCACCCATTTGCAGCGGTGGGGGATACAAGCAAATATAGAAGAAGGTTTCAACCTCCCAAATAAATATTTCCTGCCTATACTTCTCAGCCTAATACAAGTTTGGGGGAGCCAAAATAATCTAATACTTGTAAAAAAAAAAATCCATTTTTTTTTGGGGGGGGTGGGGGGGGAGAAGGCTGCTGACGCAGGATGAGGGAGCTCCTCAACCCTAAAGCATATATATGCTAAAAACACGACAATTTGCCCCACAATCTCACCCAGCAAGGATTTACCTTGATTCGGAAGCAAACAGGCAGCATTGGTGTGAAAACCTGATGGCAAAACACACCCGCGGTGAAGAGGGCGCCTTGCGGCCTACTAATAGACACTGGGCGGGAGACGCGGCCGGTCTCCTGTCCACTACTCGACTCGCAGGCAGCTTGGGTCTCACTTCCCCCCCCCTGGGCCGGTGGGGGTCATCCCGGTCCCCACTGGGCCACATGCTAAGGTCCTCCCGGGTCTCTGTGAGCTGCCCACACGACAAACAAAATGCCGTGCAGAGACACCCAAGATGGCGGATGCGCCTATGACTCAAACGTGGGTGCAACATCCAGCCGACCTTACTGAAGCACTAGGTCAATTTGAAGCACGACTGGATGCAGCCTTCGGAAAATTCTGGGCCAACCTAAGTGAGCTGATGAACCGAGTGCCTCCTGCGGTGCTGCCACGGGTGAGAAAGCAGACACTAAATGAGAAGATGCAAGAGAGACCCCCCAAAGGCATCCCGACCGCACTAAAGACACACCACGCTACATTACGCCCTCCTGGGCCTAGAGTCACTTGGGGAATACCCCCGAAGCACAGACCACGCATGCAGGAGGGAACAACGAGCCGAAGCCAACGTGGTAAAGCTCCCTGTAACTTCCCAGCTGGGAACAACTTGGACTCAAAGAAGACCCAAGTTCGTGGCAACAAGGTGCAGGCTCTGGAACAGGCCTGGGGAGTACTTCGTGCTCAACCAACAGCGTTGCTTGCTGCAGGGGATATTGCACGTATGTAAGGCAGATGCCCAACCAGGGAATCGGCTAACCTCATGACTCTGGGAGATGACTGCAGGCCAAGATCAGTCACCAGACAGGGACTCTGACTCAAGACTGCTGACCCAGCGGTATCAAAGCGTATAAAAGCGTATATGTTTTATTTTATTTTAGGCTTGTTGCCACCTATGCTACCTATCTCTTAAATGCAATAACTAGTAGCCAACCAGCAAGCTAACGTATCGACACTAAATACTCGAGACTTAAAAACCCAAAAATGTGCTGATACTGCAAACCACAAAATGTTTAGAATGTGTACTTCTCTTTGCTTGCACCTGCTATTGTGGCAGTACAAGCATGTTTGTTTAACTATGCACTTCAAAAATATTAAATAAAAAATAATTAAAAAAAAATAAAAAAAATGTGTGTGTATATATATATATATATATATATATATATATATATATATATATATATATATATATATAAATTACCATAAGTTGTCTTCTTTCTTTGATCCCAAAGAAGGACAAATAAGAAACCCTTAAGTCCTGACGTAATTTGTGAAATAAAAAAAATAAAAAATTAATCACAAAAAGAAAAAAAAAAGAAATGCAATTCTAAACAAACAATCCAATATGTCCCATCAACTGCTCCGCATTGAATAAACTTGCATAGCGGAAAAAACCTTTATAAGGTGGGCACAGATTGATTGGCTTGTAAGACTTGCATGGAAATAGTTGCCCAGTTGTTAATCTTTTATTACAGCAAGAAGCCACTGACTGCTTTATTTAGCGGCCATCATCCCCGTTAAACCTCAGTTGCACTAATGTAGAGGCTTTTTTTTTAGGTGAGCAGAATCCTGCTCAAACCTACTTACCTTCTAAAGAAAGTGTGATCTAGTTACAAAATGGGTAAAAGATGTGCTTGCTGAAAGAAATGGCTTTGGGTGAAGTAATGTGTGAGGAGATGCCAAGTGGTGGTCATTGACCGGACTAATTTATTGATTAAACCATGTGCCACATTTTGAGCACTCGACTCCCTATGTTGCATTGCTAGAGATCTGCAACACATACTCTTACATAGAGCACATTCCGAGCTATGAATGTAAGAAAGGACTCTTACTACCTCTTCGTCACGCATGTCAAGCTGCCTTGTTCCAATTACTGGTCTGTTTTGTTCACTCATTGTATGACTCCGGGGAATATGCCGGTGCTTTATAAATAATGATGATAATAATTATAATAAAGAAGGGACAGGAGGGTTCGGTTCTTGATGAGAGATCGTTGTTCCAAATGAGGAATCCTTGGCAGCTACAGAGAAGAGAACCTTTCAGTACTCTGCACTTTATATGCTGAATATTTTCCTCTTTCTTTAAAAACTGCATGACCAAATAGGCAAGCTCAGCCCGTGTGCTGCACTTAGAGAATATATTATTTGTATGTGGAAGCCCTGGGGGCCACCATTGGGTTACTGAGTGTACACAGCCTCTTCCTGTAGATCAGTACATCCAGTTTCTGTGCATTAATGAATTCAGGGAGGGAAAAAGAATGACATTGTTAATGTTTATCTGCTGATTCTTCATCTCCTGCTGTTAAACTTGCATTCCACCTGGAGGTTTAAATTAATTGGAACATTTTAGTATAGTGTTCAGCTAAATTAATATACCGTGGTATAAAGTCATTCATTGTTGAAGGTAATAATAATATTTCAGGGTTTATCTAATTTAAAAAAACATCAGAACTGGAGATGGTATAGACAGATATATATTGATATATTTTTTTATATATTGATATGTAAGCTTTATATATGGAATGACAAGGAAAAGTAATTAGTACAGCCTGAAAAAGACCTTGATTGTTAATAAGCCAAAGGAGATAAGCAGCCATGTGTCTACTGATTGAGACAAGGCTTGTGGCTAGTTCTGCTAGTTCCACTCTCAGTAACTAAGTGCAAAAACACAAATTGAAGCTCAGAGCCATGCTACAACAATGAACCTTGTTCTAAGATGATCACGTAAACAGCGACTTGCATATGGCCATTTCTGGTGCGGAGTGCCGAAGGTCACTCTCACAAGAAAAGAAACGATAGACTTATGGGTTTCCATAGCCACCTTTCTAACTCAAAGTCCAGTATTTTACAGATGTTATTAAATTATGTGGGTTTGTAGCATGGAGTTAATGACATCATTTTCTAGGCTTGACAAAACTGTTTTAAAACCATGTGCTAATTACATCTCCATTACCTAGAGGTCATCTATTCGGGGCAGCATAAACTTTATGATACGAGATTCTACATGTTTTCAACATATTCGATAGTTACTGTTACTAATGAATATTTATATTGTATGAATATTAACATAAAAATTATTTATATTTTGTTAAAATTATAGGTTTTTGTTATTTTTTTAATTTTTTTACTCTAAGGCAAAGTTACAGATTGAATAAAATATTATTAAATAAACCCTAATGTTTGTTGGTTCCTATTATTATGAAATTTTATGAATATCCCCTATGATGCTAAGTAAACAACTCAGGAAAGCTTTACCCTTGATGGGGTCAAAAGAGGACAGGAAGATGGGGTCAAAACTCCTGGAGTGTTGTGGAATAATTTGAAGTGGGATCAGACAGAAAATGTAAAAATAATTCCTCTGCAAGTTCAGTTTGTTATTGTATTGTTTATAGAGAGAAGCCATCACCACCAGACTGAGGGCTCATTCATTGAACAATAAATTGTCATGAGTTATCCAATGGGATTTGTTCACTAAATGTCTTCTGGCATCTTTGTGCACACATATGTAATGCATAAATAATAGAAAGCAGCTTCTATAGTGTCTAACTTGGCTTTCCTTCACTTGATTAGAAGCATTAAAGGAACACAAGCACCATAACCACTCCTGTTTTGAAGCTTCAGTAAGCTCTTCTGAGCTACGGTCTACAGTACAGGACTAGGTCATTGGTTGAAAGCATCTGCTGATTGATCTCGGCCAATTAGCTAAGCTCGGCTTATATCCGCAGAGAGCTTCTGGTTTCTTGAGATGGGGTACAGTACCCAGCATATCCCAGGTTAGACATTACACCATTCTAAAATAGTCTGGGTTTTTACAATGAGGGGAAGATCTGCATTGGGTATGGTGTTCGGAGTGTTCCTATAACTGATCTAAGACCATGTCGGTAATCAGGAGCTAGTGCGCATCTATGAATCTTGGAATCATGAGGTTTGGCATCTCAAAACTGAGCTTTGTGATAGATTCGGTGATTTACATGGAACTTGGATACCCGGTTCTTTTTACCAAAGAAGATTTAAAGATGGCTGCTTCAATGTTGCGGGGAAGGGTAAATCAAGTGATGCAGTGACAAGATACCAAAACCTCACTTTAGCTTCATGTGACTGCAGATTTTCAGGAACCATTACTCTTCACTGGGGATTGGAAAAGTCTCTACAATATCCAAATCCAAAACAAAAAAAGAAAGGATGCAGTAACAACACCTGGGTATTCAGGAATTATTGCTGCAATATATAAATTTATTCCATCGTATAGAAATATCAGGTAACAGCCACCTCCCTTTACACGTTTTGTGTTACACCGAATACATCATAAGTGGTTTAGATTTAAAGAATAAACCAGGGGGGTGGAGCTTGTCTGCAAACCTGACAAAACTCCATCTCTGTCAGCTTCTCTAAAATCTATAAAATCCCATTGAATATCTCTTGACCTAAAGCCCATCCAGCCCTACAAAGTGGCCAAAGAGCATCTACAGAACATACCAAGCAGTTAGATGCCTTTCTTTCTCACCCCAAGCAGACAAAACAGAAAAGAAAGTAGTTTGGGGTTTACCCTTCACTGCTCCAAGGCCTGGAGATGCTCCTTGGAGGCACGGCCACGGCAAGAGGGACCTCGGAATCTCACCTCCAAATCTCTACCGCCTCAGCCCACATGCCTCCCATGGGCCGCTGCTCACAAAGACCCTGCACGTCGGCAGACGGCAGAGATATCAGGGCCATGCTACAAAGGCTCACTCAGCCTAAGCCTGCTACCACGGAGAAACTGTGTGACCCCCGGAGCTCAGGTACCGATACCACAAAGGCCTGAGACTACACCAAACCCTCCGGTGACACAACAGGTGGCACAGCCACATGCCGTTGACACGACCCAGACCAGAAAGCACGACCTTAAAGTCCTGCTAGCCGACATCCACAAACTACTGGCAGCAGAGCTAGCACCCATCAAAAATGAACTACAAGCATTTAGAGACCTATTAAAGGCCTCAGAAGAAGACATTATTGGAGTACAAACCCACCTGTCCATGCTTTAGGAATCAGTGCAACAGCTCTGGACACAACAAGGGGCCATGCAAGCATGACTGACAATCATGGAAGACAACACCACACTCATGTTAAAATACGAGAAATCCCGGCAACCATCACAGCCGAAGAATCGCCGCACTATGCCAGACGCTTATTGACCACAAAACTGCCTCATGCAACAGCCAAAAAGGTGTCCATTGATGGAATATTCCACCTACTCAGCAAAATCACCATCTAATATGACCCGGGATGTTATCCGCAGGTATCTGACAATACACGACAAAGTCCTAATTATGTCTGCTAAGTCAAAACAAAACAATTTCGAGAATGCATCCTTAACATTTTTCCAAGACTTGTCAAGAGCCACTCTCCAATGGCAAAAATCACTTGACCTAATCACAAGCCAACTAAGGGCAGCAGGATTGGCTTACAGATGGGGGGCAAATGGCTCCTTGAATGTAACCCACAATGGGACGTGCCAAACTCTTACATCAGCAGCGGAAGCCACTACATTCCTGGAAACGCTGGGGTTACCAGCTCCAAATGCCAGCCCTGTTGTAAGACCTTCAATGGAGTCTTGGAACCCTGACTCTATTACTCCTTTCATCCCGAGGCCAAGCACTGCCCATGCTCCACTGCCATGACTGGGACAGGTGACCTCGTTGATCCACCACAACCGGGTCCTTGCAGGATAATACCAGGCCAATAAGGTGACCCACTTACACAGACACAAAAGTTATTTTTCTTTTACTTCTCTTTTGTTTTATTAGTTCTAAGTTCTACAAGTCACATAGTGCTCACAAGAGGCTCAGATCCACAGACATCACTAATACTCCATAGGGCCACTCAGACTAGAGTGATATAGCTCCATTCAGTATTAAAAATCCTGCAGTATTAAAACTAAAGAAAGAATAAACCATATTAAGCTGTAGATTTGAGCATTCGGCTTTGTCAGAATTGAGATTCGTCCGAATTTGCGCCGATCAGCTGTTCCGACATAAAACCATTAAAATAATAATCAAGTCAATACATGAATACATTCGGATGCTTCAAGTGCCCCCCCCCAAAAAAAATAAAAATGAAATGATTCATGGTTAGAGGAGAGCCACTAAAGGTTTAGTTTATTCACAGATCAAGTGAGAAGTGACCAATAGAGGGGAAAAAACGGAGGAGCAATATAAGAAATCTATGTGTATATTTAATAATAAAAAAAAAAAAAAAAATATATATATATATATATATATATATATATATATAATATAGAAATGCAGAAATATCCAGATTTTCATACTTCCCCTCTTCTTTTTACCTCTTCTCACTTCATCTATATTTATTATGTTTATATTTAGCAGTACACTATTTGGCCCATTTTCGTACCCTTTTTGGTTTGTCTGAAAGGTTTTCTTAAATACTTTTTTGTTAACAGTCACATGACCAAGCAAGCATCGTACGTCCTGAACAAAATTTTAAATTTTTAGAAAAATTATTCAGCTTTACCAAAAATCCTGTCGTGCAAATGTGTAGTTGTTACACCGTGGGAAATAATGAATCTTCCACCCGGGGACTTCCTTTAGCTCCCCCTGCACTCACCCAGCCATGTGCAAGCTTTGTTGGCCACATGGCGCCCCCTGGTCCATGGCGCCCTGTGCGGCCACACAGCTCGCACGCCCCTAAGGCCGGCCCTGGTTACAAGTTGTAGTACAAGTAGGACCTGTGTTCCCAAATGTTATGCAGGTAACTGCAGTTGTTACATTAATCCACTGCCTTTTTTTTTTTACCAGCTTGCAGTTATATTAAGAATGAACGTATATTTTGGTATATGTGTAAACTTATTTAACTTTCTGGGTAGAAAGTTGGTAAAAATATTTTCCGTGTGATTCCATTTTTTAGAATCTCTTCTATTATGTTTTACAGAACGATTTACGCAATATGGACCTAAGAATCTCAGACAAGCTTGGAATAAGTAAGTCTTGTGCGTTTTTGTGGGGTTTTTTTTGTAAATGTGGATATATTACAATGTGGATAACTGATATGTACTAGTCATTGATGGCCTGCATGAGCGGCAGTACGACTGACTGCCCAGTAGAGCAACCAATTATGGCATCCCATAAGCTAATCGCCTCTGTGGCACTTACAGTTGAATTTAAATGCCATGAAATCAACTACAAAAGCTGGTATTTTCTACCAGTCCTCCTGGCACTGGGTGACAGAGCTGGTCTGTTGGGTGATCAGCCTGATAGAAAAACTTGTGGCACACAAAGGTATCATGTGATTTGACATAACCACTACATGGCGGTTTAGTTGTTATGGTTCCAGAAGTGTTTTGGCACTAGCCCCCCTACGCCTCCCACCCTCCCCACAGTGTAAGTAGTCTATTCATCTGCTAATGGTTTGACTTCTTACCTGAGGTTACCTGCCTCTACTCTCCCTGTAAGAAGGGCCAGTAGCTCCTGCTAGTTGCCTCTTTTAGTTCTCCTGAGCTAAGCCCCGCATTACTAGGCCAGCTTATTGATTCAGAGCATTGGCTGATCTCTCATACAGACAGGAAGCAGTAAGAAGCCAAACCGTTGGCAAACAGTTTGACTACCTATATTGGGGTGCACCAAGGCACTTCTGCCACCTTACCTACTACAGCTTGCTGTAATGCTTCTGGTACTTAAGCAAATGTTACAATAATATATGCATGCATGCAATAGTGGGGGGTAAAAGCGGGGGGAAAAAAGACATAATTGGATATCTGTCATGATATGAAATTATTCAAATCTGTGTTCCACTGCGCCAGTGTCTAAAATATAGCAAGGCCGCCATTTTGGTTTTTACCTTACTACTTATCTGCAATCTATTTTGCATGTAAGGAGAATAATAAAACATAATTTCTGTGTATCTTTAATGTAATATCTCATGTAACATATCCGTCTGTGACCATTGCAGTAAGTAAATTCCTTATTGAGATATCACAAAGGATGGTAATCAGTTGTAATATACAAATAAGAAAAACCGAGTGTAATATAATGCTTGGCAAGAGCCATGTTTCTAGGGGAATACATTAACAAATTGACGGTTCATTCCTTGTAATCTGCTTGTGAACAGCAGTGACAGGTCACACATCATAAGCAGTTATCTGTTTAGGCAACAGAATTCGGATTTCCCTGCTTTCACAAATACATTTTTAAAATGTTCCAGAATTGAAGCTTTCTCTGCCTACTGTTTTGCACTTAAAGGATGCTGTGCTTATTACAAGTTATTGACATCCGAGTTATGTATCTGGCTGTGTGAATAAAAACAGGAGCTTTTTACAAGGTTTCAAAGTCAATACCTGCTTGGGTTTGTCATTAGGTGACACTGTATATTTACAAATGATTTGTGTCAAACCAAATGTGGAAAACATTCCTGGGAATTCATCACGTAATTCACAATCTTTACTTAAATTCCTCTCTTGGCAACTTGATGTAGGCGAAGACAGAAGTTAAAATGTGTTTCTCTGCTCGTATCATGATATTTGTTCATGATTGTTTTACTTAGTATTTGCATCATTATGATAAAATCACATGATCTGTGTTTATTATGTTTTTTAGATTACGATGTCTTTGTTTTTTTATTCTTTCTATTATTTCCCGTGCCTTTATACCACTCCAACACAAACTGACTCACTGATTATGGTCGGTATTGGAATCTCTGCAATCGGAGAGCACCCAGACATGCTCAGTATGCCCAGGGCCGGTGCAAGGATTTTTGCCGCCCTAGGCAAAAGAAAGATGTTCTGGGAGAACGGGAAGCAGCTCAATTTTGTGGGGCCTCTTACATAGCTCAAGGTCTGGGCCCCAGGGCCTGACGGTGAGTATGCCCATAAAGCCCACCCATAAGTCCACCTACATGAGTCCGCTCACAGGGAGTAGAGTGTGTAGGGGATGTGTTATGTGTTACTGTAGAGGATCTAATGTGTGTCCTTATGGAATGTAGTGTATAGGGATACCAGTTTGTGTAGGTGATGCAGTGTGTTTGTGTGTAAGGGATAGAAAGCAGTGAGTGTTTGTGTATACGGGATGTATTGTGTGTTTGTCTGTAAGGGGTGTGTTGAGTGTGTGTAAGAGATGCATTGTGTTTCTGTGTGTGTGTAAGAGAAGCAGTGTGTGTTTGCATATGTGTGTAAGGGATGCATTGTGTGTTTCTGTGTATATGTGCAAAGGATGCATTGTCTTTATGTCTAAGGGTTGCATTGTGTGTTTCTCTGTGTGTAAGGGAAGCATGTTGTGTTTCTGTGTGTATAGGGATGCATTGTGTGTGTGTGAGTGTGCGCGTGGTGTGAAAGAGCTCCCTGTCCTGCCCCCTGTCCTTTAGAGCTCTCCCTTAGAGATCTCCCCCGCCCCTTAGTGGTCTCTCCTCTCCCCCCCCCCACCTCCCTTAGTGGTCTCCTTTTCTACCGACTTTCCATTAGTGGTCACTCCTCTCCCCCCACCCTCCCCTAGTGGTCTATCCTCCACCCCCCTCCTTTAGCGGTCTCTCCACCGCCCCCTCCCTCCTTTAGTGGTCTCTCCCTCCCCTACGTTCTCATCTCCCACCCCCCGTGTTCTCCTCTTATTCCCCCCTCCCCGTGTTCTCCTCTTCTTCTCCCCTGTAATCTTCTCTTCTTCTCCCCCCTCCCTGTAACCTTCTCCACTCCCCCTCCCTCCCTGTAATCTTCTCCCCCCCTATAATCTTCTCCCCCCTCCCCTATAACCTTCTCCACTCCCCCCTCTACCGCCAATCTTATCCCTCATGTGATAACTTTCTCCCAGCCTCCTATAGCCTTCTCCACTCCCGTCCCTCCTGTAATCTTCCCCAAGTAATCTTCTCCCCTATAATCTTCTCCCCTCTGTAATCTTCTCCCCTATGGCAGCTTCTCTCCACTCCACTCTCCCTGTAATTTCTCCTGTCACTCTGTAATCTTCTGCACTCCTAACTTTATAATCTTCTCCCACCCCTCCCCATAAATCCTTTACACTCCCCACTCCTATAATCTTCTCCTCCAATGATCGCCCTCCCCTGTGATATATACATCAATAATCTCTCCACCCCCCTCAATAATCTTCTCCCCAATGATCTTCCCCGCTCCCTATAATCTTCTCCCCTCCTAGCGGGTCTTCTCCCCTCCCCTGCCTCAATGTCCTCCC
Source organism: Pelobates cultripes (assembly GCA_933207985.1). Classification (NCBI taxonomy): domain Eukaryota; kingdom Metazoa; phylum Chordata; class Amphibia; order Anura; family Pelobatidae; genus Pelobates; species Pelobates cultripes. The sequence goes on from OW240915.1 coordinate 42,287,955, forward strand.
CTCAATAATCCTCCTCCCTCCTATGATGTCCTCCCCTCCAACAATCTCCCCCCTCCCTCCAATAGTCTCCTCCCCCCCTTCTCCGATAGTCATCTCCTCACCTCCCCTGACCTTCTGTAGCGTGGCTGAGCTCCTCTCCGGTCCGTGACCCGGCGGGACTGACAGGAGTGTGCACTTCCTGTCAGTCCGGCCGGGTCGCAGACCGGAAAGGAGCTCGGCCACGCTACAGTGCCGGGGAGGTGAGGCAGTGCGGCAGCCGTCTGAACGCTCTCTATAGAACGCTCAGGCGGCTGCAGAATTTAAAGGGCCGGCGATGGGGGCGCAGGGCGCCCCCTCCTATATGGCGCCCTAGGCAGCTGCCTAGTTCGCCTTATAGGAAGCGCCGGCCCTGGAATCATGACATGTCACACATGTCATGTGTCCTTAAGGGGTTAAAGGAACACTATAGGGTCAGGAACATAAACACGTATTCCTGACCTTATTGTGTTAAAACCACCTTTTAGGTGGCTTAACCCCCTTTAAAGGTAAAAAAACTAAAAGTACCACAGGTACCAAGGTACGCTTTCCAGAGGATTGTCTGAAATCGGCAAGGGGGCGGGCGGGGGCGGGCCAAATGCCAGCTTGGCCAATCAGCACTTCTTCATAGAGATGCATTGAACCAATGCATCTTTTTTCAGCTGCATGGAGGCGCTGAATAGCAAGGCTGCACACTGTGCAGCACTGCCCCAGGAAACACCTCCAGTGGCCATCTGAGGAGTGGCCTTTTCTCTGAAAATAAAGTGTTTGCGTGAAAAGGGAATGATTATACTCACCAGAACAACATTAAGCTGTAGTTGTTCTAATGACTATAGTGTCCATTTAATTACATACATGAGGCTCCTACAGGGTCTAGCAGTCTATTAACAGTGCAGGAGATAAGATTCTAAATTAAACAGAAATGCAATAAACGAAGTGTAAACATTAGATGACTCTTTACCGGAATTGTTTAGGAAGGCTGTGTAAGTCACATGCAGGGAGGTGTGGCTAGGGCTGTATAAACAAAGTAAATTAACTTCGAAATGGCAGAAAATTGAGCAATGAGACTGTAGGGGCATGATATATACAACAAAACTGGCTTATTAAGCTTAAGTTGTTTTGGTGACTATGGTGTCCCTTTAATTACAGTTAAAAAAAAAATTAGTCAGTAAGAACAATAATTTTTTTCCATAGGATTTCTCCACTGTTAGAATTTCACCCTACAATTTACAACGTCTTTACGTCTGTTCACCATGTTTAATTAAATGGTTAAACAACTGAAATGGTTAAACAACTGAACTACACACTTAAGTTTAACTAACCCTTGAGATCAAGAACATATAAAAAGAGCAATATATAGAGTACAAATATTGAATTATGTACCTGTCTTCAGTTTATTATTGTTGCCGAAATAAGTATTCAAAAAACAAGTTTTTGTTTCACACCGAAAATATTTATTTTCAGGACTTCTTGTTAAATCGTTTGGACAAGGAGACATACAAACCTTTGTTGATCAACTTCTCGGCACAGACTACAGCAGCTCAAACGCAGAATATCATCATGTCCAAATTGGATAAGCGGAGGAAGGGCGTTTATGGTCCCCCACTTGGAAAGAAAACGGTAACTTTTTTAAAAAATTTTTATTTATTTGAATGCTTGTTTACCAGGGGTGTTAAAGCATAATAAACCTAGGGGCTGGCTGAACAGTGATC
>OW240915.1:42289781-42339781 GCA_933207985.1 Pelobates cultripes
GATTCAGAGCATTGGCTGATCTCTCATACAGACAGTTGGCAAACAGTTTGACTACCTATATTGGGGTGCACCAAGGCACTTCTGCCACCTTACCTACTACAGCTTGCTGTAATGCTTCTGGTACTTAAGCAAATGTTACAATAATATATGCATGCATGCAATAGTGGGGGATAAAAGCGGGGGGAAAAAAGACATAATTGGATATCTGTCATGATATGAAATTATTCAAATCTGTGTTCCACTGTGCCTATCACCAGTGTCTAAAATATAGCAAGGCCGCCATTTTGGTTTTTACCCTTACTACTTATCTGCAATCTATTTTGCATGTAAGGAGAATAATAAAACATCATTTCTGTGTATCTTTAATGTAATATCTCATGTAACATATCCGTCTGTGACCATTGCAGTAAGTAAATTCCTTATTGAGATATCACAAAGGATGGTAATCAGTTGTAATATACAAATAAGAAAAACCGAGTGTAATATAATGCTTGGCAAGAGCCATGTTTCTAGGGGAATACATTAACAAATTGACGGCTCATTCCTTGTAATCTGCTTGTGAACAGCAGTGACAGGTCACACATCATAAGCAGTTATCTGTTTAGGCAACAGAATTCGGATTTCCCTGCTTTCACAAATACATTTTTAAAATGTTCCAGAATTGAAGCTTTCTCTGCCTACTGTTTTGCACTTAAAGGATGCTGTGCTTATTACAAGTTATTGACATCCGAGTTATGTATCTGGCTGTGTGAATAAAAACAGGAGCTTTTTACAAGGTTTCAAAGTCAATACCTGCTGGTTACCTTGGGTTTGTCATTAGGTGACACTGTATATTTACAAATGATTTGTGTCAAACCAAATGTGGAAAACATTCCTGGGAATTCATCACGTAATTCAGAATCTTTACTTAAATTCCTCTCTTGGCAACTTGATGTAGGCGAAGACAGAAGTTAAAATGTCTTTCTCTGCTCGTATCATGATATTTGTTCATGTTTGTTTTGCTTAGTATTTGCATCATTATGATAAAATCACATGATCTGTGTTTATTATGTTTTTTAGATTACGATGTCTTTGTTTTTTTATTCTTTCTATTATTTCCCGTGCCTTTATACCACTCCAACACAAACTGACTCACTGATTATGGTCGGTATTGGAATCTCTGCAATCGGAGAGCACCCAGACATGCTCAGTATGCCCAGGGCCGGTGCAAGGATTTTTGCCGCCCTAGGCAAAAGAAAGATTTGCCGCCCCCCCCCCCCGGGGCCTCGCAATGCCCCACCCATATGATCTGCCATATGAACTAGTGCCAGTGCTGCACACAGTGTGTGTTTACATTAAAAAGCCTGCAGGGACAAACTATAGACACCAGAACAACTTTATTAAGCTGCAGTGGTTCTGGGGACTATAGTGTCCATTTAATGTGAGGTAAATTAGAGATTAGTGTCACTAATAATATACTAGATTGCCTACTTACAATCAGATGAGGATGATGATGGGCTGTGGCTGCAGTCTGGCTCCACTGGTCTGGTGTAGAAACAGGATCTCTGGAGGCTGTTTGTAACTGTGGTCACAAAATTCAATGTTCTGGGAGAACGGGAAGCAGCTCAATTTTGTGGGGCCTCTTACATAGCTCAAGGTCTGGGCCCCAGGGCCTGACGGTGAGTATGCCCATAAAGCCCACCCATAAGTCCACCTACATGAGTCCGCTCACAGGGAGTAGAGTGTGTAGGGGATGTGTTATGTGTTACTGTAGAGGATCTAATGTGTGTGCTTATGGAATGTAGTGTATAGGGATACCAGTTTGTGTAGGTGATGCAGTGTGTTTGTGTGTAAGGGATAGAAAGCAGTGAGTGTTTGTGTATACGGGATGTATTGTGTGTTTGTCTGTAAGGGGTGCGTTGAGTGTGTGTAAGAGATGCATTGTGTTTCTGTGTGTGTGTAAGAGAAGCAGTGTGTGTTTGCATATGTGTGTAAGGGATGCATTGTGTGTTTCTGTGTATGTGTGCAAAGGATGCATTGTCTTTATGTCTAAGGGTTGCATTGTGTGTTTCTCTGTGTGTAAGGGAAGCATGTTGTGTTTCTGTGTGTATAGGGATGCATTGTGTGTGTGTGTGCGCGTGGTGTGAAAGAGCTCCCTGTCCTGCCCCCTGTCCTATAGAGCTCTCCCTTCCATTCCTTAGAGATCTCCCCTGCCCCTTAGTGGTCTCTCCTCTCCCCCCCCCACCTCCCTTAGTGGTCTCCTTTTCTCCCCGACTTTCCATTAGTGGTCACTCCTCTCCCCCCACCCTCCCCTAGTGGTCTATCCTCCACCCCCCTCCTTTAGCGGTCTCTCCACCGCCCCCTCCCTCCTTTAGTGGTCTCTCCCTCCCCTACGTTCTCATCTCCCACCCCCCGTGTTCTCCTCTTATTCCCCCCTCCCCGTGTTCTCCTCTTCTTCTCCCCTGTAATCTTCTCTTCTTCTCCCCCCTCCCTGTAACCTTCTCCACTCCCCCTCCCTCCCTGTAATCTTCTCCCCCCCTATAATCTTCTCCCCCCTCCCCTATAACCTTCTCCACTCCCCCCTCCCTCCCTGTAATGTTCTCCCCCCTCTTATAATCTCCCCCCCCTCCCTCCTGTAAATGTTCTCCCTCTCCCACATCTTCCCCCCTGAATCTTCTCCCCCACTCCCCTATAATCTTCTCCCCCTCCACTCCTCCCCTCTCCTCCCCCTCCCCTATAATCTCCTCCCCTCAATAATCTCTAATAATCTTCCCCCCACTCCCCATAATCTTCTCCCCCCCTCCTAAATCCTCCCCCACTTCAATAATCTCCTCCCCCTCCCTATAATGTCCTCCCCCCCCAATAATCTCCTCCCCTCCCTGTAGTCATCTCCCCTATAATCTTCTCCCCCCTCCCTCCCCTATAATCTTCTCCCCCTCCCTCCCTAATCTCCTCCCCTCCCCTATAATCTCCTCCCCTCAATAATCTCTCCCCTAATAATCTTCCCCCCCACTCCCCATAATCTTCTCACCCCCCTCCCTATAATCTCCTCCCCCACTCCCAATAATCTCTCCCCCCTCCCTCCTATAATGTCCTCCCCCCTCAATAATCTCTTCCCCTCCCTCCCCTAATAATGTCCTCCCTCCCTCAATAATCTCCCCCTCCTCCTATAATGTCCTCCCCTCCCTCAATAATCTCCCCTCCACTCCCCCTCCAATAATCTCCCCCCCTCCCTCCTGTAATGTCCTCCCCCCCCCTCAATAATCTCCCCCCTCCCTCCCTGTGTGACCTCCCCCCCCTCAATAATCTCCCCCCCTCCCTCCCTATAATCATCTCCTCCACCTCCTGCCCTTCTGTGGCGTGGCCAGGGCTGCTTTCCGGTCTCGTGACCGGAGGACTGATAGGAAGTGCACACTGAGGTGTGCGCTTCCATCGATCGATCGGCGGTCATGACTGAAAATTCCATTTCTGAAGGAGGTAGAGGTCAGCAGCACAACGCCTGGCTCTCTCATAAGAGCTCCAGGCTGAAAGTAAGGCGGCGTGACAGAGCAAGGCGCCCCTCCTATATATAGCCCTAGGCTGCCCTAGTTCGCCTTATAGGAAGCGCCGGCCCTGAGTATGCCCTTAAAGGGAATTTTTGATGTACCTCTTTTAATCTCCATCAAGGCCTTTCAATTGTATGTGTATGATAGTTAAAAGTTTAAAAAAAGAAAAGTTAAAATCTCATTGAAAACCATTACTTAAAGGTAGTCTACAGGTAACAGGATGTGAGTTAAATTCCTGCTTAGAGAGGTTTTGTTATTTTAACTCTTTCAGTGTCAGGCGTGTCACTGACATTTTTTTGTAACGTGTTGCTTATATTTCATTGGTTTAACCCGTTGGCTACAGGAGTAAAGATTTTTTTTTTTCTTTTCACTTTAAAAGCTATTTTAAAGTGGCTCTGTCACCTTAATCTTACCTATCTCTATGTTTCCTCTTCTCTTCTTCTTTCTCAATCTGCTCTTCTTTTCTTCTTTTTCGGTCTATTTCTCTCTAAACAAAAGACAAAATAGGGACTACTTTGTCTTGTGTATATTTCCTACGTTTGTTAAGTGTGGCAAAAGGGACACTCCAGGCACCCAGACCACTTCTGCCCATTGGAGTGGTCTGGCTGCCAACTCCCACCACTCTTAACCCTGCAAGTGTAATTATTGCAGTTTTTATAAAGACAGCCACTAGAGGGACTTCCGTGTTTAAAGAACACAAAAAGTGTTTTAAAAATATATTGTTGTGATAGCTTCTGTAATATTTAATTTGAGTCCAATGTATAAATAGATGGGGTTCTAAGAGATAGTTGGGTGGCATCAAATTCTTTGGTGGAGTCTGGTACCTACCATCTTAAAACTTCAGTCACCACTGCCTTTATCCCTGTATCTATGCCTCTTCCTTTTAAAAGGTTAATGTAACCAAAAACAGTATTTTAATAGAACAGTGATGGAGTATGCTTTTTGGTGGTTATTATTATTAGCATATATATAACATTTTAAACATTTTAAAAGCAGTACACAACCAGGTTTAGAAAATCTTTTATTTTAAATAGTCCAATTGTGTGTCTAAGGGCCTTACTACCATTTTCTCAAATGCAGAGCTTCTTGCTGCAGTTAAATGCATAACAGGGAAATCCCATAATCTCTCTATAATGATTTCAACATGTCTCGGTTAGCCTTTTCATTAAATTTCTTTTACAATTAAGGTATTTCTGTTCCTTTAATATATTAGTGATCAGTGAACTTTTTGTTCTTATTTATATGTTATTGTAGTTTGCTGAAAAATAGACAGACAGTCTAGAATTGATAATAATCTATATTATTATTTTAAATATTGAGTCTTTATCAAGTTTTCTGGAATTCCAAGCCCTTTAATGGTGCTGCTTTGCAAACAGATCTCCAAGCAGTATATGTTGGCAAGATTCCCAGACTCTCACTACAACCAGGATTTGTCTAACTCCATAAAATAAGATTTAATACAAATCTACTACACTATAGTTTTTCTTTTCCTTTTTTTATCTCATTATTTTCTTGAAATCATGTCTTTTCTCATTCCATAACATAATCGATTCTTCCCAAACATTCAATTAGATTGAATATTACACAGGGGGAAAACATTCACTAACTTTGGTCTTTCTGCAGCTCATAGGCAAGAATTTAACCCATTCTGAGTACTGGCAAATGTTCTTCTGTTTCCCACACAATTAACTACTCAACTCTCTCCTGACAATTACGCAGAGACCTGTCCTTTTCTAATGTGTCCCTCCAGCTTCTTTCACCACTTGTTCAATGCTTCTGCTGTCATCTCTATGTCGTTGATATGCAATTGTCTTTATCTCCTCCTGGTCGCATACATGGGGGCAGTCACAAATCAATGACTGCATAATCTTTCATCAGGGCTGACTTAATATGCTTTAAATGGAGAACCTGCATTCCGTCAGTTTTTCCATGCTATATTGCGTTTGTTAAAATCCTTTATCCTTTATATGTATTCTAACATGCAACAATGTATTCAAATTCATAACAGAAGAACATGTATATTTTGTTTTAACTACTATTTGTTAATTTATTAGGAGTACAACATATAAGTGAAAATCCCTAATTTCACAATCCTGCAAAACCACTCTGGTTAGACTGCACAGAAACACATATTATTTACTCCAGTACATACAGTAGAGCTGACTGTAAAAGCTGTAACCATTCTTGGATATCTTGCTCATATTTTATAATGGATTTCCACCTAAATTTCCACACTTTAAAAAAAAATCTTTTTTATAGTTAATGGGTTTTTATTTTCTGGCAATTTTGGTTGGTACTTATTAATATCAGCAGGGAGGTAGAGATGCATTCTTCGTTTCGTTGTTGGGTTTTTGTTGTGGGGGATTTGTTTAGACGCTCAAAGGCTTGGGAGACCTTTGGACACAATGGTACTGAGAACTGTGCATGCCCTGCCCTCTGTTTTAGGGGGAGAGGTATGAATTAGATAAATAAAGGAAGTGGTAGGGGCCCTTCATTAGACCACTATCCAGTTTTGAACCACACTCTGAGTGGGGGAAGAGCACAGTGCCCTGGTCAAAGAGGGTCTATGGAGACCACCTTTCCCCGTTTTGGAGAGGCCTATTTTCCAGGCCCTCTCTAGTTTTGGGGATTGTTTGGTATAGACAGTTCCCCAAAGTTCATGTTCACTCTAACATACCTTCTATAAAGCAGCAGGCATACAATGTAAATTAAACAATTAAAATGATCAACATTAAAAAAGTGATTGGAACAGTTGCAATTTAATATTTTTTATGGACATACTATATGTATATATGTTTCTGTTGTTCCATTGGTGAGAACTGCACTTTTCTAGTCTCAGATGCAGCAGTGAAATATTTCATTTAGTGTTCCACTTGTATAGTAAAGGTTTAAGCATATTGTGAAATAACCACTACAACTCAGTGTAGTAGTCATGGTGCCAAGACTCTGCGGGCGCTGTTCACTGGTTCATACTCAAACTTTCGGGAGTGGAGTCGACTAGAAGAGTGATACTCCATGTTACCAGAAATGATCTACTTCTCAGTCTAATAGATAACATGAAATGTACCTTCACTACGTTGCAATATCAATGTCAGTTCCCCAACCTGGTGCTGATTGACTGAGTGCGAGCGGGAGGGCAGGGGTGGGGGAGTTAGGATGTGATAGAGTGGAAATTTACATTGTCATTATTCACCTACAATGTTTAAATTTTAACATTAATTATAGCTTCCTATACTAGAGTAATCTGCTTTGATTTCACAATATCACTATAGAAATGTTGCAGTCAGTACGTTCTATCTCAGAATATACATATTTTATAATGTCTGTTTCAGATCTGCCAAGTCACACAGTTATCTTGTGTGACACCTGATTTTGACACAGTCTTTCCAGTCATCAGACAGACCAGCTGTGTCACCCGGTGTCTGTAGAACAGTTCTACAGTGCAGCCCAAGTGCATGTTTAAACAGACTGTCCGTGATTCAATGCATCTCTACGAGGAAATGCTGATTAGCGTGAAACCTAGCAGCCTCTCAGTGCTTTTCATATGGGAAGCATTGGATTGGCTGAGATCGTTAAATGTAATGATCTCAGACAAGGAGGCCAACCTAGGACTGAGTCAGCAGCAAGGAGACCCGTGCTGTGCTGGGAAATATGTGAGTAAATTACCTTCTTAATGGGGATAAGGGGTCAGTCATCTAAACAGCTATTTTAAACCTATAGTGTCAGGAATACATGTTTGTATTCCTAACACTATAGAGTTCCTTTAAATAACTAGTGTCCATGTATCTTTTTTTGTATACTAAGAAATTGAATGTGATTGGTACTTTAAAAATTAGATATTTTACACAAGACTGGTGTGTATATATAAAGAAGCGGGGAAGCAATCAAGGCGTGTATTCAGTTTTCTTGCTTAACATAAAGGATGGTGGATTATACTGGATATTTTCCAAGCACACGTGGCAGAGACTAAAACAGTATGGGAATGAGTAAAAAAACAAAAACAAACGCAAGCAACGAATCCTGTCTCTCTGTCTGTGTGTACTTTTTATATTCCAGCATGCTGTGCATAACACATACACCTGCCATTGCTTGAGGGCACAGAGGCAAGTTATTCCATGGGGAACCAACCTTTTCTCATAGGCACAGAGTCAAATGAATGCCCTAAGGCGCAAATACACTGTCAAAATTGCAATATGTCTCAAGAAACAATAGACTGCATTATAAATTGTACAAAAAAGACAGTGAGATACTTAAATGCATAGCTTTGCAATTTAAAATATATTATATTAAAAAAAAAGGATCCCATCATGGGTGAGCCGCACTGTTCTTTGATAATACGTTTTAATTTAAGTTAAAAGTGATGTTTTGCTGGGAGGTATTTGCATTGTAGCTGCCAGTTATATTCCCAATGCCAGATTGGCAAAGCTAACAATTAGTACACAGCAGTGTAGAGAACAGTCTCATTTATTTAACTATTCATTGGCAGAGAACTCTGACTTGTACTAGTGGGGCTCAGTTTAATGAGATGGTTAAGTATTATTAGGTGTGTGTGTGTGTTAACGTCTCTCAATCTTTTTATCCCTGATGAGCTTAGTCGAAATAATATCATGCAAAATAGAGGCCCCTTTCCATTAAATTATTTAAATCTCACAATAATTGATCTGAGGCTGCCCTTGCTCTGCAGAATATTTGATTATATGTTCAAGGCAATCAGCTGTCTTCTTTGTGAGGTCTGTCCAGCTGAATCCTTTCGAGACCACAGAGACACACAACTCCTAAAAGATGCCAGCTGTGTGTGTTTTAGTGTGTGTCAGTGCAGGTTTAAAAGACAAACAATCCACTTATTTATTTATGTGCAGCGAACCTGAATTGAAATAAAAACAGATAATAACATTATTAATGAATATTCTAACACAGATAACAAAAAAGACGTCCACAAGATGGGCTCGTGTTATTTTATGTATGCTTTTTTTTTTTTTTTTTCAAGCAAAGCAATGATCTCTTTTTTTGTGCTAGACAGTAGCACATGCCAGACATACTCCAGCCTATCTGATGGAAATCGATCCTGAGGTGAGGCCGTTTGGAAACAGGAGCTGGAGTTAAGCAAAGAAAGTACTTCAAAGTCTTTGGAGGAAAAAGAAAAAAAAACCATATTTCTTGCCAAATCTTAACTATAGAAAAAGAATACAAACACCAAAAGGAAATAAATCCCACGGATGATAGATTGGATTCCCCAATTAATACCGATTTCTTTCAAGCACCGTCTTTGACTCTGTATGCCAACCAGTGACTGTTCTGTAAAACGGAGAGTTTGCATCACTAGGGAGGGCACTTTCTGAGCCAATCGTTGGTCCCCAGTTAATTCCCTAAATCTCATAGCTTTTGTATTAATTCAATCAAAGAATAATGGGTTGCATTATTTATGCACTTTGTTTCTTCTGATTTCCCAATTATCTTGAGTTTCCCATTGTCTAATTGTGATCAATGCCTAGCCATATCTTACTTGGAACCTTGGTGGGCAAGTTCCTTGGAGGTCTCCTACCTCCAGTTCATACAGAGTAAGAAAGACACATGCAAATGGAAAGGCACTTAAATCATTAAGTTGGGAGGCGCTAATTCCCTCCCCTTCCCTTCCCAAACTTTAGGACGGTTCTCCTGATTACTGCAAGTTTAGATTTTTTTCTCGTTTTTATTCTTTTGATGTACATAAACTGATGCATTTCAGACTTGCCTTACTAACACCTACTTTATTAAAAACTTTAAAGGTAACATAATGTATTATATACACTTTATGGTGTATATAATACATTGTATAAACCTACAGTAGGGGGTGCATTATCCAATATTTATTGTGGCTGAAACTGAAAATTCCATCTGCAACCAAGAATCTAGTGCAGCACTATTTATAGCTGAAGATCACATGTGTACATCAGATGTAATTGAAAAATTAAGTCAAATATGTCTGCTGCCTCTTTAGAGCAGCTGCAGCCAAAGCGAGCAAACCTTATTTAGCTCTTTGAATACCAGTAGTGTGAGCTGTACTTTGCCTTTGCAGAATATTGGCCACTACCCTCCTACATTAAGGTTTTATCCTCTGTCCGCCTGCTGAAATGTTCTAAAGCAAACTATTGTATCACAGCAGGAATGTTAGGAGTGAAACAAACATTCAACTACAATATTTCTTTTTTTTACAAAAAATATTATTTTAAACAAATTCTTTCTATTACTAACGAGACTTGAGGGGAGAGATTGCGGTCCACCAAACTAGGTGGGGCCAGTCAAAAAATCTGGCTGAAAATGAGTGGGTTAACCTCAAAACTTTATGAAGCTGAGTGGGGAGTTGGCAGAGTGAAGTGACGCTCCCTCGGATGGAGCGATGAGCAGTACCACCCACTGTAGTGAGTTAGTACTCTGGTAAGACAGGAAAGTCCAACAATAATTATATATACAGTAATTATTCAGATATTAGAATTAATCCCGTGACTATATCTGTCATGTTATAAGCTCCCAACGGAGTGTACTTTCGTTATTATAAATAGCTACAATGCTCCCTAAACTTTCACTAAGGAAGAACTTAAAGGGACACTCCAGAGCTTGCTGAAGAGTGAGCCATCTTTTATTTTATTTGTATTGTCCCCTTTGATGCCCTTCCTATTGTGTCCATATACTCCACTCTTCTAGACTGTAAGCTCGTCTGATTAGGGTCTTCATCTACCTATTGTTCCTGTATCATTTTACAATTGTTTCTTTTATTGTTGAATTTCCACCTTTCGCCCATAATATTGTACAGCACTGCAGAATAAGTTGGCACCATATATAAATACCAATAATAATAATAATTGGTACTGAAGAGTGCAGTGTTTTTGGCAAACCACTCAAAATGGTTTAAGACAACTGGAAGGAGAGAACCCCCCTTTAACCAATGCAATGTAAAATGCCAATGCCTAACTGGAAACATTCTCTGCTACCTTAAATCTGAAAATCATTTGGAATCCTAGCTTAAGTAAATAACACTGTAAGCATTCCAAGCATTTTCATTACTTTAGATCAATGATTAAAGTTGCTCTTATATTGGCCACTCATTTTGACTCATGAGCTGAAAGTCACATTACTATTCATTCACCTTGACATCAGTGTGTAAAAAGACAGCTAACCGTGGCATTGGGGATTTATTGTGGACTGCTTGCCACGTGGTGCTAAACCTGTCTAAATTATGGCTAGGAATTATTGGAAATACATTTTACGTGTAATTATAATTACTGAAATGTCCTTGGAATGCAGTTTAATAGAATCACCATGGTACTTTGATGCTGAGTAGAACCTACCTCACAGCTTTTGAAATGGACAAAGGAGGACACTTTAATTTTAGGGGTGCGGACAGGTATGGGGCTGTTCTGTGATATTTTATGTGACTTACTAGTAATAATGTATGTGACTAAAATATAATTTAGAGCAAGAATAATGTTACTTATTCATACAGACTGATTTCATACATTTTAAAATGTATTGAAGTTTAAAGAAACTTTGCTAAAAGTTGTACTGCTTTGGAGCTCTGTTATACACTCATACACACCAACAATACGGAGCTTCCAGAAAAAAGGGAAATTAGGATAGAAAAGAGGGACAGGGGGATTTGGGCTCCTAAATGGGGGCAGTTGGGAGGTATGGGTGATAGCCAAGATTTTAGTAACTATAGTACAGCCAAAATATTGCATGTTGAGGAGAGAGAGGAAGTAAGGTAAATAAGTCATGCCAGCTTATACCTATTTCAATTTATATATGTTACGTGTACTTGTAGCTTTATTTGCAAATGTCACTATTGTATCATATCCTGCAACAGTGAAAAATTTGGACCATGTAGGAAAACTAAAATTTTGTTTACAAAATATATATGGTTTAGCAGAATGTTGGGCACAGCATGTTTGTTGTTTCCCCAAAAAATTCTGTTTCCTACTAAGCAGTCTTTTTAGTTGCAACAAGCTTTTATCCTTCGCTATTCATCTACAGCACCAGATGTAGGCAGGAAGAACAAAGCTTTTTACAGCATGGTCAAATCTGAGCACAACTATTATTTACTTACTGATTCTCAAAGGTAGAATCTATATATACTGACGTGGTAGGAACCTCAGAAAATAGAGAAGGAGGATGTTTTAATAATCTATATAGTTTAACTGGCAAATGTGTTATAATTAGTCTGGTTCTTTAATAATTTTAAGTAAATTTAAAGAAAGCTTATAAATACACAGAAGCAGCATGCTTTATGCCCCAGTATATATATTTTTTTAAATTTTATGAATATTAAGATATCCATGGGGTGTGAAAGACGTGTCTGATGTTTTTTTTATTCACCGAATATCCAGGCTGCTGCATGCTTTTGGCACCAGTTGTTAACATTGTCCAATACTTTTTTTGAGGTTTGCTATCAGATTTGCCAAGTTCTAACTTTGAGGATGGTTTTGACATTTCTAACAATTCCAGCTAAGTCTAAGTTTTGTGGTGTTTGTCAGAAGAGAGACTAATACTGGAGGGATTGTCTCTCAGTTTGACTTTTTGCCACTGTACAATTAGCATCGAATAGTTCCACATAAAGAATATGCAGTAAGTACCCTTGCTTAATCAGACCTCCGGCAGACACTGAGGCTGTTGGGGGAGAGAAGAAGATGATAATATACACTTACAGGGACCAGGAGCTGCTGCTGTGCTCCCTCTGTGGCACTTCCAAAAAGTCTCCTTGCTTGGATCTAGTAAGCCTACCTTTAAAGAACATTAGAATCTGTTTTCCTTGGAAATCTTTCTTGCATTTAAAGGGAAACGATAGTGCCAGGAAAACAAAGCTGTATTCCTCGCACTATAGCTCCTTATTGAACATCTAAAATCGCATGGATTTTAAGATCATTAAGATCAGAGACACAATGGGTTTACTTCAGGGAGATCATGCCAAACTAATCTTATTGATTTTTTTTGATTCGGTAACTAAAATAATAGATCAGGGTGGTGCAGTAGACATTGCTTACCTAGATTTCAGTAAGGCTTTTGACACTGTTGCACATAGAAGGCTTATCAATAAACTGCAATCTTTCAGTTTGGATTCCAATATTGTTGAATGGGTAAGGCAGTGGCTGAGTGACAGGCAACAGAGGGTTGTAGTTAATGGAATATATTCGAAGCTTGGACTTGTCACCAGTGGGGTACCTCAGGGATCTGTACTTGGACCCATTCTCTTTAATATTTTTATTAGTGATATTGCAGAAGGTCTTGATGGTAAGGTATGTCTTTTTGCTGATGATACTAAGATATGTAACAGGGTTGATGTTCCAGGAGGGATAAGCCAAATGGCAAATGATTTAGGTGAACTAGAAAAGTCAGAGTTGTGGCAACTGACAGTTAATGTGGATAAGTGCAAGATAATGCATCTTGGACATAAACCCAAGGGCAGAGTATAGAGTATTTAACAGAGTCCTAACATCTGAGGAAAGGGATTTAGTGGTGATTATTTCTGATGACTTAAAGGTAGGCAGACACTGTAATAGAGCAGCAGGAAATGCTAGCAGAATGCTTGGTTTTATAGGGAGAGGTATTAGCAGTAGAAAGAGGGAAGTGCTCATGCCATTGTACAGAACACTGGTGAGACCTCACTTAGAGTATTGTACACAGTACTGGAGACCGTATCTTCAGAAGGATATTGATACCTTAGAGAGGGTTCAGAGAAGGGCTACTAAACTGGTTCATGGATTGCGGGATAAAACTTACCAGGAAAGGTTAAAGGATCTTAACATGTATAGCTTGGAGGAAAGACGAGACAGGGGGGATATGATAGAAACATTTAAATATATAAAGGGAATCAACACAATAAAGGAGGAGACTATATTTAAAAGAAGAAAAACTACCACAACAAGAGGACACAGTCTTAAATTAGAGGGACAAAGGTTTAAAAATAATATCAGGAAGTATTACTTTACTGAGAGGATAGTAGATGCATGGAATAGCCTTCCAGCTGAAGTGGTAGAGGTTAACACAGTAAAGGAGTTTAAGCATGCGTGGGATAGGCATAAGGCTATCCTAACTATAAGATAAGGCTAGGGACTAATGAAAGTATTTAGAAAATTGGGCAGACTAGATGGGCCGAATGGTTCTTATCTGCCGTCACATTCTATTGTCTAAATCACTCCCCATGGTGCAGAAGGGGTTGGCTCTGGGTCTGACGCTGGCGGGAGAGACCTAATGCGCATGCACGGCAATGGCTACACTTGAATTAAGACTTCCCACATAGGAAAGCATTATACAATGTTTTTCTATTGAGTTTTGGGTGATGCTGAATGTCTGCATGCATAGTGTCAGGCGACACCACACGAAAGTCCCTCTGATGGCTGTCTTCTAGGCAGCCATAAGAGGTGTAGTTAACCCATAAACTTAATTATTGCAGTTAATTAAAAGCTGCACTAATTACCTTTCCTGGGTTAAGAGACCTGGGAATATGCACCCAGACCACTTCAATGAGCGGAAGTGGTCTGGGTGCCTATAGTGTCACTTTAATCAGTCATTACATTTGTATAAAGCCATATGGTTCACCAACTCCTATTCCAGGAATATAACAGATTTTTGTAGAACAAATGCAACATTTGCTAAAAGTTTTATTGATCTTGAATTGATGCATATCTATAAAAGCCAGCTTTATTCTCCCATGAAAGCTGTGTATTTCTGTAAAAAGTTTTGACCTCAGTAGAATGTATAGATGGCTTATAGACTCTAATTATTGACTCAGTAAGATATTCTCAGACATATCAGTAAATTGACAGTTCCCAGGGATAATTAATGATTACAAACGCTGTAAAATAAAGTTGATTCTGCTTGGGATTTAGACGTTTTCATGTGATTTCCATCTGAAAAACAAGCAGGCTTTAATGTTAACATAGTTTTTCAATACAGTATAAACCGTTTTTAAGAAGAAGAAAATACAAAAAGGAACGAGTAACAGAAGTGTTGAACATACTGAATATTTTTTTCTAAAGTAACACTGTTAGTTTGTGCAGTTTTCTAGCAGCATTATATTAAAGGAACAATCCAGGCACCATAACCAATATAGTTTGTGGCAGTGGTTATTTTGCGACGACTGCCCCCCCCTTAATTGGAAGGAGTCAAACCATTTTCTAATGATTTTTCTTCTTAACTGGGGTCTGACAGGTGCAACTTTAGTTCCCCAGTAACATGGCCGTTAGCTCTCCTAAATAAAGCCAGGCAAGGCAGAGCATAGCTCATGTGGGGCTAAGATCTACATTGCAGGGCTTAGCTTAGGAGAGCCATTGTAGTTGAGGTAGGGAGATTGTGCTGGCCGAAGCCAAGTTAGAAGTCAAACCATTCAAGATGGAATAGTTATGGTGCCTAAAATGTTCCTTTAAAAGGACATGCCAAGCAAGCAAGTAATTTGGTGTAGGCAGTACTCCCATAACCTCCTGAACTGAAATGAACTGTGGCTCATCTATTATGTATGGTTTACAGTATGCAACTTATAAAACTAGAGATTTGTTGTAAATACGGAATATCCATATCTTTTTTTTTCTTTCTGATTAATAATTGCATCTAAAATGCATTTAAATCAGTAGATTTTGTGGATGCTTTGTAAATCTGGATCAATAGATCTTAAAAAGATGTATTCAAATTTAGTTATGTTACCAGATGAAATGGTTATAGATTGTTTAGAAAGACAAGCACATTTGCATGTATTAAGTTCAAATCATGTTTTCCCACATGCCCCTGAAATTTAGTATTGTATCTTCTGATATCTCTATAATACATTTTGTTCCCAATGGTATATTTTGAAATCCGAGATAATTAAAGGAATACAATATTAAGTATATTATTTTAAGATGTAGGAGAGATAATTTCTGATTTGATCATAGGAATACAGTTGTCAGAAGCTGCAGAATTTATGCAATTCTAGACTTATTAAAAACCAACTACAGCTGTGTTTCATTTTTACAGATAACTTCATACAATGTTGAAGATTTATTACTTGTAATTGAGGTTTCACACTGTAACATTTCCAGAGCTTTGTGTTGCCAAAGGCAGATGTTTTTTTTTTTCATTTTTCTAACATTCTTCAGCTTCTTTAGTTAAAGCCTGGCACGAAACAGGTTAACAGGGAGAAGGCAAGTTTGACGTGTCCCATAAAAAAATGGTAACCGCATTTTTCCAGTTCATTTTTCTCACTAGTCAATATTCTTTTTTTTTTTTTTTCACTACACACTTGGGTGCATTAGCGGACATCTCACAATGACCTTTATTCTTATCTATTGATCATTTTACTGTTGTGTACTAAACAGCACAAAGAACACCTCTTAAAAAAAGGGGAAAAAAGTTGTCGCTGACTGCCTTAGCCCTCATTCCTCCCACATATTCATAATGTCATCATATAGCCTCGGGACACATACATTGCCAGATAAAACATTTTTTAGAAAGATCTGGAAAAGGATATAAGCTCCTAAAATAAAACTCACTTGACATAGCCATGACTATCATATGTTGTAAAAAATGTCTTTCCAAGATTAGAGAAGACCTTTCCTTACTAATCGTTTTATAATTATGCCCTCATTTCCTACTGGGACGGGAGGGGCAATAATTTCAGCATATCTCTTAGCAGAGGGAGGTGTGTAACTCAGGAAAGGAATGAATGGACCAAAAGGAAGGAATGGATTTTCCATTAGGCAGAGTAGGCTTCTGCCTGTGGGCATCTTTCCTGCACGGCCTATTACAGCACTTACAATTTGCCTTTTTGGACTTAGGTGGGATAGTAAGATAAGATGGGTACCAGGAGCCTTGGCAAGTGTCCCCTGTAGTCTAGTCAGCCTCAAATTCTTGATCGAGAGATGCAGGAACAGTCATAGATGGTGTAAAACTCAGTGCTGTCCCAGCTCCTCCAGTGTCTGTGTGTGAGGGTGGACAGGAAGTAGAAGGGATCACATCCCATCCGCCCACTAGTAACCTATCATTCAGTAAATTCTTTGCACCAGAAGCAGGAAGAGCACACTGCTCCTGCAGTTCTAATATAAATCATAGGATAGTGACTACTCTGCAAATAACCCACTAAACACTCTGTGTAATTTAACCTGACATTAACCCTTTTCCTTAATACCCACTTTACTCTTGCAGTGTCAGATATTATATATTATCTGCATGCATCTACAAAGCTGCATACACTCACCATATTCACACACAATACTTGACTAGCACAGTTGTGAAATGTAATACTTTTTTTTTTAAAAGATTTTTGTTGTTGTTAATGTTTTAGAACACTGTGCCTACAGGAACCTTACATGTAAATCCAGCACTGCCAAAAGGTGTAGTCTTGTTTGGAAAAAGGCCCACAATAAAAGGCATATCAACTTATTGGATGCAAAGCCCTCATCCCTGCACACAATCCGATGGAGAAGACTTCATATGTTCAGCCTTGTTTTATCACTTAGGATCCTAAGGACCCATGTGCAATTTTTCTAAAGGCAATGAGTCAATGTGGTCCCCCATCCCCCCGGTTAGCCTGTATTCAAAGTATGCTAAATAGGTGTTTGGTAGGTTATCATTTTATGATTACGGTATATCATTTTCTCTCTCTAAGTTTAGTGCAGCACATTGAATGGGAGGGTTTTTTGGGTTTCTCCTGGTGAAATAATAATGTCTGTTTTTACATTGGAAAGGGTGTACATGCTCAATTTTTTTCGCTAAAGGAGACCTGTCACTTTTCTAAATTTTCAATATTATTAATATTGTTTGCTTTCTCCCTTTTTTAAAAACAAATATGTGTTTGTGAGGTATGAAAAATAATTTTAAATATAGAAATGAACATCACTGTATTTCGTCTTATCCTAGAGGGTCTCCATTTGGGTCCGTGTCAGTCATTGTTATAATTTCTACTCTTTTCATTAAGCGTAAAAGGCAGAGGATCTACTGAAACAATGTTTGTTTCTCCGCTTCTAATGCACGGTGTGCCCTAAATGTGCCAGGACTGACAGACAAATGAAAATAATCAAGTAATAAAATGGATATTAGCTTATAATATATATTATTTTGTTGACTGCAACCATAGGCTAAGTACATTTTTTAAAATTTATATTTAAAATAAAATAATTAAATTATAGGGAATTTTTACTCCAACCAGCTTTTTGAAGTGACCATGGTGTTAGGAATCTGTATGTGCAGTGTTTCTGCTTGAACAACCCGGCACACATGACTTAGGCAGCCCAGAACTCTGTTCCAAACGGTCTGAAGTAATTTTTTTTTTTTAATTAAAGGTCAGTATATTGTACAACGTTTTGTCACATAAGTTTGACAGGTATAAGAAGGTACATGGTACAAGACATCGGTGTTACATTTGTTAAGTAATCAACAGTACTGATACATACATGAGGGTGTATCTTTGCGTTGAACATGTAGAGATAGTACTATTGGAGTTCTGGTACATTTCCTACATCCTTATGTTCTTATAAGCTGGAATTTTTATTTTTTCCCAGGTGGTGGTGGTGGGGGGGAGCTGCTGGGAGGGGGGGGAGGTGACCTCGGTCTCTAGGTGGTCTGTAGGAGGTATTGGGTCCATGGATACCAGATCTCTGTGTATTGTTGGTATTGATTTGAAAGGGCATAACATGTTTCTTCTAGACTTCTGGTATTTTCCACTTTTTGTAGCCATTCGCGAATGGTCGGGTGTTCGGTTGTTTCCATAAGGCTGGGATAAGCTGGTTCGCAGCTGTTATAAGGTGTAGGAGCAGGGCCGCCGTGTGTTTCGGTAAGCCATGTGGGGTTAGAAGGAATATGTATGTATCTGGGTCTAGGGGGACGGTTATCTTAAGGATGGTGTGGACCAAGCCCGCTATGCGTGTCCAGAATTTTTGTATCACTGGGCATGTCCACCAAATATGCGAGGTGGTGCCCACGGCTGATTGGCAGCGCCAGCATTTTTTGGAGGTTGCAGGGAATAGGGAGTGTAGTTTCGAGGGGGTGTAGTGCCACCGCACTATTCTTTTATAGTTGCTTTCCTGCGTTGTTGTGTTTTTTGAGGATTTATGAATTTGTTTAAAGATTTTTTTCCATTTGTCAGGCTGTATTGTTAAGTTTAACTCTTTTTCCCAATTGGTGGTGAAGGCCGGCAATTGTTGGGGTCTCGTGGAGAGGACCTGGGAGTACATTGTTGATATGTGTTTTGTTTTTATGGATTGGAGGGAACAGCATTTTTCGAAATTAGTCTGTTCTCGGTTGGCATTGTGTGTTAGTAGTTTTGATTGAATAAAGTGTGTTAGTTGCCTATATTGGTATTGTTGCATAGTCGTGGGATCATCTATGAATGCCTGTATAGGTTTTATTACTCTCGACCCGACGGTTGTCATGGTATCCCCTAATGTAAGATATGGTGTCTTATGGAAGGACTGGAAAGATTTGCCATCAACTCCTGGCTGGAATAGGGGGTTGTGTGTGAGCGGGTATAGTGGTGATGGGTAAGGCGACATTAGTTCGTGCGTGCGTAGGGTCGCCCACATGCGGAGAGTCGGTGTAATTGTGGGATGTGGGTTGTGGAGCATTAATACCTGCCCTGATTTGTACCATGGTATCGTGTAAATAGGTGCTCTGAAAAAGGTGTCCTCTAAGTTCACCCATTGTTTCCTGGGTTGTGGGAGTGTCCAGTCATATATTCTGGTTAGCAGTATTGCGGTATGGTATGTTTCAACATCTGGCAGACCCAGGCCGCCCCTGTCCTTTGGTTTTGTGAGTAATGAGTATGATATTCGTGGAGGTTTGTTCGCCCAAATAAATGTGGTGAGTGTTTTTCGAACTGTAGTGAACCAGGACTTAGGAACAGTGATAGGGAGCACCTGTAGCATGTATAGTATTGTGGGTAGGATGTTCATCTTGAGGATGTTCATCCTACAAAACCACCCCAAGTGTGGCTTGTTCCATGTGGTGAGGTCATGCGTTATGGCCTTTATTAAGTCAGGGAAGTTGTTCTCGAATAGTTGGGAGAGGTTCCTGGTGATGTGGATTCCCAAATATTTGATACTGTGTGTTGCCCATGTGAATTGGTGATCTCTGCGCAGAGCGTCCTTCTCTTGCGATTGAATATGTATCGGGAGGATCTCGCATTTGCTAATGTTTGCTTTAAAATTGGAGAGTGTACTATAGGTAGCCATCTCTGACATCAGGTGGGGTATTGAGGCCACTGGGTCTGCCAATGTGAAAAGCACATCATCGGCGAACGCTGCTATTTTGTGTTCCTCTGTCCCCGCCCGGATGCCCCTGATGTTAGTGTTGTCCCGGATCCCCTGTAGAAAAGGTTCTAAAACAAGAACGAAGAGGAGCGGGGAGAGGGGGCACCCCTGTCTGGTGCCATTGGAAATTACAACCGGGTCAGTGAGTTGTCCGTTTATACGGATGTTGGCGGTCGGGCACGAATAGATCGCAGAGATCCATTTTTGCCAATGTGGCCCAAATCCTAATTGTTGCAGCGTCTGCAGCATCAGGGTCCAATCTACCCTGTCAAACGCTTTCTCAGCATCTATTGATAGGAGTAGACTGGGGCACCCAGCTCGTGTGGCATGGTGTGTTAGGTTCAAGATCTTAGTGGTGTTATGCTTGGCTTCTCTGCCTGGGATAAAGCCAGACTGGTCTGCGTGTACCAATCCTGGGAGTATCGGGCGCAGTCTATTGGCTAGGATTTTCGTGAACATTTTTATGTCTGCATTTATTAGGGAAATAGGCCTGTAGCTACCGCATTGAGTTAAGTCTTTGCCTGGTTTTGGTAGGAGAGTGATTGTTGCATTAAGGGCCTGAGGTGGAAGCTTGTCCGAGTGTAGCAGCGAGTTGAATGCATTTACCAAATGGGGTGAGAGTGTCTTCGCGAATGTTTTGTAATATTTTGCTGTGAACCCGTCAGGCCCAGGGCTTTTCCCATGTGGCAGGTGTTTAATTACATCTGCACATTCTTCTGTGGAGATGGGATGTTCCAAAGAGTCTTTTAGGTTGTTTGGGAGGGAGTGGTGTATTCTCTTCTCTAGGAACGCCCTTATGTCCTGCATCTGGGGGGCTGTGCGTCTAAGGTTGTATAGGGCTGAATAATAGTTGTGGAAAGCGTTCGATATGTCAGTCATTGAGTGCGAGAGTTTCCCTTCTTTATTTCGTATGGCCGCTATGAAGGTGTGTTCTCTCTGTTTTTTTAAGGCATGGGCTAGGAGTTTCCCACATTTCCCCCCTTGGGCATAGTAGAGGCTTCTTGTTTTAGCCAGGCATGTTTGGTGCGAGCATTTAGGATGGAGTTAAGTTCCGTCCTCTTTTCTAGAAGTCGCGAGTATATAGTGAGGGAGGATTCTTGTTTATGTGTGTCTTCTAGTGTTCTAATTTCTTTAGTTAGTTTAGTTGCCTGTGCTTCTTTATGTTTTTTGTGTTTTGACGCCAGTTGGATGATTATACCCCTAATGGTGCTTTTGTGGGCCTCCCAAATTATTGGGCATGAGGTACCACGTTGTGTGTTTTGGTCAAAATATTGAGTCAGCCCTTCCCTGATTTGTGTTTGTATCTCCGGTTTGTTCAATAGGGTGTCATTTAATTTCTATTGGGGTGTAGAGATGGGATGGCGATGGTCATAGATATCGGGGCATGGTCAGACCAGGTGATTGTAGCGTACTCGCACGTTTGGACTAGGTTTAAGAACCGATGAGGGATGAGAAACATGTCAATTCTGGAGTATGTGCCTGAGGAGTGGGAGTAATATGAGTAGTCGCGTTTTGCAGGATTAGTGATTCGCCAGCTGTCATATAATTGGTATGAGTCTAATAGTGCCTGAATGCGGGTTCTAGATGAGACTTGATATGTTAGAGCCTGGGAGGTGGTGTCTAGTGTCCCGTCTAAGGAGATGTTGAAGTCTCCTCCTACGATTAACAGGCCCTCCTTAAAGGTGTCGAGCTTGTACAGTATTTTGCGTAGGGCAGGAGTCTGTTTCCTATTAGGGAGATAGATGTTCACGAAAGTGACGGTTGTATTTCCTATCAGTCCTTTAAGGAAGAGGAACATTGTCGTCTGTGAGCTGATCTATGTATGTGAATGGAAGGTGGGAAGATAGGAGAATCGCTACACCCCTCGATTTGGCTTCTGCGAAATTGCTAAAGTAGCCTTTGGAGTAGGTTCTAGATTTAAGGGAGGGGGCAGAGCCTTTGCGAAAATGTGTCTCCTGTTTTAATACCACATCTGCTTTGTGTCTATGATAGTCTGATAGTGCCATGTGTCGTTTTTCTGCTGTGTTCAGACCCCTAGCATTGTGGGAGGTGACAGTGATAGTGGCTTTTGCCCCGGGTGCGCCCACCTCTGGAGGGTTTTTAGGGTCGTACTGCGAGTGTTCATGTTCCATGGTATCGTGAGCCATTTGTAACAAAAGATATTGTATACACTGTGCAAAATATAGTGCCGTTCGGTACAAATATATAAAATCACATAAACAGTGGTAATGTTAACAACTTTTAACTATATACAATTCGCCAGGTCTAGTCCTGGCACTGTAGTTGAATACCTTTTAACAACTGTGTGGGTAGTCGCTTGTGTGCGACTACGGTGACTGGTGTCGGCCTCTGAGATGTCCCTGAGTCTGCAGGAGGCCAGCGTGTCGTGACACTGTGTGTTATAGTGAGTGTAGAGTAGGGTGGGGGTGGGTGGGTAAGTGGTAAGTGTGTTATTCAGGAGTTGTACTTGAGTCGTTGTGTTGTGTAGATATTTGTTGTGGTGGACACTGTAAGCTTTGGGGCTGAAAACTTGTAAGCTTATACTAGCGTAGTGGAGTTCGTTTTAATGTATGGGGACGTGCAGCGGAGCTGATGGGGGACGAGCTTCTTGACTGTTGTCCCAGATGGTGGCTCATGTATGTGGCAGTATTATCCCAAGAGACGAGATATGTGGTTTTTTTTTGTCCCTTTACCTTGGTGTGGGTTGTCTCAACTGTTTCCCTACTTGTATGTCGCAGTCTGATGTTTGGGCAGGTACTACTCTACCGGGTGGTCTTGTGATGTGCAAATGTGGGTTAAAAGTACCTATTTTTAAACACATTGTTAGACATACGACCTGATGTTGAGAGTCCAGCAGGGTATCTTTGGTGTTATATTTGTCGCTTTAGGTTGCGGCGAGAGTTCGCAAGTCCTTTCTAGGTTTATCATTAAGTCCCGATAAGTCCCTTACGTCGGGATTCGCTGTGAGTGGATAGAGGAAAGCGAGTTCTCCCTTTCTCCGTGTGATTCCGTGCGCAGGTGTTGTCATCTTGGGATGGTCATCTTCCTATGGTGATGTGTGGGTTGCCGATCCATCTTGGCATGTTATGTTCATATGGGTTAGTCGTCCATGGCAACTCTGGGTCTTCTCTCTCTTAGTTGCTGGGGACTGACTTGTCCGGTTCTCTGTTTTTTTGCTTGTGATTGCCTTCCCATGTTGCGTGGTTGTTTATTGTGGGAGGCTGCTGGGTCCGGCGAGTACCAGTCCATGACGTGAGTTTCGTTCAGGTTCAGTGCCCTTATAAATGGGGCTACATCTTGATGTGTTGCGATTGTGAACGCAGATCCTCTAGCGTTGACTGTGAGGGCGAATGGAAAGCCCCATCTGTATCTTATATTGCGAATTCTAAGTTGGTCAGTGACAGGTTTTAAGGCTCTTCTCGCCTGTAGGGTGAGCCATGACAGGTCTGGGTAGATTTGGATTTCTTGGCTGAGGTATAGCAGTGGGGTGGAAGTGTCCCTTAAAGTTTTCAGGATGTTTCCCTTAAAGTTTCTCAGGATCCTTGAGTGTAAAGTAATGAATGCGACATATTATGTCTCGAGGTGCTTCCCCAACCCCATTCTTTGGCCGTAGGGATCTGTGCGCTCTGTCCAGGAGTATCTGTGTGTCTGGCGGGCGGCCTAGTATGGAGTTAAAGAGGATGGTTAATTGGTAGTGCAGATTTTCATTGTCTGTCTCCAGAAGCCCCCTTATGCGGAGGTTATTTCTCCGTCCCCTGTTATCTAGGTCGTCTAGTGACCTTTGCATCATGGAGAGGTGTCTGTCGTGGGAATGCACTGTAGCAGTTAGGTCTTGTATCCGTGTCTGAAAGGATCCCCTCTCGTCTTCCAGGTCCTGTACCCTGTGGCCTACCTTTTGAATATCAGAGCTGAGGCCCTCCATTTTGTGCTGGAACGTCGATTCTAGTTTCCCCAGCATTTGTGCCAGGTCAGCTTTGGATGGTAGGTTCCTCAGGAGCTCCTTGATGTACACATCTGGTGGTTCTATGGAGCTTTCGGATGCCGCTGGGCTTTGTGGCTGGGAGCTCGTGTAGGCCGCAGCCTGCGCCATGTTGGAGTCTCCATGCTCTGAGACGCGATCGGCGTAGTCGCGAAATAAGCGGGGTTACCGATCCCGGTTTGCCCGCCGGGGTCTTCCCCGTTGGTGGGTGAGTAGTCTGCTGCTTTTTGTTGTTCCCAATCTCGGTTGTGTGTCTCCGATAACGGAGTTTTCAGCCCTTTTAGCTCGGAGCTAAGTTAGTGTGCGGCCATTCAGTCCGGTCGTCGGCCACGCCCCCCGTCTGAAGTAAATTTTGTGCAATCTTTAAGTCTGTCGTCAGTGCACACAGCACTCTGGCAATAGACATAATGAGCGTCTCCCTTGTAGGCACTTGCAGGGGAAAACTTCCATGTCCCTTCTCTCCCTCCACACGCTCCTCCTGCATCCCTCTAGTAAACGTTATTAGATTTTATTTGTTTTTTTTAAACACATCCCCTCTCTGTCCACCCACTCCCTCCCCTGCACATTCGTAGGTGCTCTGAGGCAGTGAGATATTCTATGAGAAGCATTTGATTTGACCAACGAGAGGGAGGCTGTGACTTCGGACAGGGCGTGAATTCCAGCAAGGAGATATGGTGCTGGGTTCCAGATAAGCTTACAACTTATTTGTTAGCAAAATAATTAATGCCAAGTACGGCATTCTAAAATAAAATGCAAGTTTAAAAAAAGGGTTAGGGTAACCTTTTAGTTTTCCAGAGAAGTGATAGTTCTCCTTTAAATCCTGGCCTTGACCTGCTAAGCAGTGTCCACGCCCAATCGTTCGTCAAAATATAAATTCCTTATTAGGTTTGATTTAAATCCGTATAAATCAACAGTCTCGGGTGATGACAAAAAACACCCTGACTAACCATATGACATGCCAGATGCTTATTTTTCTTATTCAACTTTTATTTTAACTACTTGTATATTTTTTCTCTATTTCATCCCCTTCTCCCTTTGTTCCATTGGCTCTCCTCCAACGAGTGAGGAAATAAATATGTGAAGAAAGAATTCAGTGGAATGTTAACTGCACTGGTGCATTTCTCCCTCTTTGATCGTTTGCCAAGATTTGGAAGAGATAATATAAATTCACCATGCAGTTTTCTAAAAAGCCTAACAAAAATGTATCTTTAATTTAAGAATCCTACTGTAAAAGGTGATTTTCTCATCACTCGGTTAAGTTTAAGCCTAAAAAAAAACAGTACATGAAAAATCTGATATGTTTGTTAAAACATTTTTTACACCACTATCTCACAATCTCAACTATGAAAAAATGGTTTACAGGGAACGAAAACCTTGAAAAGCTATCTTTTCGAAAATAAATTAATTCATATATTATCATAAATGCTGTATATATGTGTGTATAAATGTGTTTTTATGTATATACTGTATATATACTTGGAAATTTCTCAATTCTTACTAGGCACTTACAGAGGATACAAAATATGATGAGCTGGATATAGATAAGCAATCTGGTTTATGCATGATCTAAACGTATGCTTTGGTATTAAAGCTGTGAATAAACATCAGACAGAAGCTAAGGACTAAATATGGTCTGAAACCTCAAAGAGTCACATGTCCATCTCATTCCTAGTGCAAATATTATTCACAGAGTTGATGTGTTTAGCAGGGATTTTTAGCCTGCTTTTCAGTGTGCAGTGCACCTCACCCCCTGATATTTATTTACCTGGGATTTTTGTGGACCCTAATGTCGTTTCTCCCCTGAGCTGTGTTCCCCTGAATGCAGCTACAAGTGGCATGTGAACAATGACGTAGAGAAGGCTAGGGGGCATTTCCTAACCACAAACAGCTCACACCTTCTAATTGTAGCCAGCATGCAGTATTTAGAACATAGAATGTGACGGCAGATAAGAACGATTCGGCCCATCTAGTCTGTTTGCCCAGTATGTTTCCACTGTAAGTAATATGACGAAATACTTATTACTACAGCACAGTGACTGCTGGGAAAAAAAGTGCAGGAGACCAGGAGCATTAAAAAACAAAGTGAGTAGGGTGATGTGGCCTACATACTAATAGCATCAGCCACACCTAGCACACACATGTCCATAGTGAAAAATCTTGCACAAATTCCTAACCTGCAGCACGTGTAGCTTACCTTGCAGAGAATAGGCAGAACGTATTATCCACATCAGCTCCCCAATCTGACATGGCATCTCTTGGTAACTCCACACCCAGGCGCTGTGTGAACTAGTGATAGCAGGAAGAGAAAAGGGAACCACATGTCCCCCTTTTAGGGCTTCAGGCACAGATGTCCCAAGCTAAACTTAATGGGTGATGTCAGAAATCAGTTGTAGGAGTGAACTGTGAATGCCCGAGGTCGATCCTGACACTAGCTTTTTCCAGAAATAACCAAATATCTTGACATGCCCATTGCTCTCTCCAGGCAGTTCCAAATCATTATTAAGTAAGTCAGTCTGTTTTTTTTTTTTTTTTAGAAATGAGAGGTAAGGAATTCTGTAAACCTGTCATAATTAAACTTACCAATCTTACATTGTCAAAAAAATTATTAAGTTTACCTATTATATTATTCCGAAATTAGCTGGTGCCCCAGTAGATGAGCCTATTTTGTGAAAATGTACTCCCCATTTTTCTTCTGTTATTATTTTTATATATTTCAAAATTGGCAAATATGGAGCATTTTTGTAAAATAATGCCTTCAAAGTCACAAAACAAACTTTAATAAGGACACCCACAAGCAGTTGTGTTTTAAATTTAATTTACATGCCCTTTACCATCAGACGCACACACTGAACATATGCTAATAAAAAAATTATGTTTATAGGCATACAGCAAAACATCAAGAGATTATAAATGTCAAAACTAACTAAAGAATAAAAACTGATGAAACTTTTTTTAATAGATCATTTTTAAATAGATAATAGGTCATAAATACATTGTATTCTCTCTGGTGGTAGTGTACCTTTAAAGCCGTGGTGATGAATGATTAACTATTTAATCCAGTAGATAGCAGAGGAATCAAGACTGTCTGTGTTTTTAGTAATGTCATGTTTTTCTCGCCTGACAAATATTGGCCTTGGCAAACATGGGTCAGGTTTACTGTGAATAAAGTCTGAATGGCCCATAAAGTGTTTTTTGTTTCAATAGGGTTTTGGCTGCTAATGTATGGTTTCTTACGTGCATTTTAATTATTTTATTTACAAGTCGTTCTATGTTTTTTTTACTGGTTTAATCATCCTACATTTACCAGTGAAAATATCAGTCCTGCAGTAAACATTTGTTATATATCCCTAGTAAACCTTTCTGTCATAGCCATGTACGGAGCTTTGCATTAGAATGTAAACCCAGTGAAATTTACCATTAAAACCTCAATATTACCATCAAAAACTTTAGTTTAAAAAATACTAATTTAAAAGTGAAGTACAAAATATTTTTTTTTTCTTTAGTGATAATATGTGTATAAAGAGATCGATGTGATTTATGTTTTTCTTTGCAAACATAACAAACTAATTGAAAGTTTTGCAGATGTGTCCATAGAGATCATAATAGCGGATTGACACAGCAATTTGGCTATCCATTAGGATGTGCCTAGGTACACCCGGCACCCCTCTTGTAAATGGTTATGCTTTGTTATAGTACATTTTATAAATGTCTACTTAGTTAAACCCAGGAGAGGGCTAGCATGGGTGGAAAGTGCTCCTCCACAACCTGGTGCTAAACTATATTATGTAACTTTGTTCTTTTACTATTGTATTAAGGTTCTTGTAGTTCTTGTAGTACTAGAATAATTTTTTTTTGTTTAATATACAATTAATAAAGAGAGTGGAGTTTGGTCTCAAATTGGGCTATTTATTTGCAGTTGTCGCCAAGCCTAAAGCTAACCTTCCCCTGGTTAGAGCATGTAACCGATGCTCTACCTTGCAGGGCCGGTGCTATCCAATCACCAGCCCTGCTATGTGCCTTCACGGATCTGAGTGGAGATCAGAGATCTCCCATACAAGCCTGTTTACAGCTCCTCTGGGTCCTCCTCTTGCGAGCTTGGAGTGTTGCCATGGTTATCATGGCAACGCTCCAAATCTCGCGAGAATGAACTCTAGCCTCAGGAGCTGCAGGCTAGAGTTTACTACCCACTAGGACCACCAAGGATTCAACACTAGGACCACCAGGGATTTCAGGAAATATCCCCCCTAAAAGGTAAGAAGGGAGCTGGGATATAAGGTATTATTTTAATTAAAAAATATATTTATATTTGCTTTAAGCTACACATTCTCACACACACTGTCTCCTCCCCCCAAAGCACACAGTGCCTCCCCCACACACACATACTGCCCCCATACACACTCATACTGTCCCCATACACACACTGCTCCCCTCAAACACACACACTGCACCCGTCACACACACACCACCCCCTATACACAAACTGCATCCCTCACACACACACATACACACCCCATACACAAACACTGACCCCCCATGCATAAACTGCACCCCTCACACACACGCACACACACACACACACACTGGCCCCCCACACAGACACTGCATCCCTCACACACAGACATTGCAACTCTCTCACACACAAACACAGCACCCCTCACACACACACACACACACACACACTGCACTCCTCACACACACATTGCATCTCTCACAGACACTATACCCCTCACACACACACACACACACACACACACACACATTGCAGCACACACACACACACATTATTGCCCCTATCCTCTGCTACAGGCCCTCTCCTGGTAGACCCCAGGTAAGTTGTCAAATGGTTCTTAAATGGTTTGACTGCTTACTCTGGGAGGGCGCCACGGCACTCCTGGGACCATAACCATTATAGAGAGCTGTAGTGATTATTGTGCCTGGATTGTGCCTGTAAATAATCTTCAATTGCCTCTCACGAGATTCGGTTTTGGATCCGCCCCTGATGTAACATATATTTTAATAGAAATGCCTGCTGTGGCCAATACAAAATCAGATCAGAGCTGGGAGGTGTAGAACAGAAACAAGTGCAGTGTAAGACAGAGATATGAAAAAAAACTGGAAGAAAGGGACAAGAAGATAGACTGGGGAACTGGGCACTCAAATGGCAGATGAAATTTAATGTAGAAAAATGCAAAGTTATGCACTTCGGCGTAAAGAATGCACAAGCAACTTATACCCTTAATGGAAGCGAATTATGGATAACAACACACGAGAAGGACTTGGGAATTGTTGTAGACCACAAACTATGCAACGATGCGCAATGTCAATCAGCAGTGGCTAAGGCCGTAAAGATATTGTCATGCATGAAAAAAGGGCATTAATTCTCAGAATAAGAATATAATTTTGCCTCTTTATAAATCAACCACCTCTTGAATATGCTGTGCAATTTTGGGCACGTGTTCTAAAGAAGGATATTATGGCACTAGAAAAAGTGTAGAGGCGGGCTACAAAATTTATAAAAAGAATGGAATATTTTAGCTATGAAGAAGGATTAACAAATTTAAACCTCTTTAGTTTAGAAGAACATCACCTCAGATGGGATATGATAACATTTTACAAATATATCCGGGGCCAATACAAACATTGTGTGGAAATATATTCACAAACAGGACTATACATAGCACACAAGGTCATGCGTTTAGACTGGAAGAAAGAAGATTTAGACTAAGGCACAGGAAACTTTTTTTTTTTTACTGTAAGAAAAATAAGGATGTGGAATTCTCTGCCTGAAGAAGTGGTTTTATCAGAGTCCGTACAGATATTTAAACAGCAACTAGATGCATACTTGCAAAAACAGAATATTCAAGGATATAATCTTTCAACAATGCTTGATCTAAGGATAGATCTGACTGCTATTCTGGGGTCAAGAGGGAATGTTTTTCCTAGTTTATTGCAAAGTTGGAAGTGCTTCAAACTGGGTTATTTTACCTTCTTTTGGATCCACAGCAAAAAAACTAATGTGAGGACGGCTAAACCTGATGGACACGTCTCTTTTCAGCCTACATAGTTCACATGTAACTATGTAAGCTAGAAAGACAAGGAACACTGGCATCGGAAGAAATATGAAACGCAAAAGACATGGGAAAATGAGATTAAGGGGGGCATTGGACACTGTGGGGGGCACAAGCAAATTGGATTTCTGCCTACGGTGGTAAAAATATTTACACCTGCTCTTGCTCTATGAGCTATTCAAACAGCACAGATGGTTTTGAATCTTGGAGTGTTGTTTTAAAAACACAGTTTTACGTTAACTGCTTTTCAAACTCTCTTCTAAAGTCAGCTCTGTTTTGTAACACATGGAGCGTGTACAAGAAATCTAAAATGACATGTGGTGGTGGGAAAATGATACGTGATCAAATGCAAGCGTGTTTACATTGGGCTGCGTTCACCTGGATAAATCTCAGATATGCAGAGACAAAACTAATTCCTGTTTATTTAAAAGGCTCCTGTCCTAATGATTATGTGAAGTGGTCTTTCTGTTGAGAACGGCTAACAAGCTAGGAGAAGTTCAGAAGTTCACAGCAGATGCCTAGAACCCTCTACTTTTTTCCAATTAGATTTTTTAAACCAAAGAAAGCTTTACTGATGCTTATGTTCTGCTTGACCACGTACTGACCTCCTTTTTTGGAATAATGAAATATAAGCCTATTTTCTGAAATTAAATCAAATTCTTTTAATTCAGACAATTTATGAAATAATGCAATTATCCAGATGGTTGTTAGACTTTGAAGTGAAATAGACTTCAAAATATATATATTTTTTTCTTCTGTTTGCAGTGTAGCAATCCATTTTTTTTGCTATGCAATCTACATTTCTTTCAAACAAGGTGCACAGTAGTCAGCAGGGTCCTTTTTAATTAGTTTTAAGCTAAAACTTAAATACGCGGCTGGTGTTAACATGTCCAGTCAGGGCTGGATTTACCCTCTCGGCTGCCCAAAGGCCAGTCTTCTCCCTTCCCCTCTCTCCAAATATATATCTACATATATTACACATTCGTACATGCAAAAGGTTGGGGTACGTGATTTAAATACATTAATGCAAGGTTTGTCGCAATGTTGCTTGTGTTGTTGCATGTGTGGGATGGCTGCTTGCAACGTTGCTTTTGTGAGGCTAGACTGTTTGTGGGGTTGTGTTTGTGTGTGGGGATGATGCATATGGTGTTGTGTATGTGGGGGAAGCTGCTCGTGGGGTTGCAGGTTTTGTGTGTTTTGGGTTGTTTGGGCTGTAGTGTGTGTCTTAATGGGGATAGTGGCTGTAGTCTGTGGTGGAGAGGATCCAGGGTGTAGTGTGTTTGTTGCCGCCGTGCCTGACCCCACATCAAGAGAATTGGCTGTGTGGCAAGGGAGATCATTGATTTCATGGCGGGCCATGCCGCCCCTCACTTGCCTCCTCCCTGAGACCAGGGCCTTGGTGACCATCTTGCCCTATGTCCAGTCTTGCTCTGCCACCAGTGAGCTAAATAAGAAAGGTTTATAAAGTTTCATATTAAACATCACTGTTTAATGTGTTATGTTTGAGAATAATTATAAACTAGCAATCTAGAGCCTTGTAATCTTCATAACTGGAATTTTGCCTTGTTCATTCCAGAGAGATTTTAGCTATGTGGGAAAGTGGTTGAGATTAGACTTGTGCATAGTAGAAAAATTTGGTTTGGCTGAACTATTTATTTTTCTTTCTTTCAAAAACGAAAATGGAGTTGTTCAGGACCTCTGACGCTCATTCAGTTGATATGCAGAATAAATAACGGTTCAGGCACTCCTGGATAACATAGCAGCTTTATTGGTGCAAAAACAGCAACATTTCGACCCTACAGGGTCTTTATCAAGCTTGATAAAGACCCTGTAGGGTCGAAACATTGCTGTTTTTGCACCAATAAAGCTGCAATTTTTTTTTGTTATCCCGGAGTGCATGAACCGTTATTTATTCTGCATATCTTGGAAGGAAGGCCTGGCCAGCCTTGGTTTCAGAGCACCTGGGTTACCTGGTGAGTGCGGTATCCAGTATGTCTCTACTCATTCAGTTGATGGCTCGTCTCGTCCAAAATTGTCCATAAAAATATTCAGGAAAACAATGCGAATGAAGAAAAAAAAGGGCATGAAAATGGGCCAAATCAGTGTACTGCAACAAAATATAAACATAACAAAAAATCATGTATATATTTTGCAGGACACTGCAAGGAGCATTTTCCCGCTATTTTTATCACCGTTGAAGTGAGAAAAAATAACCAACAGATGTAATCTGAGGATGAGCAGTAAATAAATAAATATTGACTGTTTCTTTCATTTGATTTATTAGTTTATTGTGATCCTACCCGGCACTGGGGGGGAGGTAGGGGGCAGATGTGCCTAAAATTGGAACCCACAGAATACCACCGCTATGCTCCGGGGTCATGCACCTCAGGGGTTAAAATTTTATCTTAACCCCATATGTGTTTCTCCTTTATCAGAGTCACATCTGAGTGGCTATCTCTTGCTTTATTTCCCCCTACATCGGATTACATGGGAGGATACCCTAGATCAGCGATAGGCAACCTTTGTCACTCTAGATGCTGTGGACTACATCTCCCACAATGCTCTTACACCCATAATGCTGGCAAAGCATCATGGAAAGTGTAGTCCAAGACATCTGGAGTGCCAAAGGTTGCCTATCCCTGTCCTAGATTGTTAGATTGTTTGTATCACCAATTGTAGCCCGTTCTTGGGCATACTGGGGACATGTGCTATTTGCTGACTTACTTCATACTGTAGCCATGTTGACATTTGGCATCTATTTCCCACATATTTATTTTGGTGTGTGTGTATGTTTGATGCATTACCCATTCTCTGTACAGACTTTGGCATCATATGTACTAAAAAGCAAAATATTTTGCACTGTTTTCATTTACCTGCCAGCTAGTGTTATGATTTTAGATCACACAAGCTTTGCCCCTGTCAGGCTCGGCATGCATGCTCTAGCAGTTGCTATAGCAACAAGTTGGAACGCCAGTTGTACAGCCAGTCTCATTTAGGGGGAGCCCTCATGGGGCCTCAAAATGGTCACACCCCAATTCGGGCCATTCACGTTATCCATGAGAGGGGTGAGTATCTGGTTCTTTGCTGTTATATTTTGGGGTATTTAAACATGTTGTTCATTTTGTTATGTTGTCCTCATGAAAGTTTTGTGGTAAAACTGAAATGTGGACTTTATTTTGTAAAACTGCGTTGTTTTTTTTTTATAGTCCCTGGAGTGCCATCTTCTGGATTATATGTTATATTGCGGACAGCCACCGGGCACTAAACAATTTTTCATAGAGTGCAGATTTTCTGATTTTTTTTTTTTTTATATATATTGGTTAAATATATAAATTAATAAATATAGATTTATTTATTTTTTTACTCTTTTTTTTCCCCATCTATTGGTGACTTCTTACTTGGCTTGTGAATAAAATCAACATTTAGTAACTGTCCCCTAGCCATCAATCATCTTTTTTGTCCCCATCAATCATCTTTTTTTTGCTGCCTTGAACTCCGAATCTCCAATGAAATGAACATGTTTTGCTCGGTAACACATCCATGTGGTGTTTTAGAGATAATGGAATTTGGCCACATGGCAGATCGTCCTAAATTTGGGTGAATTCCATTTTTTACACAATAAATGCCCAAGTCTAGTTGAGGTGCATAGAAAGGTGACATGACAAACCATAAACAACCACGGAGACTGGTCTTTGTAGAACAGGGTGTAGATACATTGCACTCCATACGGAAGACTAGTATGGCTTTTAGTGTGAGTTATCAGCCCTTACCCTTTTATTATTGGAATTTATAAAGTGCCAACATAGTCCGTTGCACTGTACATTCAACGCAGACAGACAGTGCTGTACAGACAAACCAATACAAAAGGAATGTAGGACCCTTGGAAATGTATAATAAAAGAATAGTTTGAAACTCAGATGTGATTGAGCGTGTAATATGTTAAATAACGTATCATCATATACTAATTTATGGCAACATCTGTTAATCATTCCCTGACTCAACCTAAAATGCTTGCCATGGACTCAACACATGTATTATCTATTTATTGTAAAATGTATGTCAAAAGAAAATCTGTTCATTATTGGAAAGTTATTTTGTTGTAATAATAAAATAATTTATGTTGGCTGAATGCTTAATTGTTTTTTCATTTTTTCTTTTTCTATAGTAAAATATTATAAATAAAAAATGTGCAGTACTAGTGAACAGTGCTCAGCGTTATTACAAAGTAAAAATGCCAATTAATTCCGTAAGTGTGGATTTCGGCGTCTGCTATTTAAATCAAAGTATGGAACTATTCTTGTTTTAGAAAATGCGTTTGAATAGTTTAATTATTACCATGTTCTTGTTTTGCAGATTGAGCTACATAAATCACGCAGAAGATCTAGCCTCTAAGCTACTCCAGTGTTTTCCAAAAAACAGACTGTCCGCACAAACAGCTCTGAACCACGATTACTTCAGTGATCTCCCCCCGCGGCTATGGGAATTAAGCGATAGTGAGTGCACAAGCATGTTCTATTTCTGTTTTATTTTATTCTGTTTTTTTTGTGGTTTTAGATTTATGTAAAGGGGACTATTGCATTTTTAAAATGTTGCTAGGGAGGATGTTTTTGAAGTTTGGTTATTTACTTCGATAGGGAATTTAAGAATGTCATTCTAAGAGTTTAAACTCATTGCAATGGTAATCTTACAAGAAGGACTCTGTCACTGTGCCCCTACACGCTGTGGATCATAACTGCAATTATTGGCAAAAACTGTTGCAGCTATGATCGTGCACTTTCAATGACTGATCTTCGAGAAGAAATTTTTCTTCTTCTTTTGCAGTCCAAGATCCATCTTGCATAACCATTCCTCTCCAGTTCACAGGTAGAAATTGATTGGCCATGACTCACATGCACAGTCATCAGGTCGTCCAGCAGTAGTTATGACTAGTGTCCAATTTAGAGAGAATGGAGCTGTGCATAAACTGACAGCAGCTGCTGTATGCCTTCAGTTAGCTTACAGAGCTGGAATCCAAAAGATCAGCATAAAACTCTATGTTGGTGTCCATCTTCAGGAGTTCATTTTTAAGTAAATTTATTATCACTTTTTAACATTTGTTTTTATGTATTAGCAATGGCTGTTAAAATGTAACCCACACTGATGAGCAAGTTGAAATATAATGTAATTTTGTTTCATAACGTTGCTCCTCTCTATAGCAATAATTTGCTGTTAAATCATATATTTAAAGGAACACACCATTAAAATGTAAGTTTAAAAAAAAATTAATTATGGAGGCAGGAGTGTCTGGATGCTCTCAGCCTATCCGTGGCCAATTACGGTAGCTAACTCTTCCTCATACTACACTGCACAGAGGAACTGAAGCCAGAAACAGATGTGCCTAACGCTTGCACCAACATCCGGTTTAAACCATTGCCATATGGGTTAACCACTGAAGGTAAGTAGTCGACCAGACACTCCTGACCTCATGACAAATTAATTTAACTTAAGATGTTATGGGGTGAGAGTGCCCCTTTAAAGGAAAATAATTGACTGTATTTTTGTTGTGATTTAATTACTTAATTAGAAAATGTATTTTGTTTAGCAAGCTTTATAAATCTCTATACATTTTATGCATGTGATAGTTAGCAAATACAATTCACAACCACATGTACATACACACACAAATTTAGTTGAACATTCTTATAGAGAGCTTGAACAGATATACAATGCCCTAAATTAGAGTCGTGATCATGTGTGAGCTCTGCTAGTGAATAGTAAAGTATTTATTGAGATATTTAAGAAAGAATTTGGAGGAAAAAAAAAGTATAAGAATATTCAAAGTGGTTCATGTGAAGTAATTCGAGAACGAAGTGAGGTATGATGATAAGAGTAACTTTGACATGAGGAATGAAAATAAATTGTGTTCTGCTATAGCAGCTATAGTCGTATAAGGGTGTTGAGAAAGACACATTTTCTGTCGGTTTATGTATTAGGTGGCAAGTCAGAAAAGCAAAGGAGATTAACAAGGGCAGAATGGAACATTCTGAAATTCAGCTAAATGGATTAAGACTGTTCTGGCACAAAAATATAGTTTTTCATCATGCGCATTCATGGTTTCATTTATTGAACACTAGTCACTACTAATCATTAAAAAAGGCCACATTAAAAGTTAATCGAAAGAACTTAGAGATGATCTAGCCATCAACTTCAACAATATTAAAGAGGAACTGTCACTTTCCTGGCTTTTTAAAAATCATGTTTACTTCATATTCATAAGAAAAATTGATCTGGAGGTCTGAAAGGTAAAATAAAAAGTAGAAAGCCACAGTGCTATACTTGCTTCTATCCTGAAACGAAGTACCTCAATTTTGGCTCCATGTCAATCATTGCTAAAAGCTATTCCCTTTGGACCTGCCTGTTGGCATATAGAGAACACAGAGAATAGAGAAAAAACAAAAAAAAGGAGATGTATGAACGTGTTCGGTTTTAAAAAATGGTGCGATAATGTAAAAAGGGGAGGAGTCACCAGTGGCATGTATCTGCTGGTTCTTCTTGTTTCTATGGTGATTACCCCACGTTTAGTACTTTAGGCTGCTTTTCGGAACACATTGATAAATCTGCCACAAATGTTTCCCTTTATATTTTTTAAGTAGAAGGAGTGTCCCGCCTAGATTGTGATGTCAATTGTTAGAGGGACACTATAGTTATAAGAACAACTACAGCTTACTGTAGATGTTCTGGTGAGTAAAGTCAATTCCTGCAGCCTTTTTAATGTAAACACTGCTTTTTTGGCAAAACCTCTGCATGGAGATACTGAACTTTCCTTAGACAGATGCATTGATTCTATGAGGAGTTGCTGATTGGCTAGTGTGGTGTTTGGCCCTGCCATCCCCGCCTTCTTGGCTGAAAGCCAAGGTAAAAATGATTGGTTGAGATGATCAATTCTGCTGATTTCAGCCAAGGAGGCTTAGAAGTAAGTTAAGTTTTCTTATTATGTAGGGGAAGCAAAAGGGGGGCCAGGGAACCTTCTTTTTTTTTTATAACCCCTTTGGGTCAGTAATACACTTTTGTGTTTCTAACCCTATAGTGTTACTCTAAATATTTAATATACATGTAAAAGAAAATTATGCATCAAATTAAAAAAGTAATTTTCAATTTTGTATTTAATTTTCAGAGAAGCTCCATTTAAAACAATAAATGCAGCCTAGGGATTTGGAGTGAGTTAGAGACAGATCACAACACCAAGTATAACATAGTGTTTATGTACTGGTAAAATCCACATCCACTTCTAAATATACATAAGGCTGGTGTGCATTTCACTTCTTGTACATTTACCTGTATCCTTTCTTGTGGTTGTGTTGGAGATGAATGCTTTTCTGAATACTGATAAAGATTTGTTTGAAATCTGAAATGCTATTTTGCTATAAGGAATATGAAAGGAACCTGTATCTTATTTTGTGAGAGACACAGAACAGTGGAAAAAGGTTCCCGTAGTTCTTCTGCAAGACACGTGTTAACATAAAAAAAGCTTTAGATGCGTTCTCACCCTCAACAGATTTTATCCAAGGATATTATAGAGGCATAGAGCTGTTTAGGATAATATTATGCTAATCTTCTGATTTACAAGTTAACTCCAATGGGTTTTAAATTCCATTTTAGAATTTTGTAGAGATTGTGTAGCTTCTGTAGTTAAATGTTTTTACTTCATAACTTGTCACAGAAACATCACTTTATCTCAGTTATGGGTAGAGATTATCAGTAAGAGCTAACTAAAGCAGGGGTCAGACCTATGGTACACGTGACATACATGGCTCAAAGGGTGTGTTTGCATGGCACATGAGGCTACCAACCCCAAATGGGCCAGATGGGGAGACCAGAGGATCTACCCAGACAGTCCAGAACGCGCCCAGCGCCCAGAGCTCAATTTGAATCTGTGGATTACCATAGCAATGACCCCACTTACTGGTAAAGCATCAGACCGCACAAATCATGACCTGAGTAAAGTTCCCACCCACTAACAACACACTTGCAGACATCCCACACACAACATCACAAACAGGGGTTGTCTGTGTTGCTTTGTGTGAGGGAGTCTATAAACACACTGTTAACATCACAGACAGCTCACATACACACAATACAACTAATAGCCCAAATACAACACTACGATTCACCGCACATTGCAAGTACTATAAGCAACCCACATACACACACGTAATGTAACAGACAGCTCACACAACCCTCGACAGCCCACACACATACATAACACAACAGTCTATGTACATATGCACAATACTGCGCACAGATCACACTACACATAAAAACATTATAAGCAACTTACATAGACACACTACACATCACATAAAGCATGCTTGGAAGACCAGACACTCCATACACTTGCATAACACAAAAGACAACCCACATACACACACACACACAGTACCACAAACACCTCACATACATGCAACAGCTTAGAAAGTCCCCATTACACACAAATATTAAAACGCAATTCACATACAGAACACTTATCACAGACTACCCACAATTAAAACCACGGACAGCTCACACACATGCATACCACAAAGGGCTTATACACATACTTCACACATCATGCAGCCCACATACACGCTCACCGCTACAAATACCACAAACAATCCACATAATACTACAACCCAACTACAAACTGGGCACATGCATACATAACACAGCAAGAAGCTAATACACACAATATCATTAACAACCCATGCACATTTACACAACACCACAAACAGTCCACATTCACATGCAAAACCCTACAAGCAAACCGCTCTACACACAATACCAGAAGTAACAATGCATACACAACACAACACATAGTCTATATATACACTCCCATAACACCACAGAAATCCCACAGTAATATACCTTTATTCTGTCTCCACAATCTTAATTTCTTTGTTTCTCTGTGTCACAATACATTTAGAAAAAAATAAACACACTTTATTTTTACCACACTGTTCTGAGCTCACTAATTGTGGAATGCATTATTACTTCTGTAGATTTCAAAACTTTAAACATACTTTTTAATTGACACAGTAAGGACCCTAAGTACTACAGATAGATAGTAAGTTAACTTCTAAATGGCAGACTACTGAGCAAAGCAGGGGCATAATCTATACACCAAAACAGCTAATTAAGCTAAAGTTATTTTGATTCAATGTTTATTTTTTAAAGAAAGTTTTAAAATATCCAAACAGTTTGATCCAAAAATTTATTTAAAGGGAAACTCCAGTACCAGGAAAACAATCTGTTTTCCTGGCACTGCAGGTCCCCTCTCCCTCCCACCCCCCAGTGAAAACCCCTTCACTAACTTACCAGAGGCATCGACATGTCCCATGTCGTTGCTTCTACCTCCGCCACCGCTCCTCCTCTGTATCACGTCGGCCGGTGGGCGAGACTGATCCCACCCACTGGCCGAGGAGACCTAATGCGCAATGCTGCGCATGCGCATTAAAGCTCCCCATAGGAAAACATAAAAAATGCTTTTCAATGCTTTCCTATGGGGAATTGAGCGACGCTGGACGTCCAGCAGCGCTCTAGCACAGGTTTTCTGTGCTATGATGCAGGAAGTGCCCTCTAGTGGCACTAGAGGTGGAGTTAACCCTGCGAGGTAATTATTGCAGTTTATAAAAACTGCAATAATTACACTTGCCAGGGTTAAGAGTTGTGGGAGTTGGCACCCAGACCACTCCAATGGGCAGAAGTGGTCTGGGTGCCTGGACTGTCCCTTTAACTTTTATAACATTTTATCACTTATTGTCGGTTTTCCTATAGCATTGACAGGTGTGGATTAGTCCTTACTTCTGGCTAGAAACCATCGTTAAGATTTTAGTTGTATGCTGCTAGTGAATTGGGGATGCTTTAACCTCTTTATACGTGCTTGTTGATTCTTCTTAATGATGTAGTATTTAATATGAATAACCACATCCACAATTTCCTTTCGGGCAAGCATTTTAATCAAGATATACTAACTTACCAATACGTACACACACTTTTGGCGTAGTAAAATACTCCATTTCATGCATCTAAAATGCAGTTTTTCACGTAGCAAGGACAACTCATTTATTGGTCTCTCCATAAAACCTGAAAGGAATGTGACATACCCAAAATTGCATTCTTTTTTCCTATCACACTCAACACCACCACCATTTCCTTGTAGCAATCCTATATTTGATGAACTATGTCTCCCCAAAATAGACATTGCAATCTTCTAGCTCTAGAAGTCTGAAAACAACAACAAAAAATATTATGAATAGAAATGTAGACATGAAACACTGATAAAATAAAGAAAAGCTGCCCCAACAATGGGTTGAGAGGGTTGATGAAAAAAAAGAGCATAGCTATTAAGTGTGCATTGACAACCCAAAACATCTGTTGTTCTTTTCTTTCCCAATGTCCCCAGAAATATTGTGTGAATATTCTAAATAGAGGGACACTAGTATAGAAAAAAGGAACATATTAATGGGGATCTGTTCATCCTAATGCCAACACTTACGAAGAAAGAGAATTGGACACCATAGTTTGATTAATTGTTGCAGCCCCTTACACCCCCCCCCCTTTATTTTTCAAAACATAAAACATACTACGCATAAGTGCTGTTCTTCCTTTTAATATCAAAGGAAAGTGAAACCAAAGTTTTGTTAATGCATTTAAAGAGTATTTCAGAGAGTTCTATAAAATGTGTGAAAAGTCAATTTTATCCCTAGAATATGTGCAAAACATGAATGATATGCAAAGGAAAACAATTTTGAAGAGAAATGATTTTGTTGCTGGGGTGACATTGGTGAAGAGAACTCTGATTATTCATAAGTAAATGGAAACTCTTGTATGTTGTCCCTCCAGCAATGAAATGCACAAATATATAAATAAGTACCGAGCATTTCAGATTCTTTGAATTTTGAATGAAGAATCCTATCCCTCTTGATTTAACACAGTGTGACATGCAGAAAATGTAAAGATATTTCATTTTTTTTCACACGTAATAGTTTTCATTTTCTCTTCTGTTAACATAGTAAAAGGTTACAAACACTATAAGGCCTGTGAAGGTATTTTGGAAGTTACTGATACTTACCGTGTATTTATTTGGGTTAATTTACTAAATAGTTTATCATCAACCAATTTGCAAAACGTGTGCATTTGGCAAATAGTGTATAATAAAATAATTATATAGTGCCATCCTCACATAAATTTCTATAAACAGGTCATAAAGGCACTTAAAATGCCAGTGTCATATAGGTATACGTTTCATTATTTGTATATGTTGGAAATTCTGAAGTTATTCTATTCATAAATTAATTATGTTTCTGCACCAGCATTCATTGGCTTAAAAATACCTGTTCATTCATATCAAAGTGTCATGGTTTGAAGGGTTGTGCAAAGACTTAAAGGGACACTTTAGTCACCTGAACAACTTTAGCTTAATGAAGCAGTTTTGGTGTATAGAACATGCCCCTGCAGCCTCACTGCTCAATCCTCTGCCATTTAGGAGTTAAATCCCTTTGTTTATGAACCCTAGTCACACCTCCTGCATGTGACTTGCACAGCCTTCCATAAACACTTCCTGTAAAGAGAGCCCTATTTAGGCTTTCTTTATTGCAAGTTCTGTTTAATTAAGATTTTCTTATCCCCTGCTATGTTAATAGCTTGCTAGACCCTGCAAGAGCCTCCTGTATGTGATTAAAGTTCAATTTAGAGATTGAGATACAATTATTTAAGGTACATTACATCTGTTTGAAAGTGAAACCAGTTTTTATTTTCATGCAGGCTCTGTCAATCATAGCCAGGGGAGGTGTGGCTAG
The DNA here is from genome assembly GCA_933207985.1 of Pelobates cultripes. Taxonomy (NCBI): domain Eukaryota; kingdom Metazoa; phylum Chordata; class Amphibia; order Anura; family Pelobatidae; genus Pelobates; species Pelobates cultripes. The sequence goes on from OW240915.1 coordinate 42,331,413, forward strand.
GGCTGCATAAACAGAAACAAAGTGATTTAACTCCTAAATGACAGTGAATTGAGCAGTGAAATTGCAGGGGAATGATCTATACACTAAAACTGCTTTATTTAGCTAAAGTAATTTAGGTGACTATAGTGTTCCTTTAACCCCTTAAGGACACATGACGTGTGTGACATGTCATGATTCCCTTTTATTCCAGAAGTTTGGTCCTTAAGGGGTTGAAAGGGGATGAGTCACCAATGGAATATGCTTGCTGGTTCCACTGGTTTCCATGGTGATTGACTGTGTTTTAGTGTAAGTAAGAATGCCCTTAGTCAATCCTCTAGCTCAGAGCTTTTTGCTATTGAACCAGGGCTGGATTAACATAGGGGCTGATGGAGCTGCAGCTCCAGGCCCATGCCTATTGAATAGGCCAATTGGTTTAAAAAAATATATACATTTTTTTTTTACTACTCTTCCCATGTTCTTGCTTAAGTATGGGAACTTAAGAGGAATGTAGGGGAACAAAACTGGTGTGGACTGGTTGACAGGCTTCTGCCCGCTAGTAAGAAGGTAAGGAGAGGAGTGGACAAGTTAGTGCTAGGGGACAGTCCTTAGAAAGCGTGGAGTGACCTGCATCATTAAGAACATTTATGCCAAGCTTAGGGTGCTATATGCACAGTATGCCCTTGGTTGGTCATCCTGCATGATTGGCAGGCAGCCTGATGTGCACTCATGCAAGGCTGACCATCTAATTCTTTTGGCAGACACTCCCCCTTTTTGGGCATGTCCGTCCCTTTGGGCAGTTCTGGTTCTGGTGATTCGCATCAGTGGCCCACCCTTTTACCCTGCCCACCGACATCCTGACTCACCTGACTCTGCTGTTATGGGGTCTGGATTTATTTGAAAGATGAAAGCGAGAGATTAGCATAGGACATGTGTTTTCTAATAGCTATATCCTGTGAGTTTCCCACCAGCACCACCTCCACCAGATACATGGCGTTTGGGAGGTATAACTGTTTTAGTGTTTTCTGTCGATAAGATTCTGTAATTAGGCCCATCATAATTGTCCGCACCGGGGCTCTTAATCTGTCCTTGTATTGAACATATAAATACTGGTACAGCCTTTTTCCAATTCAATAATGTCCTATACTTTCCAGTACAACATTTTGTGACATTGGCGTGTTCAATACCAGCACTGCATCAATGCATGATAGTGTGTTTAAGAGTATATTTTTGCCTGAATTCTTGCATTTTATTTTATCTGACTTTACATTAGTCTAAATCTGTGTATAAACTTATCAAGTTCAACACTATGTTTCCTAGTTTAGCCTCAGTCCTATATTTGACACTAGTTCTTAGAGCAGCTTATCACTCTCAGCCAATGAGCTAAGATGGGCTTAAGTCAATGCACAGAGTGTGTGGTTCTCATGGGTGACTGCACCTGGTGGACTTCAGTTCAAGCAGCTCTCTCACCCCCTGCTCCCTCCAAACAAAAAGGTAAAGATAAAATGTTATGAAATGCTGATATTGACAGTGTTGGAATTGCACTGTAAAACTTTGCTAAGCCGTCAGCCATCACTAGTGACAGCTGATAGGGAAAGGGCTCTTTTCATAGCTGACGGGAAAAGGGAACCTCTTCAGCTCTCCGTTCTCTATGGAGGATACCACAGGAGCCTCCATAGAGAACGAAAAGCTGAAGAGGTTCCCATGGAAGCAGATGGTGGTGCTTGTGAGCCACCGCACTGAGCCCCGTGGTCACTGCACTGCAAGCAGCAAAATCACCATTGGGTGAAAACAGCTTGACTACTTACACTGGAGGGACTTCCACACACACACACACACACACACACCTGGAACTACACAAACTTTAGTGCATTGTATTGGTTATGTTACTTGGAGTGTTCCTTTAAAGGAACACTATAGGGTCAGGAACACAAACGTATTCCTGACCCTATAATATTACAAAAACATGTTAGTCCACTGGCCCTCCCTTACCGCACTTAAAAAGGTAGAAGTCACCTTTTTTCCAGCATTGTGTGGGTTCACCGGCACTGGCTTTGCCCATGATCCACCTCCATGGCTGAGATCATCAAAATTGCCAATCTCAGCCAATCATCAAAATTGCTGATCTCAGCCAATCCAATGCTTTCCCGTAGGAATGTCAGTGCTGTATGTTGTGCATCACTGACCCAGGAAGCACCTCTAATGGCTGCCACTGGAAATGTCCCTACGCAGCAATGCCTGCAAAATGCCTGCAAAAACAGACTATACACAGCAGAACAACTATTGTAAGCTGTAGTTATTCTGGTGAATATAGTGTCCCTGTATTAGAATTTAATGTGATTGGATTTTCCCATAAAACAGAAAAGCTTTACTTTTTCTTTATGCATAAATCTTACTTACTAATATTTTAATGACTTTTCCATTCAATTATGACTCACATATTTCCTTTTTTCTATATCACACATGATTTCATTAATTTAGGAACTTGCAGTTATCTTTTTGATAGTCAACCTGATTTTAAAACAGGCCAAATCTGCCACAATCCTTCCCCCCAGCAATGTATAGTAGCATTAAACTACGTTTTAGCATTATTGCACCCTGAAGTCTTCTCTGCTTTCTGCATTGTAGAACACCCCAAAACTAGCTCCTCTGGGCACAGATTAATAACGAAGGTCAGAATGAGCTAGTCTGTTTTCATAGGCACCATTGTTCAATATAAAAATTAAAAAGCCGTTGCTACCCCTTTAAGAATTAGGAAGTTAAATTAATTCCATTTTTCTTTTTATATCCAGCCTTGAGACCAAACCACTTCAGTTTGATAGTTTTGCATATGTGACATCTCAATCCGATCTGAATTAATGATTAAGCACAGCTAGGATTTTGATAGTCTGTGAATTCTGTATTCTCTAGTAGTACTTTTCACTTAATATGGAGTTATTACTCAGTCGCCACTTAGTTTATCAGTCAGTGGTTAAATCCAACCCTATCACTAAAGTAAATGCCTTCACATTATCATTCTGTAGCAGACTGTCAGCCGAGACTGTCTTGTCCTAGTCATTAACAAGCACAATGTATGCAGAACACCAGAGGGGAATTAAAACCACAAAAAATACCTCAGGGTGGTATTTTTAATATGAGAATTTAATTTGTAATTTCACAGATTAAGAATTTTGGCTGCATTAATCCTTTTATCATCTCACAGCAGGTTATTTGCAGAAGCATAACCAAAAGGCGATATTCATTGGCAGAAACACATCTTTGCATAACGTTAAACATCAGGAGCAGTGAAACCTTTTGAAGGGGGGAGAATAAAGATGAAAAATCATTATATTTTAAAGGAAAGGTTTTTTTTTTTTTTTCTTATTTTTTTTTTATTTTTTTGTTAAATGCCTCCAGTGAAACTTCAAGTTGCAGAAATAGGGTTTCTGTGTCTGCAAGATAATCATTATGAAACACAAATTCAGTAGCGGGGGTAAAAAAAATAAAAAGTGCTCTTCAGTTTTCCCTGCAATAACTCTGCCTTAAATAATCTCGGTGTACTTGTAAACACATCCAGAAAACAAAATGTTCCACACTTGGCACGAGCAGTCGGGAAACATTTTTTTTCTGTCTAATGCATTGACAACAATTTTGGTTTATCAAATACAAAGCATGTTTATTGGTTGATGAATTTATTTATTTTCATAAAATGTTTGACACCCTTCAAAATGTCAAATAATACAGTATTTGAAAGCTGTTAAAGCATTAACTTAATGGCATCTTTATGTCCCTGCAGTGTCTTCCATATTCACCGTACCAAATGTGAAGCTACATCCAGAAGTAGGAGAAAGCTTAAGGGTATTTGGGAAAAACAATAGTTTCTGCAAAAGTCTACCAAACAGTAAGCACTGATGATGACCTGAAGTGGAAATTCTAGGTACGTGTACACCATTTTGTTCTTGGTCTACTCTTGACATTTTCTTTCCATTCTGTCTTTGGTAAAGTCCAATAATGTACAGCTGTGGTCTGTAGCTAACATGGATAAATTATTCAACTGTGTCTTGCATCTGGTTGTCGTTGTTCCCATTTTAATTGGCCACATACCTACTGATAAAATGTAGCCTTGTTAAGGCGCGTGAGAAAGTATGACTGACATCAACACAACTTGTCGCTTATTTAGTTAGTCAACGTATACAATAAATACTCCTCACCTTTGATCTTTCATGCATCAGATCAGCCAACATCTTTTCCCTAAAATGCGTGTGCCCAGTCTGGCTTGGTACCATTTTAATATTGGGTGGGCATTGTGACAACTGATCAGTACATCATACGTTCCCCAGATTTGGCGGCTGTTCTCAGAAAGTTAGGACTTTCCTCCATCACAGGATTGGCTATCTATAAAGAAATTGTGGCACCCACAACCTACACTAGATCCCCGGAAGTTGACAAGCGCCATGGCAGGAGTTCGAAAAGTCCATGTGCCTGGCATATATTCTAAAACTCAACCAGCCTTTTAACAGTTGTTTTTTTTTGTAGATTTTTAGCAGCTATAATTTTATATTTTTATCAATAATAATGTTTCTTAAAACACTATAAATACATTTACATTTGTGTTTAAATATGTGCTTCTTTAATGGAAAGGCAGATCAGGCATTGAAAGATGCAGTCATTAGAGATATGGGTTTTCTATCAATATATCGAGCCTAATCTCTTAAAAGAAACTCTCACCAGACTCTCACCAGTCTGTTTACATCTCCATTGCTGGATTAATTCTCATTTTCCCAGAAGCTCATTCTCCGTAGACAAATCTCCAAGTCATCCTCTAACAATGTGACGTACACTCCCTTCTGTCAGGCATTTTAGATTCTATATTACCTATAACTGTCGCCTTTTGTTATACACAATACCTAGCTGAAATCTTCTTGAATCATGCTTTTTCAAGATAACCTTTGAATGTATTGCACTGTAAAAAATATTCTATATTACTATTGTATGATGATTATAGGGATGATCTTCTAGCTTTGGTGAAGGCAAAAACAGGGTTTTGGAGCGAGAAAGACTCTACTAACTTTGGGTTCAAGTTGAGCTTATTGCCCTTTCACACACATGATGATGTGTATCTGCAGCTTCTGTGTTTAATTACAGTTACATTCATCTATAACAGTGATGGCTAACCTTGTGTCAGGGTCTTACCTGAGTTGGGAGTCCAGTAGGCAGAGATTTGTGCTCACCCTTGCAGATATACACAATCCAAGGTGATAAGGTTAGAAACCACCAGGACTGTGAATCTGTGCACGGGGGCTGTGCATGAAAGGTGCTCCAATTTGCAGTACAGACAAGGACACAAGCAGAAGGATCGTTGAGGATAAGCCAAAGTCAGAGGATGCAGAGGTCAGGATAAACAAGGAGGAAAGCCAGGGTCAGGAGCCGGGGTCAATCTGGAGAACAAGTATCTGGAGAACAAGTATCTGGAGAACAAGTATCTTGAGAACAAGTATCAGGAGACAAAACAGGAACAACACACAATCACCAGAATCAAAAAACTGACAAAGTTCCTAGGGCAAGGCAGTGTTTAAATACCTGGTTGATTAGCGATCTGCCTCAGGTGAAGCACAGGTATCAGCCACAAATGGAGTCCAATAGTGCTGCAAACAAAGCCAGGAATAACAAGGATAGAACATATTCAATAGAACAGCACCTGTTCTAAAGAAGGATATTATGGCACTAGAAAAAGTGCAGAGGCAGGCTACAAAATTTATAAAAGGAATGGAACATATCAGCTATGAAGAAAGGTTAACAAATTTAAACCTATTTAGTTTAGAAAAAAGTTGCCTGAGAGGGGATATGATAACATTATACAAATATATGCAGGGTCAACAATAAGACAGACAGGTTACCATATAGATTGTATGCATCAGTTTGACCCAGAAGTGGCACAACTGAGGCATGCTAATGGGGCAGGTAAAAGCATGCTCTAAAAAATTCAATACAACAAATATCTTGGTTGAAGAGAAATCAAAAACTGAAATTAGTTTTTAACGTATCCTTCCTGGCACAATGTATACATTATGTCTCACTATACATAGGCATATTATACTGATCTGTAAGAGAATTATTGTGGTTTTTACTAACCTGTGAATTATGAGAAACTGGAAGTGCAAATTTTGTTGCAAAATAGCTAACTCGGAAAAAGTCTCCAAAATTCTGCTATTCTTTTCAAATCATTATTAAATTGATATAAAACGTTAATTTCTGGACAGCTCTCAACTACGACACTTAAAGGATCACTATAGGGTCAGGAACACAAACATGTATTCCTGACCCTGTAGTGACTCACATATTTCTTATGATATCAGCCAAGGAAGCAGGGCATTGAATTAATGCATCAATATGGGGAAAGTTTAGCAAACGCTAAATGTCAGTGCTGTAAAAAAACACCATCTAGCCCCCCTGGGCCCCTCACGCCTTCCTAAATATAGCAACATCTTACTGTATTCAAGCCAGAAGCTGTAGATCTGCATGCTGTTTGCCTCAAAAAAACACAAAAAACAAGCAGTCTGACATCATCAGAAGTGGTGGCCTGATCCAATCACAATGCTTCCCCATAGGATTGAATGAGACTGACAAAGAGGCAAATCAGGGGCAGAGCCAGCATGATTCAAACACAGCCCTGGCCAATCAGCATCTCCTCATAGAGATGAACTGAATCAATGTATCACCATGAGGAAAGTTCAGTGTCTGCATGCAGTGGGAGGAGATACTGAATGTTTAGATGCATTTTAGGCAGCCATGACCCAGGAAGGATCTCTAACAGCTATCTGAGGAGTGGCCAGTGAAGTTATCACTAGGCTGTAATGTAAACACTGCATTTTATGTAAAAAGACAGCGTTTACAGCAAAAAGCCTGAAGGTAATGATTCTACTCACCAGAACAAATTCATTAAAATGTAGTTGTTCTGGTGACTATAGTGTCCCTTTAATGAGCAAGATAAACTAACCCTTGGTTATTTGCAAAATATTATTCATGCTCCAAGTTTCAAATGCAATCGGTACATAATTTTTTTAGTTATAATTTTTCTCATTTTAAAAATATCACTTTGATTATTTATTTTTTTATTATTATTATTTATTACACAGTTCATGGTTTTGTGAATAAATACTAATAAGTATTACTCATCGTGGCAATATGACTACTGTGACAGCATCAATGTGTTATTATTATTACAACAATTATTGGAATTTATATATGTCAACATATTCTGCAGTGTTTTACAATTTTCATATGGGGTGTAATAGCAAATTATACACACTATTGCAAATCTTAACAGGGACAAAAAGTTAATGAGAACCCTGCAACTCCTTCCTACTAGATCAAGAGGAGTTAAAGGAAGAAACATGTATTTCTAACACTATAGTGTTAAACTAACTGTTTGTTTCCCGGCTACCCTCTAGTTGCATTGAAAATATATTTATGCTTACCTATTCTCCCACTCCACGCCAGTCTCTTCGTGGCTGGCCCCGCCACCATGGCATCAATCTTGATGATCTCAACCAATCCAATGCTTTCCCATAGAAAGTATTGGAAGACTATTGCGCTTGTGCTGCAAAATGCTTTGCTGCGCCAATACGCATCTCTTCACAGAGATGCATTGAATCAGTGCATCTCTATGGGGAGCGTTCATCGTCGCCATCCAGAGCGTGTAGGCGCTGAATGTCAGTAATGTACATTGTGCAGCACTGACCCAGGAAGCACTAGTGGCCATCTGAGTGATGGCTGCTAGAGGCGTTACTTGGCAGCAATGTAAACACTGCCTTTTTCCTGAGAAATCCGTGTTTACAGTGCTAAGGCAGCAGCGACAGGCTAGAGACACCAGAACCACTACATTAAGCTGTAGTGGTTCTGGTGACTATAGTGTCCCTTTAATTAAGAATGAGAATATTTATATGTTTTATATCATATCTACCAAACCCCGTGTTTCAACACATCAGTTAGCTTTATTAACTTGTATATTAGCTTGAACATTTTGTAAAACCCTCTAAATTAGAATTATTACAAAATTTAAAACGCACTTTTCCTCTCTCTCTATAATTTGTATTACAGAAGTGACGTTATTGTAATTCACTCTGGTTACACAGTTGTGATATCATTTTAACAATTTTTTGATCATATTTATTTGTAAATGTTGTTCGTTTGTTTTGATCTCTTTCTCTTCACATTGGTATACAAAATGTGGTCCGCAGTGTAACCTATGTGTATTATGCTACATTCCAGGAGAGCAGAAAGAGCCCAATACACGTTCTTTGTGCTCATCTGACGCTTTAAGAATTGTCTTAACATAAAAGACTGTTTGAGTTGAGGAGTCTGATAGCATAGCCTGACATTTGAATGCACAGTGGACAATGTGTAAATGACAA
>OW240915.1:42344781-42377929 GCA_933207985.1 Pelobates cultripes
GGTCTATGGCTTCCCATAGACCCACCCCCACTGTGGGTGTGGCTAAGCAGAGATAACACACTTCCTTCTATCCATACTGATTTATACCTGTATGGGCATTGTGATAGACTGAAAATGGTCAGCTGGCACTCTCAGCAAAACATAGCCAGCCATTGCTGCTAAGGCCAATGGTTCCTGGAATCTGGGCAGCATTTCTCTTTGGAGTGCTGTACATATCGGGATTGACCCCTATACTGCCAGAGGTGTAACTCCTGCAGTATCACAGGGGCCTCATAAATCAGCCGGGAACTAGAGCTATGGGTGGCTAATGTTAAGTCTGTGCACAAATTGTGGCGGACGGTCAAGGCGCCACGCCACGCTGCCCCTGTCCTTTAGTGTGTCTTCCCCAACCTCCAGCAATTGGGGAACTTGGCCTTGGTGTTGGAGCGTAAGTTTTAGCTGTCTTAGCTGTTTTTTGGGGGTGGGGTGGGGCGTATAGTAGACCAGCAAGGTTAAGATTATTTTAACCAAAAACAGTGTTTCATGAAAGCGCTGTTTTTGGGTTGGTGTAACCCTTTAAGAAGCAATCCTATTTCTGCTTAGATGAATAGGATGTTAATACCCTCTATCTTAAATTATATACCCTGAATATAATGTTTTGCTAAAAAAAAAGCACATTTTACATAAGATACCTACTGAATTGGGTAGATTCCCCTAGTATTTGGAAAAAAACATACTGTGTTACAATCAACACATGACAAAAATTAATTCTTACAATAATGTGGCATAGGAATTTGAAAATTCAGTAGAGACCTGTACTCTTGGCTTCTGCATACTGTGGATACGTAATGGCAAATCAGAATGAAAATACGGTGTTTATTCTGTTACATGAATCTGCTTGATTCATTGTAATATGCATGCGTTCTACCTCTTCAGCACCCTGCCATACCGAATATTCTATCTGTATCTCTGGACCTTTCATCAATTTGAGGAGTAAGGACAGTCCTATTCAAAGAGAAAGATATGTCACACTAACCTAATACCTCATTATTCATACTTATTCTTAATATATGTTCAGGAATTAATATTATTACATTTTTTTAATGTAAAGTTTATATACGAAATACAAACCATGTATTAGATGCAGAGAATGCTTTATTTTTCTGGATACAGTATTTTGCAACATATATTATCATAAAATATTCACCGGAACAGCTTCTCAAATTGGTAAAATTAATTACTAGTTTGTAAGCGTATCCTTTGGGATTTTGTTATGAATCACAACTATATTATTAAATGCGCTTCCAGAGAAGCGGCAGAGCTGATGACTATATTTTCTGTTTAGATGGTAAAAGGTCCTTGTGATCAGTACGAGAAAAAAAAAAAAATATCTCAAACAAAAATAAAAAAAATAACAGGAAAAAAAAACTGAACATCTCTAAGGTGTTACTTACAGAATTATCTCTGTATGGGAAGAAATCAGTAATTACTGAGCCAGACATTCAGTGCTGTCCTAATTTTCCCACCAGCTTTTCAATGCTTCAGCTGCCTTGGAGACTAAAGTATTCTCATTAGGTAGCTGCACAGGCAGCTTGCAATGCGTCTGCTCATTCTGTCTATAGCTTTCCTTTTCTATTCTGCCTAGGGAGTGACTGTGAAGATCATTTTCAGGAATGATTGGCAGGTTAGAAGATTCGATCAGATGAGTTGCTCTTAGTGTGGGTCAAAAAGGCTAGTTAGCAGGAGCTGTCAAAAAATGCCAGCAGCATTTGGAATGGGAAATGTCATGACTTCCAGGCAGGGGGCCCCACCTGAAACAAAAAGCCCCCAGCTCATTAGCAAGTTGCAGGATGCAAACTTAACTGGAGGGAGCAAGGAGAGGAAAGATAATACCCAATAGGGAGAATTATTGTGAAGTGGAATTGATTTTGTGTATAATTTGTTTATCACTGGAGGGAACAAATCCTGTCCTTCTGACATATGCACAGGGGCTTGGACTGTGAATGAACCAGTTTAGCATAATCTCCAGGTCGAGCGTGCATCCAACAAACCCGGAGCTTGCACGAACTAACTGTGAAGATGATCGCTTCGTGTTGAATTAATTAGTGCTGACATAAATGCAAAGGGTTTACCTTGGAGAATGAAATTCACTGCTGCTCTTAGATAAACTCAAACCATTTTATTGTGTGACTTCATGTGAACAGCGTTCGGGTATATATTGAAAAAAATAATAAATAAGAGATTTGTTTACATTACTCGCCAATTAATTTGAGCAAAGTGATATATTGTTGCTCAAGGTCTGGCTACCATCATACTAATTTAATTATGCTCGCATTAGCCTGAGTAGAATACACAGTTGAATGTACGTCCACAATTATGAAGTAATAAATTCTTTTTATAGCAATTTTAGAATTTTCTTTTTCTTTTCATTACATGCACATTTTTTTATTTTATTTTTTTTAGCTACGAGGCTTAATTATTAACTTTGAGATTTTGTACTTTGTCAGTTACCATAGCCTTTGTTTGTGTTTTATAATTGTCATTTTTTTTTTTTTAATAATAATAATTTAATAAAAATTTTTGATAATGTCATTTCATATCTTTAGTATGCAAATGTGTCAATGTATATTATTTGCTTCCCTGGAGCATCTGCAAAAGTGACATTTTTCAATAGGTGCAGAAAATGTCAATCATTTTGTGCTCTGTTTGTGAACCCGCAGCTGGCTATCACATATTCCGTGCTGTGGTGTTGTATAGTGTGACTTATATATAGCGATCCACAGCAGATACATTGTTATTGCTATGGGAGTCCTACCCATTCTTCATCTATTTATGATCATGTCATTTTTAATTCCACCTACTCCCAGCTCACAGTATCTTATATACACTTTTTTGTTTGATTATTAGGGACAGGGGTGAGGCAAGGGTCAAAGACATCCAGGTGCAAGATATTTTTGTGCCTTTGTGAGTGTGAGTTTATTAGACCCTTCCTTCTCCCTTTACCTGTCTGCCCTGTTTTTACTGCTAGTGCACTGTCATATTTCTACACCCATCAGAAATCTATACGCATGTCCGGTGACGGAGTTCAGATGTTGCCTGTGCTGCACATACGTGCTAGCACTCCTGATGGGTAGAGAAATCTGATGCAGGCTGGGAGCATGCACGAGACCACCCCGTTACTCCCGATGATGAGGTATCAGCTTGAATAGTTATTACTCCACAGTGAGGTCCCCAACTGTCAAAGCATCATGAGAGTTGTACAACAGATGTAAATCTACCTTTTGGCAACCCTTGTGCTAGTGGGTCCAAGAAGGGCAATTCTTGAACCAGGGCTCTCTATATTATTTCCACTACCGAAGGACATAAAGTATTTCTGCAGTACATTGTGAACTGACCGCACCACACCGCCACTAACAGGAGGCCACCCAGCTTCCACCCGATGTTTATGTCATGCTTCTTGCGAAATCAAACTACTAAATCTCAGAGCCGCACATGTATGATGCTCGATCATGCCCTGGTGCAGTAACAAGCAGCATATTGATGTTTGAGACAAAAAAATTAAGAACGGAAAGAAAAAAAATGTTTGGGGAAAGAATATCAATGAACTGTAAATTAGATGGAGATATATTGCTCCCTAATGACACACATTGGTGGCCATAATCACTGCATGGATATTTAATCTCAACTGAACATTATCCATGTGAAGCATATCACTTCACAGAAATGAATATCCATAACAATATAATAAGCAATATGTCTTAGTTTCAATAAAGTTTTATTATAATGTTATATAATACAGTTAATAAAATAGATTGAAACATATGGGGGGACATCAGGAAAATCTTCCCCAGGACCGAATTAACATTAGGAGACCCTACCAATTTCCCACTCATTCCCCTCTGAAGTCTTACTGACCTTGGTAAGAAGTAAAATGGTCAGGATTGTCCCAGGAATATAGACATCCCTAGAAGTAATACATCAGTCATACTCTCATCCTCCCGGTTAGCTAAATTCAAATTTCATAGCACCAAAATGTAGTAGGTATACACATGTTTACATTTAAAAAATCTATGAGGATCTATCGCTTACTAAGAATCCATGACTGCTTTACATATTTGTATACACAACAAGTAACATGGTTACTGGGTTTCTGTGAAATTTAGCCTATCAGATCTAGAGGAGGGGTATTTAGGCCCAGTTCTCATCCTGCTCAGTGCCCTGTCATAGTTTCCCTTGTGGTTGTCCAAGAGTGCGTTATTGATTCTGGTAATTCTGGTTATTTGACTTTGACATTGTTTTTGACTTCCCTGTTTTCTGTCAGTCCTGACTCCTGGCATTTCCTTATCGTTGTGTCTCTTTCTGTATCCCTTGACCTCGGCTATTCCTGACTATTCTTTGGTACGTTAGTCCGGCCATTCTAAGGTCCGGTATACGTTACATATCAGTCCTCTGTGTTACACAATTCTACGTGCTGGATCATTCTGTAATCCTGACAACAGCGTAATCGGAGACATTGGTAAATGTTAAAAAGGCCGCAAAAAGTGGGTAGGTAGGAAAAGTCAAACCTGGACAAGGAAGAAAGTTTGAATATGGTTTTTATGTTTTAATAAGAGATGGAGAATGCGGGAAGGATGACAGTCAGAGTTTCCAGTGGTACCTGGGCCAGGAGAGTGGAGCTTGAGTCAAATGCTAAACTCCAAGTATTATGGGAGTTAAGATCTGTGTGGTTTACAGTGTGCAATACTGCCCTATAAAGATGTTTTTGTAAATAATAATTTTTTAAATAAGTATTGTTGTGCTTCTTTTTTTGTGTGGTCTTTTTTTTATGCTGGTTTACTTTAACCGCCATTTTCTTCCAGAGTTGATGCATAGTGGAATTCTTCCTTCGGTCAGGGATAGTTGACTATTTTCGATAATATTGACTATTTTACCTCACTGGTTATGTTTTAGGCATCTATTGTAGGAATATTTAGGTGTTTAGACCATGTGCAGGTAAACTGATTTCAAGGTTGTTTGTGTTGTCAGAAGATTGTTTTATTCATGTTTTTTTTTTTTTATGTTAAGGTAGATATGTACTGGTAGTGGCCTAGCAAAAAAGCGGAATTATCACATCAGTTTTATTATTGTCCTTCACTTCCTTTATTGTAGGGTCAATAGGTTAATTCTTTCAAAGGTCATAGGATCCATAACCTCGCAGGAGAGAAAGGGGTTCATTTAAATCCGAAAGACATTATTTGCAACTGCAGTAACTTTGCATTCCCATCCCCTTTTTAGGTGTATAACATGTATCACTGCGCATAGGTTATGTAATGTCGTCATACAATTACAGAGAAATAGTAAGGGTGGATGAACGTTATTTTATGCACATAAATGTGTACTGGTATATGTGAAAATGTTCTTTCTGTTAAGTTTATTGGTTTGAAAAATCCTTTTTAGTAGAGCTCAATTTCACAAGAAGCTGGTGAAAGGTATAGCCCGAAACCTTTCATTATTTCGTGACAGTTTTGCACTTCTTAGTTGAAAGGAACCACAAGACATTTTGACATTCTTGTCTTTTAGTACTAGACTGGAACCATCTGTCATAAATAACATCATCAATAATCCCTCTTCTTGGCAGCCCAAATGTTATGGTTAGTCAAATATAAATATAGGTACCTACATACACATACACACTATCAATTTCCAGGATGTTTACCAAATGTGTATCCATGAGGTATGAAAAATAATATAAATTTTATTTATATATATATCGTATTGTTTAGCATGACAAAGAACACAGTTTAGTGGTTTTGGAGAAAACAGAAAGACGGGAAGTTGGATATACCCAACACACGCTTCACCATTATGTATTATTTTATATCACGTGTCTTTATTTTAAGTTTTTACATTTTCTTGAATTTTATTTCCCAGCAGATGTAATACTGGAAACTGTTCACTGTCAATCTATCTGCTGTGCAACACAACTCTAACATATAATAAAACCCCCTATATTTAAAACATCTAGAATTAATATATGTATATATATACGTATGTGTATATATATGTATATATCTATATAATTTTTAAAAAATATTTTTATTAATATATAGGTATATATATAGTGATATATACGTATATATTTATGTATATAGATATATATATTATTTCGTTCTACGTGTATTTTGATATATATATATATATATATATATATATATATATTAATTTCACAATACAGTTAGAACGAAATAACACACATCTATATATTTTTAATTATTTATTTTTAATTATTTTTTTAATTTTATTTTTTAACGTATTTACATTTTTTATTTTTTTATATTATATATAAATATATATATAACAATAATTATATATATATTTAATCAGTATCAGTCTACGTGTAATTTGATATTAATATATATATATATATATATATATATAATTATATATATATTAATAGTAAAATACACCTAGACGGTGTACGTGTGTATATGTGTATATATATATATACTTAGATCATATATATATATAATATATACATATGATCTAAGTATATATTATTATTTTTTTACACCAATAAATGTAATTTTAATTTTATTTTCAGCCAGCAGGGGGACCACCTGTCATTACAGGCAGCCCCCCTGCTGGCAATGCAGCAGGCAGCCTACCCGGCCATGTGATTGTGGGGTCCTCGCTAGGACCCCACTCTCACATGGCCGGGGAGCACCGGAGGAGAAGGATCTGCTGCGGGGGGGCTCCCTGGGAGTCCCCCCCCACCGCGATCGCCGGCGTGGGACCGCCGGCGACCGGGTAAGTTAACAAAAACCGGAGGGCGTACAATTACGCCCGGCGGCGTTTAGAGCCGCCTATTAGAGGGCGTAATTGTACGTCCTCCGGTTTTAAGGGGTTAATTAGTAGCTCTTTAAAGTGATATAATGCCTATATAAACTTTGCATGTGCCGTATTACTTAAGCATCTTCTTTTTCTGTATTCTTCAGCTCTTACTTTCATTGACGTCAAAACTAATGTAAAAAGGGCCCTGGTGCAAGAATTTGTTTCAGACCTCCTCTAGTGCAAGGTTGGCCAAATGATAGGTCATTAACTACTGTGCACCTCCCACAATGCTTTGTCAGCTGGCGACTTACACTTTTTCCTTGCACGGTTGTATTTGTGAGCAGTGTTTCAGATACACATACTGACACAGATACACATACACACTGTCACACACACAAATGCACACGTATACTGGCATAAATACACATACATACTTACACTTACTGACATATACAGAGAAACAAACACCTACACACTGACATACACAAGCTAACACAGATATACATACACATTGATACTGACATATACACAGATGCACAAATATACACACACTAATACAAGCACAAGTCATTATTTCCTTATTTTTAGCCACCCTCTCGTTTCCAGACCTTTTCGGTGCAGAAGGGTGGCTTCTCTGGGGTCCAGTGGGTCTTGATGGCTGAGGATGATTGTAGTCTGGGGCTGCTGGGAGTCTGCTCCTTCCTCAGTGTGCCCCCTCTCTCTCACCTCCTCTCTGCATCCATTCCTCCCTGCTAACTGGGAGATATTGATCTCATTACACTTCCTCCCAGCACTGTCTGGCAGAGGCCCAGTTGCACTGAAAGTATTGTGGTGCCCGCCAAGCCCCTGATCAGAGATGCCCACCGAGTGTCCCCAAGTGTGAGAGACACTTGATGGGCCCCAACAGCATATGAGCCATGGTGCAGTCACACTGGCGATAGTTCCGCTACTGAGTGATGTCTTTTACATACAGTTAGAATATTAATCTAGGTTTTAAAAGACCACTGAATCCAACAATTAAAACACATCTTGTTATGCTTTTAATGCAAATTAAATTTAAAAAAAATGAACAAAAAAAAAATAACAATTTGAAGCGATGGCCAATTTTGCTACAAAAAAAATGGAAAATAAAATATAGTTTCTTGACTTCATAATGGCAATTACATTTCTCATTGGATCAACAACATGTTTAATTATATCCTTAAATATTTCTTTTCCAAAAAATACATTTATTAGATATGTTTCGGTTGCTAAATTATGAATCAGTATTTTTTTCAATTGTCTTTTTTTTTTTTTTTATTGGCGTGTATGTATTTTAATTGGAATGAACATCTGATTTTATAGAAAATACAGTTTGCTACTTGCAATGGCCACAGAAATCCTTTGAGATGTAATGCTTGAAATATCTGCGTGATCTTCTAGAGACTTCTTAAAATGCTTTGGGGCTCTGGGCTCTGAGTAAACCTTTGCGCACAAACTTTGCTTTAACCACCAGAGTAATGTACCCTAACAGTAGATACTGTGTTTTGTGAGCAGAGCTGCCTGTAGGCTACAAACTTGCAGATAAATCTAATCAGCTGGGATTATTTTATATTTTCCAAGCATACATTGGATAGGTGGATTGTTGATGCCTCTAGTATCTAGATAGATTTTTTAGATGCTTTTCTTGTGGAATATCAAGATGTTGTGTTAAGAATAAAACAGGAAGATTTTGAAAGGTAATGGCATTTTGTATGAAAATGATGGAACAGTCTAGAATAAGTAATTTTCCAGACATCTCTCTTGGTATCAAGTACAAATTTACTTGGGTAGTTTGCGTCACAACTCAAACCATAACAAACAAACTAACGAAAATAAAAAAAATCCCTGAACAAGTTTGGCAGATTCAAATAGACAAGTCCGTGCACATGTAATGTTTATCACTTTTTTTTTTTAAACGTTTCTATTATGATTGACTCTGTTTCTATGTCATATTAAAAACCATTTAGTAATCGTGTCTTTTCGTGTCTTTTGAACAACTGACACATTTATCTCATTGTTGACAGTCTTGATCTGTACCTCCATTCCTTTCCTTTGCCTGTAATGTTACCAAGGAAAATGCAAACGAGAGACTGATGTGAAGGTAGCAAGAAAAAGCCTGTGCCTTAAAAGAACCAGAATGAATGATTCAGTTGTTGCCTTTTAGCACAATCACGATACCTTTGGAACTATGCTAAGAATGGTTAATTATGACTAAATGAGTTCTTTTTAGCGTAAGAAGACCGCTCTGAGATCCAAGTGTCAGTGCTGTGAAGGAAAGTGAATTGGGAGGTTGGCCTCGCTGTCAGGCGGTGGGAAGGTCTGCTTGATTGCCATAGACAAGGCTGAGACATACAACGAGTGCATACTGATCATGCAAAAGGAATTTCCGTCCAGCACAGGATGAATATATTGTCGTAAACCTTTTTCTACAACAAAATTTAATAAGAATGTAATTTGAAAATAATAATATAATATAATTATATATAATGTGATTATATTTCAAAAGTGCCAGGCATTTTAAATATATCTAAGTTTTACATTCTACTTGCTACATAACAAGTGCATTGATGTGCAGATATTGTCATAAGTACGTTGGATAAACCATGTCCAAGACAGATTTGATAAGAACTGCTTAGGGCAGTGATTTTGATTAATTGGGTCAGGACCCAAAAATAGGTCATCATTCTGCTGTAATGGGTCCCCACTGGTTGCAAAAGGCACATCGTGTGTCAGTCCCCAGGCAACCGCCAACAGTAATTTTTTATTCCTTCTCTTCGATTCCAAAATATCCACAAATCAGAAGAGTATTACATGCTTTTAAAGTACTTCCCACTACCTGGAACGGTAGCCTTCTTTATATTGTTAAATCCAAAAATAATCCAGAACAAAATAATTTCAAGCAGCTGTACATATATTTACACCAATTTGTTGTTGTGTTTTACAAACACATGGAAAGCACAAATGCACAGATCATCACATCTCTGCACAACGTTTGTATGCACAAAACATTTCCTTGAAGCTGATTCTGGCATACATTCACTGCAAAATGTATAGCTATGCTACGAAGGATTAGCATGACAAAGGAGGACCTCTTCAGTAAACTTGTAATGAATTTGGAACAGCTTCACTTTGTACTAAAACACATTTCTTTTCTAGATAAACTGCTTTAATGTTGGTGTGAATAATGGCAATTATCAATGGGGGTTAGATATCAAAGTCTTGCGGCTTTCCAAATGGGTCCAAATATAAGCAGGACTAATTTAAAACTCAATGAGAAACTATACTAAGTCTGGCTTTTGTTCATTTGCTCCCCCTGTGTTCAAACATGTCTTAGCATAATAAAGCAATACATATTGTATTATATTAAGTATCAATATTGGAAAACAGACCATAATAAGTAGCTACTTACAGTGCTGTGCTATTTCGTTTTAAATAATAAACATTTAATATGTGTTGTTTGTAAAACTGTGCATTTGTATACTGTCAAGATCTAGATATGTGCAATTAGTTTCGGTCCGAATTCGGATGAATTTCGGGAAATTCGGACATTCGGGTACTTCCGAATTTCCGAATAGCTGAATTGCCGAAATTGCCGAAGTTCCGAAATTGCCGAGGTTCCAAAGTGTTGAAGTTCCGAAGTGTTGGCGTGCCGAAGTTGCCAAAGTTCTGAAGTGTCGAAGTGCCGAAGCACAGTATTGCCTAAGTACTAATATACTTACCCAGTGGAAGAATGAAGAATGTTACACTGTATACAATTTTAAATAAAAAGTATACAAACATAGCCAGGATTCAGCTGTAAGCATTTGCAACACTTACAACAATCAAGTAACACACATTTATATAAAATGTAAGTTACTTAGCCCGTAAATGTAATGACAGGAATGAATAAATAGATAACTCCCTAATTCCCACGGTATTAGGGAGCCATCTACTAAAAGGCAGAAAGACCTGAATTGGTCTTTCAGACAAATTTACTAATACTAAGTAAAGATTACTTAGTATTATTGAATTCAGCCCCTACTTGCTATACCGCGAATAGGGGCATATCTAGTAAACAAAAAAATTCCGAAGTTGCCGAAGTCCCGAATTGCCGAAATCCCGGAATGCCAAACCGAACCAAAATTTTTCCCCATGCACATCCCTATCAAGATCACAAATATTTTCTGTAATATTTATAGTTACTAGCAGTAGAAAGGATGGATGATTTGAGCATGTGTGGGATAGGCATAAGGCTATCCTAGATATAATATAAGGCCAGAGACTAATGAAAATATTTAGAAAATTGGGCAGACTAGATGGGCCGAATGGTTCTTATCTGCCGTCGCATTCAATGTTTCTATGACATGCCTGGTACCGATCACTTGAGGGCAATTTACTTTGGAAAGTTTAAAGGCAAGTTTCAATTTCTATGATATTTAAAGCGGCTCTGTCATGGCCGCATCCGTTTGTTTTTTTAGCCCCCCTCCCAACTCCACTACATTTAATTGCCCCCCTATTCACCCCCAAATTCCCCTAATCCCTGCATATTGCCTATTTTTCATCTTTATTTTATGCCTGGACCTAGGTCCTGGACGCCACTATCTTTGTTTGCGCAGATGAAGGCCCTGTGGGACACGTCATCTGCCCACACTAGATAGCGCTATGAAATTCCTGCATGCCCACTTAAGCATTTGGGCATTCGCTATTTTCCGACATTTAGATGGGAATTTTGTCTATTCATTCGTTAGAAAGACGAATGAATGAATAGAAATGTCAGAAGAACCAACACTGGATACCAGTGTTCATTTGTTCGTTTGTTTACTTTATTACAAGGAGGGAGCTAACGGTGAGCAGCAGGGCTCCACCCGTGCCCCGCGAGTGGGGCTATTCAGCTAAATAAGGGACATAGGGTCCTCTTGAGTGGCGGGTTGGGGCCCTAAATGACAGTAAGTTGGGGACCTATTGTCGTCGTCCCCGGACCAGAATGTCCCCCCCCCCGGTGCCCACCCAGGGGTGGTGGGTGGAGGCTGTGAACTGCAATAAGGTGGGACCTATTGTCTCCCATAGCTCCACCCATGAGTGGCAGGTGGGGGACCTAAATGGCAATAAGGGGGGGAGCCTATTGTCTCCCCCCCCGTCCCCACAAATTAGTGCGGTATGGGGGCCTAATAGACAATGGGGGGACCTATTGTCCTCCCCCCCCCCAGCCCCCATCCATGAGCGGTGTGTGGGGGCCCTAAAAGACAATGGGGGGACCTAATGTCCCCCCCTTGACCCACCGGTCATGGGAAACAGTAGGTCCCCCCAATTTCTTTTACGGCCCCACCAGCAGCATAGTGAGAAGGGCCAGGTTAATTACTAATACTAAGTAATCTTTACTTAGTATTAGTAAAGTTGGTTGAAAGACCAATTTAGGTCTTTCATCCGCTTAGTAGATAGATCCCTAATTCCCACGGCATGATTCAGAATTTCGTTTATTCAACTAAAATTTCAAACCGAACTAAAAGGTACATATTTCGTCCTAAGATGAATGAACAAACTGTTCTCATTCTGTTAGGACGAAATTCGGTAGTTTCGCTGGTGACAGGACGTTCAGGAATTGTGAAAGCAGGCATCACGAGATCACGGAGGAAAGGGTGAGTATTGTGGGAAAAGTGTCAAGCGTAGGAAAAATACATAAGACAAAGCAGTCCCTTAGAAAACTAGATCAGAAAGGGAAAAAAAGAACAGATCGTGAGAGAGGGAGAGAAGAGGAATCGCTTGGAGAAAGTTCAGCATGACAGTGCCACTTTAATATTATGTTATTTGTCCCCTATATTTACCAGGTATGAGAAAATTTAATGTAGAAATCAACAACTCTTTATCCTGCAATTGGGTGCCTCCATCTTAGCTTCCTGACATTCATTGTAATAAGCTCTGCCTTTTGCACCTGGCATTCAGCATTGAGAAAGCATAGAGAGAAAAGAAGAAATGGAATAATGTTTCTGTTTCATCTGCCCATTTGCATTGTGTGCCCTGGCTGTGCCTGGGATGAAGTAAATAGTGATGACATTTGCCAAATATTTAATATAACTTCAAAAGAAAATAGAACATTACACCAAATCAATTAGCATGACATATTGGTGATTTTATTTCTTATATGGTATATTTTCAAAAGAAGTGACAGATACCCTTTAGCATGACATATTATATATACACTATGTAAATATTGGCAGTTAGCAAGTATGATATCTGTGACAAATAAACATCCAAAATGATGAACATTTTCTTTCTAAACTCCAAAAGCAATCAGAGTTTGCATTAGTATGCCTGTGCTGAAAAATGTGTAACATTTATTGAATAGTATCTTTATTAAGAAAAAAATCAGTTAACATAACTAAATTTTGTTAATTTGTTGCTGCTGTTTCAAGGTGCTGCAGTAACAGGGGCACTCTAAGCTCCAAAACCGTAAACCAGAACCAAAATGTCTCAGCTTGTTCTAAATTAGTATGATAATGTAGAAGTATGAACTAACTCTTTAATATATCGGCTGAGACTGAAATCAGCACGTCAACCTGACAGACAGTAAGTCTCAAAATATTTTTAAACCATTTGATATTTCACTGTAACTGTTTTGGGCTAGCGCCTGGTGTGCGGCCGGTCAAAACTTTACCTCAATGGCATTCCCATTTCAAACCGATCTCAGTGATCTTTGGATATGTTATACACTCAGATGTGGGCCATCTGGGGATATAATTTGTGTGGGGTTCCTAGTTATGGTGAGGTCACTTTTGGGGTACTGTGTATTTTGTATGGATTTTACCTGAGAGATAATTGAATAATTGTTTTTTCTCACGCAATTATCTCTCAGGCACAGAGGATCTGGGTATTAAAACCTCTGTGTTATTGTATTGGAGACCCCATGTAAGGCTCTGTGCATAAAAGCCGTGTGTGGTCAAAAATAAATCAGTCCCAGAACTATGTTTTGTCTGGTTACTAGGGGAATGGAGGTCTGCAATCTGCATGTTTTAATAGTTTCAGAGTGGCTGAGTGAAGGAATTAGCAGAGGTAACCAGTTGGGTTACCTGTGGTCCGCTACAAATATTAAAGCGGTGCTGTCATGCCGAACTTACCTTTCCCCAATTGATTCCTCTTCTCTCCCTCTGTCAGGATCTGTTCTTCGTTTCTTCCTGTCGATTGGAGAAAAGTAAGTTCGGCATGACAGTGCCGCTTTAACTAATAAATGGTTTATTAACATTCTGGTGGTTTAGTGGGTGATTTATTTTTCCCCTCCTGGTTCCTCTTAACTATTGTAAATGCTTAAATTATATTGTTAGCAGTGACATTGTTAGTGAATGTAACATAGTCATTTTAAACACAAAACAAAGCGTGTTCTAATGAAGTCTATCAGTACTTTTGACTAAAGGTATCCGGAAAGTCCAATGAAATTAGCAATTTAAGAAGTGTAAAAGTCTCTGGATAATTGAAGTAATTAAATCTTAACTAACACAACTTCAGCGTTCCTTGGACAGTGGTTAATTACTGCACGAACAAGCCAGGCTTAAACTAAACAGATGAAAACAGACTTGCGGAATGGGCATAGAATTTTTTTTTCTCCTCTTTTCTTTTTTCATTCCTGTATTCATCTTTTGATAAGGTTTAATTAAAACTGTCTCTCTATTGCGGGGAGAGTGAATGTGCTTGTTTTCTTACTGAAAGCCAAATGATTCACTTCAACTATGCTTCAGTAATCAAAGCAATTGAAAAGTTTGGGGGTGCATTGTAGTTTTGGAGATATAATTACTAACGTTCTCTATGTAGGTTTTATCTTAATGTAATTTCCCAGTTAATGGGAACCATTGAAAACCTTTTTCTTAGACTGAAGTACGTAGGAAAATATTGAAGTTTTCACTGCTTTAGTCATTTAATTAAAAATAACGAATAGAGAATTGTACAAATTGCTTCACCGTTTAACGTGATTATGAGTTCTAAACAAGTACTGTATCCTCCAAAAAAAAAGCATTGGGATTGCGGGAGAAAAGATTTTGATACTGTGAAACGTTTTGTTTTCGGTATTAATGATCCACTTAATTCTCGTGTATTAGTGTATGCAAAACCCACTCAATTAAATGATACTGTTATTTATGGATTTACCTTTGATGTGAATCATGACGTTACTAAACATAAATTACTGTTTTACAAATGTGCTTCAGAAAGAAGAAAAAAGTTTTTTGTAATTTTTTTAAATTTTTTTTTAAGATGTTCCGCTACAACTTTGTCAATTTAAAGTGACATGATCAGCAAAAAAACCCACTGGAATCATTTGGTCTTAAAGAGATTTTTTTTTTTCTCTTAGAAAATTAGGTCATGTAGTCTAACAATTAAGTAAGAAGTGCTAGATTTATTGTCTTTTTAAAGGCTTGTTGACCTATGGATCGATAGCATATAATAAGGATCTATTCTAATAATCTCCCTCATGAAAACACTAGATGTAGGCTATTGATGATCATACCATGAATGACGAGATTCTATTCAAGGGAATCTATGTTTCCAAAAATAACTAATTATTATTGCCTATCCACCATTGAGTTAAAAAAAGTTCATGTTAAAAAACTATTACTCATCTCACAGCACGGGGACTCCTCTTCTGCACCCTCCAGCTCCTCCTTCAAAGACGTCAACTTGCCACCAGACAGCTTCACAATCTCATCCAATCCATTGATTGCTTCTCATAGAGTAGCAATGGATTGGAGGTGCGCGTGCATGGCCAAATGCCGCACCTCTCCAATCAAATTCTGATAGCAGCATTTGATTCCAACACTGAGTTTTACTCTGTCTGGAAGAGGAATTGCCTGTAGTGGCTGCCAGGAAGATAGCCCCAAGAGGTAGATTTAACCTAACAATGTAAACATTGCAATTTCTAAAAAAAAAAAATCCCACCCCCCAAAAAACCGCAGTGTTAAAAAAAATAAAATAAAAAAAAAAATCCACTGCAACCAAAGAAAAAAAGGATCACTGCACCCAAACCACTTCACTGGGATGAAGTGGTCTGGGTGACTATAGGGTTTCTTTCATTAGTGTCAGTTTGTGTTAAATGGTGCTGCTACCTCAAATGGTATATAATGTGAGGCTTTAAAAAAAGGTTTTGGTGAGCAAAGAAGACCATCATTTTAAAGAATGTAATATATATGATATGGAACAATTATCCTCTATGTTAGATTACTAATTATAAAGAAACACTCCTGCTGTAGTGGTTATGTTGTCAGCAGGTTGGGAAATCCTGTTATTTGATGGTCCTGGCAAGCTATGTATCATGAAATCATAACAAAGTTCTGCCCTCACCAGGAAGTACCGATAGCTTGTCTAGTGATTGGCCTCTCATGCTGCTTCATACATTGAATTATTTGACATGTTTAACCCATCATTACAAGGGTTAAAGTGCAGACAGAGCACTAGCACTAGTTCATTTTTATATATTGACATATTTTGGGATATTTTAATTGTTTGAAAAAGATCATTTACAAAAAGTTTATCCAAAAATATTAAATCATTTCAAAAGTGTATCCAAAAATATCCCAAAAAGAGGCCCTTATTTGTTATTGTCATTAGTTGCAAATGCAGTATTCTGTTTAGATATCTCAACATTCTCAATGGCCAATGAAAGACACTTATTTTTCTCTAGAGGGTCTTCTTTAGAGACTTGCAGATCATTTGGTTGCTGACTTGCCTATTAAAATGGTTTCACATAATTGGTTACATCATTTAACCCCTTAAGGACCAAACTTGTGGAATGAAAGGGAATCATGACATGTCACACATGTCATGTGTCCTTAAGGGGTTAAACAGCACAAGAACAAAAAATTTTTGTTAAGAAACTAATAAACCGTTATTGTCATTTAAACACACATCACTGTAAGTGTTATTGCTGTGATCATCTGTACTATTAACACTACATGGTACTGCGTATTATTGCTGTGGATTTCTGTAATACACTCATACACTGTCAATGCTCCCGGTCTGCGACACCACGTGACCGCACCCGATTGGTGCGGTCACTTAAATAATAAACAAGACTTACCTAAGTTGCGGCGGATAACGGCCAGATCCGCCAGCGCGTGCATCCCCAGCAAGCACGGCGTTCCTATGGACACCGGCCGCTGTAAAAGCAGCACAAGATATAGCCCTGCCTCCAGCAGGGTTAGAGGTCATGCCACAGTGTGTGTGAGGCCACACATAGAGCGCACATGCACTTTCTGGAGTCAGATGACCCCTGTCCACCAATGAATCAATGTGAAGGGCTATATAAAGCCCATTTCTTTATTTCTTCCTTGCCCTGTCGTGGTTTCCACATGTTTGGTTATCCAAGAGTGCGTTTGGTTTATTGATTCCTGGTTTTTGAACTTGGCTTATTCTGATTATCTGTATTTCTGGTATCCCTGACCCTTTGGCTTTGTCTTCTCGTTTATGCTCCTGTCTGTGTCCCTGACTTCAGCTTGTTTCTGACTATTCTTTCTACGCTAAGTCCGACCATTCTAAGGACCAGTAATACGTTTTTCGAGTTGACTTGATTCTGCGTGTTGGGCCATAACCCCCTCCTGACATACACATATTACACATTACTGCTTCATTGTGGTTGTTCACCTGTTTAGTACTCTTATGGACACAAAACTGTGGATTCTTTTGATACAATCTGTGCAATCCACACATTACAGTGGAGCTTTGTGATTGCATCTATAGCTGTGAGTTTTATTGCTGTGGGGATTTGCCGTAAACTCATGCTTTCTAAATATTCTAGGCTCCTTGAAAGGAGGGATACGTTAATTTGGGGCGTAAAGGATAATCGTCCCGTCTAAAGATGGACACTTGTGAAGTATGGTTTCAGTTACAGCACACTATTGTACCTCTCGAAATGGAAATCACTCAAATATTTTTGGATTGGTTTCTAAATTGGTAGTGACCTAAATTTGAACAGCAAGGACACGTGCATGCTAGAAAATTTGAATTACAAGCACAAAAAGTGTGAAGTATATTTATTCAGAATGTGTTCTTCCTTTTCGTCTTCAGAGGTCTGTTTGTAAAGTGTCTAAGAGATCCTTAAGAGAGTATCAAATACTACTTTCCCCCTCAGATATGGCTAAATGGTTTTTAGTTTCAGATCCAGCCAGCCAGCCAAACAATGTGACTTGGCTTTGTAAAGGTCTGAAGCAAATGAATGCTTTTTGTTCACATGTTTTCTGAACTAAAAGAATACAGACAAAGCAAAATGTAATTCAATGTGGTCTGATTAGACATGCATTAATGCCTGATGGGAATTAACAATAGAATTCTCACTGCAATGTGCTTCTAGTCATCTGTTTTTACAGAACTGCTTGTTCTATCAAGGAATCGAAAATATATACAAACCCTCCAAAAAAAATAAATAAAATTAACCAATAACTAAATATTTCCGTTTTCATGTATATAAACATAAAACATGCCAACAATTAAAAATGCAAAAACAAATCAAACGGTTTCGAGTTTGGATTTTTTGGGCATATGTAAAGAAATATTGTTGTGTTTTTTTTGGTTTTTTTTTGTTTTTTTTATATTAAACAGCTTTACGTTTTAATATCAACAATAATAATTAATTAAGGTGTCATAATTGTATCTAAAACTTTATGGGAGAAAGGTTTTAAACTTTTTCCCCCACGTTAACCCCTTGATTCTAGGGAGGTAGGGATAGGGAAACATTAAAGTTCCTCTCGGTACTCATAAGAGCCTTTTGTAGTTGATTGACTAGGAAAGCAGAACATAGAATAGAAGTATAATAATTTCACGCTCGGTAGTTGATTAATAATGGGCTGCGGTTATTACTTGCCAAAAATAAATAAATACATCAGAGATTGTGCTAGGCAGAGTGAGGAAGGTTACAAAGCAATACAGCTTAAAGGGTTTCTCTTCCCAAGTGTGCAGAGAATTGTCTGTGCCCAGCAGGTAAGGAAAAGACCCAGACATAGACTGTTGTGTCCAATATGCTGACTTGCCTAAGCATGTCATAAGTTGCACAAATTACTAAATCCCCCCTTCTTGTAAGCAAGTGGATCAGACACAGATCTGTTTAATTAACCCCGTTACGTATTCCGCACTTAATTCTCCTTGACAGTCCCATATACTAAAAAGAACTGCATGGGGCCTGTTTTACAATTAATGGAACCATTTTGATTTGGACATTTTTTTTAAGCACATGTCGTGACTAATGTGCATTCAGAATTACTCTGAATGAAATTATTACCTTATCGCCTTACTATTAGCACACGTTACAGAATTTGCCACCAGTTCTAAATGGGCTTAATTTGAAAGGTAATTTGTATACCTCATGTAAACCTTGCATTAAATATACCCAATATCCTGTCTGATCTGTGTCTAAGTAGATTGTATGATATGCCTGTATTCCTGTTTATAATTAGATAGTAATGGTTTGATGAAAAGTTGAGGTGCAACCGCTACTTCGTAGCATTTTTTATATTATTTTTACTTATTCCCTACAGTCAACAAATATGTCCAAAAATTATAATTGAAGATACAACACTGTATTTACCTCTGTACTGGAACTCCATCTTGGCTCCCTGTCGCTCATTATTATAAGCTCTGCTCTTTGCTCTTGTCAGCAGAAAAGAACTAAGAGAAGCCGAAACAATGTTTCAGCTGTTTTATTCAGTTGTGTAATTTCTAGAGAATTATAATGTTATGCTTTAATACGAACAATGAAAAAAAGAAGCAAAACAAACATCTGATTTGTGGTATTTCTTATACGTTATCATTGTAGAATGATGCCTAGAAAGCTTTTTTTAATTGAATTGTTACATTGTTATTATATTTTTCACTAGTGTTTGCGTATGGGATATTTTCACTGACTGACAGGTGTATAGTTTTATATATATATATATATATATATTTATTTTGTTTTGTTTTATTCTGTCCTTCAGATAAATACTGTGAGCACTGTTTGTCCACTTTGCATCAAATTGTGCTACCTTCATTTTTGTTTTTTGGTTGTATTTCCCTGTTGAACAACCTCTTTCTTTTTGGTACTGCTCTGACCATACCTCTACATGTGCCCTAATAAGAATCTAATGTTCAATAAGCATCTGTTAATTTCTAGCGACATAAATAATGCAGCTGTTACACGGAAACTGGCCATTTCTCAACTTAAAGAGCATAGCTTGTAGAGGGGAAACCTAAGCCATGGGTCTGACTGTAGGATTATCACATGGTGAACGTCCCCTGGGGTTTAAAATTTAGGCACACTGGACAAGCAGAACTTATTTCTTAAAAAGTGGATAAGGGCAGTTTTTGCCATTTTGGTTTCCCATTAGGTTTCCATGGATTCTGAACCACCCTCTTAACTGTAGTAGTAAAGGCTTAGTCATTGATCATATAAGTGAGCTAGAATAGGGGTAGGTAACTTTTGGCACCCCAGATTTTGTGGACTACATTTCCCTTAATGCTCTTGCAGCCAACATTAAGGGAGATGTAGTTCACCTTACCTGCATTTCCGACTGTTACCTACCTCTGAGCAACAGTAGAGACAAATAGATAGGAACCTGGAATAAAGAGAGGGCAGACTGGAATGTAGACGACATGACTGGCTTAGGTAAAATGAAAGTCTGTCATTCGAAAGGGTTGCTATTTCTCCTTTTTGTAAATGCCTACCCTTTCCGATAACACTCTGCCTGCTATACTCATTAACACCATTTTTATATAAACATGCCTATCTTGCTTTTGATCTGTTCCACAAATCCTGTTATATTTGTTAACATCTTTTAGGTCACATGTGGTGTTCTCCTGTAGTCTCCGTGCCTCACTGTGCCAGAGATTTACATCCAACTCTGCCAATAGAGATTCCAGAGGTCTTGCTTTCATCGATGACTTTGTGCCAATATAGGCAACAATAAATTTGCTACCATTGCCCAGTCCTCAGCTAACTTGAAAATGCTTGGAGTAACACTTTAAGATCCATGGTTAGGGGAGGGAATAAATGAGAAAGTACACTCTTTAATATTCAGGCTAAATGCTGACTGATTGTATGGGAATTGTACTCAAAAACATCTTGGGTGTCCACATTAAGTAGAAGAGCTGTACATCACTTACTATGAAAGCAGCAGGAGGCTGTAAAAGATCTATACGTTTCAACAGTCCTTGATTTGGTAGGTCCTGAATTTTGGCTCTTGTCTTTAGTTATCTGTCTAGTGTTCCACCTTAATTGGAACCAGGCACACGGACATCGCTAGATATGATTGCACTGTGCAATCTAAACCTTGTCCAATCATCCATGGTAAGGGCTCTTTATCATCATTTTACCCTTAGTGGGGCTGCCAGGGCAGAAGTAAGTTTCAGGCAAGACCCCAATCCCATATTTTTGGTCAAACACATACCTGGCTTATGACTTGCATATCCTATTGGCCTGCACTCCCAACCCACTGTCCTATACTGGGCCTCCATCAGGGGGTGACAACCATGATGGTTGTCACGAGTCCGGTGGCCCTTGGGGCCAGGAAGCCCAGGCTCCACATGTAGCAGCAGAACTGTCGCCGGTGCAGCTGCACCGGGGCCCGCACGCTGATAGTGTCCATCAGGTGTCCCAAGCATTTATGGCCACCCGATGGGCTCTATATCTTAAGCCCTGCGTCTGTATAATAGTGCGACAGGCCCCTTTTAAAAAAAATATGCTGCCATGGCCAGTCACTTCCTCCCAGCTCCCTCCACGCAGGAGGCTAAGAGAGACAGGCTGCGAGGAGGGGAGAGGCAGCTAACTCCCATCAGCCCCAGCCACCCTTCTCCAAGTGTCTGTATGTATATTAGTATGTGTCTGTGTGTCACTATGTATGTCTATGTGTGTATATGTCTGTGTATCTGTTTCAGTATGTGTGTGTCAGTGTGTATGTCTGTTTCAGTATGTGTCTGTTAGTATGTATGTGTGTGTATCAGTATATGTGTATCTTTGTGTGTGTGTATATCTGTGTCCTTTTTGTATCAGTGCATGTATTTGTGTCTGTGTGTGTGTATTCCTGTTGGTGGGATTTTGTGGCGGGATTTGGGGGTTGGCTTGGAGGTGGGCTCCTGTGGGCCCAGACCTTGAGCAGTGTTAGGGGCCCCAATATTTATGATGGCGGCCCTGGCCCCACATTCATAAATCCCAGTGTTGGTAGGTATGATATCCTGTTTAATCAAATACTAATTAATACCATCCTCACAAAACAGAATTGGAAATGCTCTAAATGTTATGAAAATTAGTAATATTTATCTGCAGAAAAATAATCAACACAAAGCTATAAATACAAACTCTATGGCATGCACCAGAAAAAAAGCACAAATTCTAGAACAAAAAAACATTTCTCGCACATAATGCACTATGCTGTCGAAAATAAAGCCTCTTCGGTCCTGTTGAAGCTGACATCTGTTATACAAGTTTAGCATTGGCTTTACTTTAAATGTGGAATTTCAAGTTCATCATCCATAAAATGGCAACAAAATCTATAATAGCTTCTGTATTTTGTAAATCACTGTATGGTATTACTGCACTGCAAGATTTGTGACATGTGAAATAAATTAAAGCTACATCCACATCCTAAGATGGTAATGAAAAAGACTACCGCTCCATGTGTTAAAAACCCACAAGATTTCCTGCACATTTTACTTGGCAACCAAAAGATTGTTTCAAAACTAGAAAACAACCATTTGAAAGCTAAACTGCGATTACGCTGGCGAACTACGGAATTTTTTGTTAACACAAAATGTACTTTGTTCTACTGATGTTCTGTTTATTTTTGGAAAGAAATTGCAACATTACATAAGCTTTGAGATCATTTCTGTTATTTCTGTAGACGTAATACTGTAATTTTCACATCTTGACTGCCTTTAAAGGGTTACCACTTTGGCCGTAATGCTTTGTAGTCAAAACATTGGAAAATAACATCAGGTTGAATGCTTTCCACATATGTGGATCACTAATCCTACTAAGTTAGTTTCTGCATGAATGGATTTGAATTGAAGTTTATTATTCAAAATAACGGAATACAATGATTACATTCTTTTCCTAGAAGTATGTATAGATAAAACAAATAGTGTTATATCCTCTGCAATTTGTTAAACTGTCGTTCTCAACTTTTCCATTAGGTCACTATCTGTATAACATGATATTTAAAATATTTTTGTAATTAGTAATGGAGTAAAATATTGAACTTCACTATAAATTGAAAGAAACGTTATTAGCATTATAAAAGTGACATTCCAAGCACCATAACTACCATAACGCATACGTGAATGCAGTGACCGGATGCCTGTGTCACTGGTATGTCCCCTCCATAGCCAGGGCCGTCTTTAAGGAGGGGCAAACGGGGCACCTGCCCTGGGCCCAGTTACTCATGGGGGGCCCAAAGCAGCTGCCCCGTGGGCCCCGTCGCCTGCAATAAAAATTTATTTTTTTAAAATATTTCCCTACCTAATGGGCCCGCGGTGCTAGTATTGCGGCTGCACCGGGGCCCGCGCACTAAGGTGCCCCCCGGGTGGCCCATACCTTTAGGGCCACCCAGTGAGCATGTTCCAGCAGGGGTCCGATCGGCGCTGTGGCCCTTTAACAGCACGACCGGGTCCTTGCTTAACGGCTGCATGGGAGGAAGTGATGTCTGCGAATCACTTCCTCCCACCTCAAAGATATCGGGCCGCGCGGGAGGCTGCTGAGCCAGCATCCAGTGAGGAGGGGGAGCAAGAAGAGCCAGACCCCCAACTCCCAACTACCCCATCCAGCACACTGGACCCCAGGGAAGGAAGCCTCTTTCAAAGGTAGGAAACTGAAGAGTGTCTGTCTTTGTGTGTGTCAGTATGTATGTATGTCTATGTGTGTGTCAGTATGTCTGTATGTGTGTGTGTCAGTATGTATGTATGTCTGTGTGAGTGTCAGTATGTATGTGTCAGTCAGTATATGTCTGTGTGTCAGTTTGTATGTATGTGTGTGTGTCAGTTTGTATGTCTGTGTGTATGTCAGTATGTCTGTGTGTGTCAGTTTGTGTGTCTGTATGTATGTCGGTGTGCCAGTCAGTATGTCTGTGTATGTGTCAGTATGTATGTCTGTCACAGTGTCAGTATGTCTGTCACAGTGTCAGTATGTCTGTCACAGTGTCTGTGTGTGTGTGTGTGTGTGTCAGTGTGTATCTGTATGTTGTCAGTATGTATGTATCTGTGTGTGTGTGCCAGTGTGTATACCTGTGCATGTATCTGTATGTAGCCAATGTGTGTATCTGCATGTGTGTCAGTGTTTGTATCTGCATTTGTCAGGTTATGTATCTGTGTGTCTGTATGTTGTCATTGTGTGTGTCTGTGTATCTGTATGTTGTCAGTGTATCTGCGTGTGTGCATCTGTGTGTCTGCATGTGTGCCAGGTTGTGTGTCTGTATGTGTGTGTGTCAGTGTGTGTAAATGTGTCTGTATAGCTGCATCTGTATGATTGTGTATATCTGTGTATCTGCAAGTGTTTCTGTGTGTGTATGTGTATCACTGTGTGTGTGTGTGTGTTTGTGACAGTGCAGGTGTATTTGTGCATACATCTCAGCATTCAACACTACACGCAAATACACACCTGCATTCAAACTTCAACACTACATATAAACACACCTCTTTTTTTAAACAACAAAATTATATATAAACACACCAGTGTATTCATAAACCAACACTACACATAAATGCATACTTGCATTTAAATGCCATCTGCCACATACAAACACACCCCTACATTCACACAAACATACTCCATACAAAAACATGCTTACACTCAAACACACAAATACTGCTCAGTGCTAAATATAACCCTGCATGCATAGGAAAATGGTAGCGCCCCAGCTGTCAAAGCATTGTTGGAGTTGCATGACAGATGGGGATCTACCTTTTGCCCCCTCTTGCCCAAAATAATTCATGCACCAGAGCCCTCTCTACTTTACGTCCGCCTCTGCGTTGGGGTGGGGGGCATGATTGCATGCCAGGGAGGGGACGACCGGGTTCAGGGGGCCCAAGCAAATGTTTGCCCAGGGTCCAATCCATATTAAAGACGGCCCTGTCCATAGCAGTCTGTAACCGTAACTTTGTGAAATCTTTGTTTTGTGCAAGCTCATGATAAATGGTTGAGGATTGTGACGGGTACTCCAGATAGTTAAAATGACCAATGTTTTTAAAAACTCTTAACATTTTATCTATGCCGTTACCTTGTGTAAAATCGTAGAAATGAAAACAACTCTTTATAATAGTGATAATGTTATTTTTTATTTTCTGTCTACTGGTATTTGTTTGCTAACATTCCGTAAATCTCTATGAGAAAACCGCCCTTTGCGAGTTTGATATGAATTGATTTTGACATACAGAACTGGGAAGGAAACCATGGCGGATCCAATGTCAACCTCTAGTTTTAGGGGTTGTTTGCTATGTGGTCCATAAAATCTGAGCAATTTCACCGTGAAGAGAACGTTTTCCTACTTAAGTACCCTAGTGCATTTATCCCACTGCTTTTGTTCTTCATATTACCATTTTCTTTTGTGAAGCTGTTGCAACTGTGTGGGGACAGCCAATTATCTATAAAGGTTATAATGGTCCTTGAACAAATAAACCCAGCATAAACCAGAATGCCCTAAAATGAATCCGGATCGCCTAAACTTCTAATCTAGATACCATGTTTACACTCAATATTGAATAAGCATGATTCTTCACTACAAACTTAAATTGTATTTATATTTTTGTTAGATGGCAAACCTGTTCAGCATTAATGAACATAACAAATATGTCACTTATGCTGTTAAATAAGTGATTAATTTCTGTTGAGATTGCGTTTGTAAACATTTAAAGACGTACTACCAGCTCCTCTTTTACATAAACATGCAGTGGAAACATTTGCAGTGTTGTGATATGCAGTAAAGCTAAATAATAAGTACATCTGCTACTCTCCTGGGTTGTTGATGCAGCCATCTTCTTGAGATGCCCTGTGCGCACATTTGTACAGGTAATTTTTATTTTATTTTCTGTGTGT
This sequence comes from Pelobates cultripes, assembly GCA_933207985.1. NCBI lineage: Eukaryota > Metazoa > Chordata > Amphibia > Anura > Pelobatidae > Pelobates > Pelobates cultripes. The sequence continues at coordinate 42,370,598 of OW240915.1, forward strand.
GCATACGCATGTTCATGAGATGCAGTCAGGGAATCATAGGACATATGACATTTGCTTTGGATACAAGGCTTTGCCAGAACTTCTATTTGAAGCAATAGAAAAGGTTATTGATGAAAGAAAGAAAAACGAATTAACTAAGAAATTGATTTTACTTAGATATTCGAAGCTTCTATTACCATGAGAGTAATAGATTTTATCTAACCCGTTAAGAGGTGTGCCCATCATGCTGCAAATTAGTGCAATGGGGCAAAAAATATCTCTGCACTTATTATCCTGCCCCAGAATAATTCAACGTATACACAGTGGTTGTGGTAGTGGTATCAAGTAAAAAAGCTATTCTGTCTCCTCTGTGCAAATATATGTACAGCTTGGATATACATGTCCTCACCGGCTCTGTTCTAGATGCTATGCCTCAGTTACACATATATTGACACTGAAATACATCCCAACAACCCCATCAATCACTCTGGTCCCTAACCTGTGCTACGAGTGCTGGCTAATGAGTAACCAAAGCATCCACATGTACAAAGGTTGCAAATACACAAAAATACATCCTGCGCTCAAACACCCACTACTCCTGGGCGGCAGCAATGACCATAGTACACATCAGCATCAATACATACAATCAAAACAAAAAATTGATTGCTTTTGTATCACACAGCCATGTTACAATGCTGCCGCCCATCCCATGTGTTCCCTATTAAGGGTTAATAGGAATGTAAGGATTTATTAGAGTTTCATTAGAGATTTTTTGTGCCTGAAGCTGAAGCAAGCAAGATGAATTGTTTGTGTAGTATCCGGTGGGCTTACATCTAATGGCCATTGGAGTGGAACTAAAATTATATAATTATAAAATAAAATTATATTAATTATATAACTATAATAAAATGATTATCTAAATAATAACTTTTTTCTTTGGTTTTTATTGTATAAAGGTTGCTATGTAAAAAAAAAAACAAGAAACCAAGAGTGCCACAAACCGTAAGGTTCTCCTGTTCTCGGTCAACTATTTCTTCAGCATAGAAGCCTTTCCTGATTGGTGGAGACTGGGCCTACTTTTAGATAGTTTTTAGATTGTTTCCCCCCCCCCCCAAATATATATATCTATATATCTATATATAATCTAATTCAACTTGCACCATGTTTAGATGGAATTTAATTTGCTATTAAAATTAATGAACTTGTGTGTGCAATGACGTATACACTTTTCAATTTGATTTACTATTAAATTAAATAACCCTGTGTGTCCTTTTACATGACATCATTCCAGATGTGAGCAAACATTTGTCGCTGCGCTCTTTTTACCCTTATCTTTTTATTGATTCGTTTTCCTTGTGCGCTTAGCTTCAGATTGCTACGAATGCACATTGTGATTAGCAACACGCAAGTGACATTAAGCTCTCAGTGACCGCACTAAACTCGAATCATTAAAATAAATAATTGTTAGTCTGTTAAAAGGACTACCTCCGCCGCTCGTATTATTTTGCTCCCTGGTAGGAAATCCCTTTGTCTGACTGAACAGCTGTGGTTCTTTTTCTATTAAGGCTGGCAGCTGCCTACAATGTGGGTGGGCAGACTCACTAATAATATTTGTTAGAAAATGCAATATTCATATCAAGCATGGCCGTCTGAAATTCCCTTTTAAACTATGCAACTGCTGATCTAAAGGCAGTGATTTGATATGCCCTATAACTTTTATTCCAAAACACACCACACATTATTTCTCTACTAATGGTTTTCATTTCTATTGGAGGTTTTTAACTAAGGAGACTTCGCAGAACACAAATACTAGTGTTTCAAAAGAGTAAAATGTATTACAACAACGCTTTTTGCATTTTTTACACACACGGCTCTTACACTGACGATATAATTGTTGTGATGCATTTTAAGGTTTTGAAACACTAATATTTGTGTTCAGTGAAATCTCCTGAGTATAACATTACCCCTCATGTACAGGTTTTATGGTGTTTTCAAATGTTACAGAGTCAAATATAAGGCTTGTGTTTCAGTTTTTTTCACATTTTCAAATTCGCCAGACTGGTTACTTTGCCTTTGAGACCGTATGGTAGCCCAGGAATGAGAATGATGGTATACCATTTGCAAAAGTAGACAACACGAGGCATTGCAAATGGGGTATGTCCAGTCTTTTTTAGTAGCCACGTAGTCACAAACACTGGCCAAAATTGGCGTTCAAATTCGTTTTTTGCATTTTTCACACACAAATATTAATGCTAACTTTGGCCAGTGTTTGTGACTAAGTGCCTACTAAAAAATACTGGACATACTCCATTTGCAATACCTTGGGTTGTCTACTATTGCAAATGGTATGCCATCATGGGGGTAATTCTTATTCCTTGGCTACCATACGGTCTCAACGGAAACGTAACCAATGTGAATTCCAATGTTAAAAAACTGAAAAATGTAACATGTTATATTTGACCCTGTAACTTCTCAAAACACCATAAAACCTGTACATAGGGGTACTGTTTTACATGTGAGACATCGCTGAATACAAATATGTGTATTTTATTACAGTAAAAGCTAACCGTATTATGACATTCACAGTTAAAATGTCATGCAGAACTAAAAAAATAATCTCTTAATTTCTCACATTGTTTTATATTTTATTCATATTAAATTGTTTCATAGCTAATATAATGTGTGTGTATATATATATATATATATATATATATATATAGTTTGTATATTGTATTTTTGTTATATTGTATCCTTTGTAACAATGCAATGTTTTGTGGAGCCAGGACATACTTGAAAACGAGAAAAATCTCAATATATCCATCCTGGTAAAATATTTTATAAATAAATAAATATCGCCCCCCCTCCCCTTTTTTTTTTACTTCCTGTACAACTTCAATTGTTTTGTGAATTCAAGAAATTTCTGAAAATATTCTACAATGACTTTCATCTACTGTGATTTGAAGGGTTTTTTTTTGTTTGTTTTTTTACACATATGTGTTATATCTATACATAACTTTCTAGCTCATCCCAACACAGGATTGAGGTCTCGGGGCTCTTTGGCCCTTTTTTATACTGGTGTCACTCTTGTGTTTGTGAAGGCAGCTTGACATAAAGCCTGTTTTCTGAACTGGCATAAAATCATGCTGGAAACATCTATTTAAAAATGGTTTGATGTTGGACACAAAGGAATGCACATGTTCAGTAACAATGCATTGGTATGTTTGGCCAATAAAAACATGCTCATTTGGTAAAAGGGCCTAATATGTGGCTAGAAAACTGTCTGACACTATTATACTGTCACTAATTTCCACAATTGACTACATAGATGCATGTAATTGACACTATTTTCTGAGTGTTACATCAGAAATCAAGGAGACACCAGTTGTTACTGAGACATTGGAACCATCAGATTTAGTGGCAAAACTATGGTTAAAATGACCTAGATTCCCATATTTGTCAGTCTAATGCTTGGTCACCAGAGAAGTACAACTCTGGATCATGTCTGCTTGCTTGGTATATTAATCTGCAGCCATATAATCTACTGTTTCTGATACTGAGCAAATATATCCAATACAGGCCTTGTGTGAGGAACTGACTCTGCTGGGTTTCGAACCCTGGTTTACATGGTGCTAAACCTTTTCCTTACCAGTACACCAGCCTGCCTTTTGCACATTTACCTGAGATCTGATACTATTGTTTGTAGAGTCAAGGTTATCAGTGACAACTCACTTCAGCTGTGTCTGGTCAGGTGTCTGGTCCTTGGCCTATAAAAGCCACTTCCTGTCTCTGTACCTTTGCCAGATTATTGTGGTTCCTGTACTCTCTAATCCAGCGTGTTCCTGTTTCTCCTTCCTGTTGCTGAATTTGGACTGTTTTGACTTTGCTGCTTCTCCTTCCCACTGACCTCGGCTTGCCTCACTACGATTATCATCTTTCTGTTCCAGTCTCCCATCTCTGCTTAAGACCAGAAGGCCACTCAAGGCTCAGGGGCTCAACCACCTGGGTAACGAGTGGCTACCTCTGGCAGAAAACATTGCTGATCTGGCTACTGGACTCCAAAACTTTGTAACATCAATATCATTACAGAATAATCTGGCCTTTTCATGGAGACCGTCGGATCAGATTCTGCATTGGCCCAGCAGGTTGCTTTTAATGCAAGAACTATGCAGACCCAGGCACAGACCATTCAAGTGCTGCAGGATCAGGTAGCTGAACTGCAAAATGAAGTTCGATCAATGCATAGTGAGCTTACCAGCTACAGGGCACATGATGTTGCGGCTGCTGCTACTACTACTGTTACACCTGCACAAGATGCCCGCTTGCCTCTACCAGAAAAATTTGGAGGAGACCGCAAAAAATTCAGGGGTTTCCTAAATCAATGCCGTTTGCATTTCATGATGTTACCTAACCGTTTTCCATCTGAAAGAGAGAAGGTGGGATTTATTTTTTCCTCTTCAAAGATGAAGCCCTGGCCTGGGGCTCCCCTTTTCTGGAACAGGACAGTCCAATCTTGGGAAATTTAAAAGACTTTCTTGAGGCCATGTGCCTAGTTTTTGATGATCCCAATCGCTGTGCTACAGCAGAAGCCACTCTCCTTCATTTACATCAAGGGAGGCGCTCTGTGGCTGAATATGCTGCTGAATTCAGACAGTGGGTTACTGATACTACTTGGAACCAATCAGCCCAGAGGTTCCACTTCAGAAGGGGTCTCTCAGAAGCTATAAAAGATGAGCTAGCTCGTGTTGATCTTCCTGTTGAGTTTGATGCATTTGTGCGGTTGGCTATCCGTATTGATCGGAGACTTTCAGAAAGAAGATTGGAAAGACAGGGCTCTTTTAAACCAAGTGCTACTCCTACTTTCTATTCAAGAATTTCTACTCCGACCCCACAAACACCTACAGACTCTGAACCTGAGGCTATGCAGGTAGATCTAATAAGAGGGCCATTATCCAATGAAGAAAAACAGTGGCGACGCACTCACAACTTATGCCTGTATTGTGGTAGTACAGGGCATTATGCCATCAATTGCCCTAACAAGTCTAAAAGAACAATAGCTATGACTGCTGAGGGTGCACAGATTCAACACCAATCCCAGATTTCAGACCAACTGGATTCTGTCATACAACCCTTGTTTTCTCTGGCTCAGGGTGAAGAAGGTATGATGACTCAACATCCTCATTTGGTGGTGCCTATCACTTTGCAATATGGTAATAATAAAATTTCAACTACGGCTATGATAGATTCCGGAGCAGGCGGAAACTTTATGGACATTAAATTTGCAGCAGAAAATAAAATTCAGTCTATCCCTAAATCTTCACCTGTGTTAATGGAAACAGTAGACGGTTTTCCACTTACGTCAGGCCCGGTTACACATGAGACTGTGCCCTTAAAATTGATTCTGGAAGTGAATCACCATGAGTCTATATCTTTCCACCTAATTTCCTCAACACAGTTTCCAGTGATTTTGGGTATACCCTGGCTTGCTCTGCATAACCCACAGATTGATTGGAAGACTAGAACTTTGTCCTTTCCTTCAGAACACTGCTTAATGAATTGTCAACCCTCTAAGGCGACACCTGTTACCACAACAATTAATGAAATGGTTGCTACAAACTTAACCAAGCTTCCGCTACAATATCGGGATTTTGCAGATGTCTGTGATAAGAAGAATGCTGATCAGCTTCCACCTCATAGGCCTTAAGATTGCCCCATAGAGCTGCTACCTGGAGCTGCTATCCCATTTGGCCGTATATACTCCCTTTCTGAGCCTGAATTGAAAGCACTTCGTGAATACATACAAGAAAATCTTGCCAAAGGCTTTATTCGACCATCCACTTCTCCAGCAGGAGCTCCTATATTCTTTGTAGAAAAGAAAGATGGTAGTCTACGGCCATGTGTCGATTACAGGGACATTAATAAAATCACTGTTAAAAACCGTTATCCCTTGCCTCTCATTCCTGAACTTCTGGAGAGACTTCGTTCAGCTAAAATATTTACGAAGCTTGATCTACGGGGGGCATATAATCTGGTTCGTATAAAACCAAATGATGAATGGAAAACAGCTTTCAGAACCAGGTACGGACATTACGAATATCTAGTAATGCCATTTGGGCTTTGTAATGCCCCTGCAACTTTTCAGCATCTAATCAATGATGTACCACGGGATCTCCTGGATCAGTTTGTTGTGGCATATTTGGATGATATCCTGATATTTTCTGATAATCTTGAAAATCACAGAAAACAGGTCTGCATTGTTCTTGAGCGCCTTTGTACCCACCACCTATACATTAAACTGGAAAAATGTGAGTTTGAACAAACAGAAATTCAGTTCCTGGGGTATGTAATAACTCCTAAAGGTTTAAGTATGGACGCAAGTAAAATTAAAGCTGTGCTGGACTGGCCTATCCCCAAGAATGAAAAAGATATACAGAGATTTGTGGGGTTTGCCAATTTTTACAGGCGTTTCATTAAGAATTTCTCTGCCGTTATTACACCGATCACTGAACTTACACGTAAAGGGACTCCTTTTCAGTGGTCCAATAAGGCTGACACTGCATTTTCCTGATTAAAGACTCTGTTTACATCTGCCCCTATCTTGGTACATCCTCAGCCAGAATTGCCATTTACTGTAGAGGTAGATGCTTCTGATTCAGCTGTTGGGGCTATACTATCTCAAAGGACTGGACCTAAGATGTTGTTACATCCATGTGCCTTCTATTCCCGCCAGATGTTACCAGCAGAAAGAAATTATGACATAGGGAATAAAGAACTTTTGGCTATAAAAGCCACCCATCCAATTACTGTCCTCACAGATCACAAAAATCTGGAATGTATCCAATCCGCTAAGAGACTGTCAGCCAGACAAGCACGCTGGTCCCTATTTTTCTCAAGGTTTAATTTTTTTATTTCATACCGCCCTGGTTCCAGAAATGGCAAGGCGGATGCTTTGTCTAGGATAGCTGACCCCCTCCATACTACAGTAACCAAGGCCACCATCTTGCCGGAGAGCAGATTTTTAGGAGTTACCTTTCCTTCTGATCTAATGTCTCGCATTAAAAGGGCTACTCTAAAGATCCAGTTTTTCGTGATCCTCCTCGTGATCTTCATATGACCATGCTTAATGGGTTTTGGATTTTTCAACAACGTCTGTTTGTTCCAGAATCAGTGCGACTGGACGTTTTACGCCTCTACCATGACTCTAAACCAGCAGGTCATCCAGGAATCCGAAAGACACAAGAACTACTTACCCGATCCTTTTTGTGGCCTAAATATTATGAGGATGTTAAGAAGTATGTGTCCTCTTGTGATGTATGTGCCAGACATAAGACTCCTCGCTCATCCCCTGTTGGCTTG
>OW240915.1:42380216-42488242 GCA_933207985.1 Pelobates cultripes
ACAGATGGAAAAAACAAATACTATAAATATATATATAAAAAATAATTTATTAACTTACATCTTTGTCACCACAAGTTGTCCATCAGATTTGAGCCTAAAATAGGGACCTTGCCTCTTAAATAGGGACACTTGAGAGGTATGGCTAGCCACCAAATAAAATCCCCACACTAACATTAAATTAAATTAAATACGCTATCCAAAAAAGTACAAAAACTGTTAAAATGTATTTTATATTTGACTGAAGGCCTTTTTTCTGCAGCCAGCAAAATGGCCATAAAAAAATCACATCATAGCCTATCACTACTAAAAAACTTTTAAAAAAACAATATATATAAAACATCTTGAACTTTATAGCAATGATAAAGCATGGGAAACACTTTCACACAAGACATTTGTCGAATTACTAATAAAGTTGGTTCTTCTAACAGTTAAATGTTTGCTGTTTTGTAATGGGGAAAGTGAGCTAAAATAAGTTGGTAGTTTCTAGAATTTTATATACTTTTTTGTTCTAATGTCTCGGCAGTGCTGTTTGGCTTTTTAACACAATAGACTTAAAAAATATTTTGAAATGTAAAGAATAGAAAGGAGATACATATTCATTGTCAGCTATAATTGCCTGTGGCTTTCCTTTTGGGAATAACTGTCATGTTCCTGTGTGCAATCAATACAGCTGATAGTGTTTACAAAGGGAGTGGGAAAAAAGGATCTGGCCAACAAATAACTAGTAACGAGTAAGGAGTGAACATGCTGATGCCTCCAGCACTACCCTGTGAATTAGACTCCTCTAGGGGTTTGTTTTAAAGTCGTGATAGAAGTTATGTTAAAAAATGAGAGATTTGGCAAAATAAACAGTGTGGAATTTCATTGAGAAAAGATTAAAGGAAGAAAATGCAATGGGAACACAAGAGATTACATGGTGTAATAAAACATCCAGCTCTAGAGGCAGGGAGAATTTATAAAGTTATAGACCTACTGAAGGCATCACGACAAGAAGGAAGACAACTGATACAGTTGCTGTTTTTTCACTAAACTCTCAATTGAAATCTGATTTGCAAAATTCTGATCTGGAAAAAATGTTTGGATCATATAGTTCCAACTTTTACCAATCAAATTTCACTGCACTGCAATTTGACATTTTGTGATTAAACCCCTTTTGTTGTACTGTTGCACAAAATAATTTAAAACGTAAGTCTTGCAAACAGATAAATGAGTGTCTTTAAGCGTCACGTGGAGTATTTGACAGTTATGTTTTTTTTGTTATTTCTTTTTTATTATTCATTAATAGTGATGTCCCGAACTGTTCGCCGAACGGTTCGCGAACGGTTCGCCACGGACTCATCATTGAGTAAACTTTGACCCTGTACCTCACAGTCAGCAGACACATTCCAGCCAATCAGCAGCAGACCCTCACTCCCAGGCCCTCCCACCTCCTGGACAGCATCCATTGTGAAGCTGCATTCTTAGTGAGCTGTCCAGGAGGTGGAAGGGTCTGGGAGGGAGGGTCTGCTGCTGATTGGCTGGAATGTGTCTGCTGACTGTGAGGTACAGGGTCAAAGTTTACTCAATGATGAGTCCGTGGCGAACCGTTCGTGGCGAACCGTTCGTGGCGAACCGTTCGTGGCAAACCGTTCGCAAACCGTTCGGTGAATGGTTCGTGGCGAACCGTTCGTGGCGAACCGTTCGTGGCGAACCGTTCGCAAACCGTTCGGCGAACATTTCGGGACATCACTAAGCATGATAATGTATTACATTGTTGCAGATTATGGGTTCACAATTGTAGCTGAAAGCCTAGACACAAGTCGCTGTCCCCATGTACCACAAACAAATGTAGCGCTTGACTGAACAACCAAATTGCCAAATGACTGCATCAAATGAGTTCCAAAACACTTAATGGCTACAATTCTTTCATGTGATTTGGTCACTTGTTGATGTGGAACAACCAAAACATTATACAAATGTGAATGACATAAATTTCATTCACAACCAAATGAATGTCATTCGGTTCTGATGTCAGTTACAAATCTGGTCTACTAAACATCTTAATGTACAGAATTATGGAAACATTTCTGATCCATGGCCTTGTATTGGAGGTCCTAAAGTGCCAAAATCCTGTACTTTCTGAGTAATCATAAGGTGTCATGTCCTTTTAAGGAAAACTATAGGCACTATTATTTCATCTCATGGAGTTGGTTATCGTGCTTGGAGTACCGTCGCACTGTCCCTCCAATGAGTATTAAACAATATATGAGCAGTTTAACACTTAATGAAGATTCCTGGCTTTCCATAATCTGCCCCATTTTGGAGTAATAAGAACAAGATGGTCCAGGCATTTAAGGCTGTCTCATAGCAGATTTATTGGAGAAACACAGTAACGTTTCGACCTCAACTGAGGTCTTTACCAAGCTACCAACCTCAAACAGGAACCTCCATATATATATATATATGTATATGGCATACAATTAATAACGAATTGCTTAAATAATATCTAATGAACAATACACAGGTGAGTAGATAATATGGTGTGTCGCTGGAGCCAGGGGGTGTATAGGTTAAGGAGAGGGGGCTGGTGCATGGACAAAACTGCCACTACCCTCCCACTGTGCACCACGTGCAACAATGCCTTGCACCCGAAAGGTAGGAAGTAATAGCGGTTCTAAAACACTTTGAATACTTACAATAAGGGGCACCAGGGTACTCCTGGCACCACAATCACTACAATACTCTGTAGTGGTTATGCTGGTTGGAGTGTTCCTTTAATGCTGTTATTATTTGGTAGTGGTTCTTCTCCTTTGTTTATAGATTAGTAGATCATCCACGCTATGATGGGCCAGTTTAAAGCTGTATTGTTCTCGAGCACAGTACGTTATCTGACATGCATCTAGCACTGCTGCCATGGTCTATTTATACATAACGTTCTAAAAACAGAGAAACACTATCCTTATCATTACATTTGTTACATTATTAAAAGTGCTGTTCTACAGCCTTTTCCTGTCATTGCATTAGTCTATTGATCCAGAGGATGCACTCAGCTTACTTGTGAATCATTTATTTGGAGAACCGAAGAAACTTCTAACACTAACAGCACATCAAAGAGCGAGCAAGATTCTAAGTTTGCTAATTTGGTTCTGCTTGAAACATACATCACAATCAATGCAACAACATAATTTATTTCCAGTTTTGGGGATATTTCTATTTTAGTTCCTTAAATTTTGTTACAGAGCTCTTGAAAAAGTCAAAACTATCCAATTTGTTTTTGAAGGTTTTTCTTAATGTTGCAATATTCTTTTTTTTTTCTTTCTAAAATAAATTATATATATATACATATATATATATATATTTTTTTTTTTCCAGTAAATGTATACCATGGAATTCTAAATGTATTATAATTTTTTTTAATGTTACATTGATACCAAATGGAACAAAGAAGGACAGTGTACCTCAAAAGGGAACTAGTACACAAAAAGTATACTATATACAATGTATACAATGTATATCATGGGATGCCAGAACCAATGCCAGTGAATAAGTGATTTAAAAATAGCGCGGTCGATGTGATATGTGCTACATATCAATAAGCTGTCTATCACGGTAGAAGGGCAGCATGAATCAGGACCCGACCTGGCTCGTTGCGCACTTTTCGCCCATATGACAAACACGCTCGTCAGGGGTCCTGATTCATGCTGTCCTTCTACCGTGATAGACAGCTTATTGATATGTAGCACATATCACACCGACCGCGCTATTTTAAAATCACTTCTTCACCTAGTTAATACGTTTGCTTAGGGATTTTTATTGTGTACAGTACAGTTGTTGGGGAATAGAGATAGGTGCCCTCAAATGCCGGGGGGAGAGGGTGGAGATTTAGTATTACATTCTTGACTTTGTTACATTTATTGATTGGATTACTGTGTAGCATAGTTCAGACATTAGTCGACTGAATGTTCCTCAGATTTTTTAGCATAGTGACAGGAGCTCAATTTGCAATTTGCCAGCAGCAACTCAGAGGTTAACTCGAGTTCTTGACAGCAAGCTATATTTTTCCAGACATAGACAGCGGATCTATGTCATATACTATACTTACCATTACCCTGTTACTATGCTACATTAAGTATTTGCAACTATAGCACATTATATGTGATTATAGCATACAGAGATGTAAGCTGCTTACAGATACATATTATTCTGTACACACTCTATCCTTCTGCTAGTTTTTGCGGACATTTATCAATTTACTCATTTTTTTATTAACTTGGTTAATACATATTGATAAGCTACCATGTTTTTGGTAATTTTATATTCTGTCTACTCTACATATACTTGCAGTATTATAACGTATGTACTTGAGCACATTAGTATTTTTTAGCGATAATATTGTCTTTGTCTTCTTAATAAAATGTTATTTTCTTGGACTTTTCATTGCCGAGTCTGGCACTGGTACTTCTGGCATCCCATGATATACATTGTATATATTGTATATAGTATACTTTCTGTTTCCTTGTTCCCCTTTGAGGTACACTGTCCTTCTTTGTTCCATTTGTTCTTCGCTAGGGGTTACCCCCATAATTAGTGTATCCTCTTACTGTCAGGCTCTTTTTTTCTTTTCTTTTTTCCAGTTACGTTGATACCACAAGCACTGTAAAAGTTTAAGCTTATTGTATATGTTATTATTATTATTATTATATACATAATATATAATTATATATTAGACCCTTTTACCTATTTCCTTGTGTGCATTTGCGTAGAACTGCAACTATTTGCAACACTATTTGCATGTTGATAAAGTGTCAGGATAGATGTGAAAGGCATAGAGAGCCCTCTTAGGTGTTTCACCTATTTATATTATCCCCCTCCACCCTTCCAGCAGGCACAGGGTTCTGTTTTTGGACAGGTGATTCTTTTTTTTTTTTATATGTTTACTACTTATTCTGTATTTTGGCATTTTGGATACCCTGTTATTTGTGAGGTTTGCCTGCTATTTTGATGTTGTGTTACACTTTTTTTTATGTAATAAAGATGCACTATTTATGATTTACATTGTGGATTTTACATGGTTGACAGTAAGTGCGGACGTTCTGGAGCAATGTGGCAATGTGCTGTAAGCTTGCTCATCGTTCTACTTTACGAACGTAAGTACATACAGAGTGGGTACATGATGTTCAAGTCCACAGCTTCAAGCATGTACCTGTAACATGTACTGTACAATACCATGTACAAAATTGTTAATGGAGCTGTCAGTAAACTGATGGGGCTCAAATTATGGCTTCTAACATTTTATTAAGCGGTCCCACTCATCCATTCTGTTGAATGGAGCTTCAGTCAGTGGGCTAAACTACATATCCCATAAACACCTTCTATGATAAGATCAGACCCCCGTTGACATAAATGAGAGTCTAATGGTCAAGTCTTCAGACCTGTCTACAGAGAGCATATCAACTGGGATCAGGGCCAAATGCATCATTATGAAGATAGTGTCCTGAAAGGTCTCTGCCGACGGGTGATACCCATCTCCAAGAAGGCTTAAGCAATGGGAATTACAGCTACCAGTCCATTGGCTACAGGGTGGTATCTTATTCTGAAAAATCACTGCAGAGGTACCAGGCTGTTCCTGATGGTAGAAGAATAAAGACAGAACACAGAGTGGGGTAGGTGCTGGGCTGTGTGTAAGACTTGTGTTGAAAGATATGGGAGGTATAATTTGTGATGGAAACACCAGTAGGCTCAGAGATGGGAGGCTGAGTGATGAGAGTTTGATAGATAGAGAAACAAAGAGATAGACACAATGGTTCTTAAATATACAAGGAAAGAGCTTAGAGACCCAGTTGGGCTAAAAGACATTGGCAGAGACATGGGTGTGGGTTTAGCACAGAGATGCTCTATGTGAGTTTATATCATATACTGTCAATCCTTTGTTGGCTACCGAAGATTTCTGACTACCACGCTGACTGGTTGGGGTTTTTACTAAGCTAAAAAATATTAATTCCAAGTAATTTACATTGGTAAGACACCATAAACCTATAGGATGAACATTTAATAAATTATACATAACAATCTAATTTGAATATGATGAACATAGTTGTTCAGAAAGTAGTCGGCATAAAGAGCAGAAGAATAAATACCGTGGATGTTTTAAGGGGAACTATCATATTTCTGGAAATTACACAGTTAAAGTAACATTTCAAGGCTCACAATTACTACAGCTCACTATTTTTTTAAAGAATGGTATACCCAGGGCCGGCGCTACCTGTAAGGCGGACTAGGCAGCCGCCTAGGGCGCCCCTTAGGAAGGGACGCCACCAAGAGCGCCGGCCCCCCCATGCTGCAGCCGCCCGAGCGCTCTGTAAAGAGCCTCAGGCGGCTTCAGCTTTGCCCGGGCAGTGCGTCCATGAGGGCGGACCGCCCGGGCGCAGCCAGAGGAGAGGGGCTGACAGGAGGGAAAGCGCTCAGCGCTGAGCGCTCCCTCCTGTCACTCCCTCACTGTAGCGTGGCCGAGCCCTGTATGATCCGCGGGTACAGGGAGCATCTGTCTCCTGTACCCGGACGGACTAACAGGAAGTGAACACTGAGTGTTCACTTCCTTTTAGTCCGGCCGGGTACAGGAAACAAAAGCTCCCTGTACCCGCGGATCATACAGAGCTCGGCCATGCTACAACTGAGGTAGGGGGTGGGTGGGGGGAATAAATGGACAGGGAGGGGAGAGGGGGAATAAATGGACAGGAAGTAGGGGAGGAATAAATGGACAGGGGGAGGAATGGGGTGGACAGGGGAACAAATGGACAGGAGTGGGGGAATAAAATGGATCTGGGGAATAAATGACAGGAGGGGGGAATAAATGGACAGGAGGATGGGGGACAGTGGACGGTGGGAGGGAGGGGAGGGGGGAATAAATGGATAGGGGAATAAATGACGGGGAATAAAATGGACAGGAGGGGGAAATTAAATGGACAGGAGGGGGATAAAACGGACAGGTGCTGGGAATAAATGGACAGGGAGGGGGGGATAAATGGACAGGCAGGGTGGGGGAATAAATGGACAGGCAGGGTGGGGGGAATAAATTGAAAGGGGGGAAAATAAATTGACAAGGTGGGGGGGAAGAAATTGACAGGGAGGGGAATTGACAGGGTTAGGAGGGGGAATGAGAGTGGGGAGGGGAGAAGAGAGTTACAACGGGGGAGACGAGAGTGACAAGGGAGGGGGAGAAGAGAGGGACACGCAGGGGAGAAGAGAGTGACAAGGGAGGGGGAAGAAGAGAGGGACAAGAGGGGGGAGAAGAGAGGGACAAGAGGGGGGAGAAGAGAGGGACAAGGGGGGGAGAAGAGAGAGACAAGGGGGGGAGAGAAGAGAGTGACGAGGGAGGGAGAGGGGGAGAAGAGAGTGACAAGGGAGGGGGGAGAGATTGACATCCATCACACACACACAATGCACCCCTTGCACACAGAAAAACACACAATGCATTACACACACACACACACACACACACAAGCAATTCAACCCTTACACACAATGCATCCCTTACACACACAGAAACACACAATGCATTCCTTACACACACTCAATGCACCCCTTACAGACGCACACACTGCATCCCGTACATACATAGAAACACACATTGCAGCCCTTACACATACAAACACAGATTCACACAATGCATTCCTTACACACATATCAGGACATCCCCTACTCCTGTGAACAAACTAATTGGTGGAACATGAAGGTGGATCCTGGGGCCCAGACCTTGAGCTGTGTAAAGGGCCTTAAAAAAATTGAGCTGCTTCCCGTTCTCCCAGAACACAAACAGCCTCCAGAGAGCCTGTTCTACACCAGACAAGTGGAGCCAGACTGCAGCTAGAGCCCATCACCATCCTCATCTGGTTGTAAGTAGGCAATCTAGTATATTATTCGTGGCACTAATCTCTAATTTACCTCACATTTAAGAAACACTATAGTCCCCAGAACCACTGCAGCTTAATGTAGGGGTTCTGGTGTCTATAGCCTGTCCTTGCAGGCCTTTAATGTAAACACGGCGGCACTGCAGCACTTGCGTTAGTTAACATGGGGCATTGTGATGTCATATGGGGGGGCGGCAAACTTTACTTTTGCCTAGGGCGGCAAAAATCCTTGCACCGGCCCTGGGTATACCTCCCAACATGTGTCCTCTGGGCAGTGCACAGAGTAAGTGCATCTAATGGAGTACTTGTGTTGACCTGCCTGGGTTCAGTTACCATGGCAGGACAGTTGGGGCTCATGCTGCCCCGCTCCCCACCCCCAATGGCAGTCAATAAGCAGTCAAACTATTTTAGTACAGATTGACTTCCTTCTGGGACTGCTGGGTGCTTCTCCCCGCCTCCACAATTAACGATGCAGATCCAGAAGTCCTATGTAGGAGCTTCCTTTAGCCCTCATGAACTAATCCCTAAAGTGAAGGGTTATCTTATAGGCTGAGATCACCTGATCATTCTCAACCAAAGAGCTAAAGGCAAAGCTTATAACAATGATGGACAGGGACAATGTATGCAACAAGTAGGACAGATAAACCACAAGACAAACAACAGGTCAATAGGTTGTGATGTCAACGTTGGTGTGCTGCTCAGTCATTTGGGACATTGCATTGTCTTATATCCCTCTTCTGCCGGACATTAAAACCTGACTGTACTCCTGCTTATCGTTCTTTTTTATATTTCCCATTTAGCTTGGACATTGTGCATTTCTAGTAAGTAGAATCCTGATTGTCCTATTATTGCAAAATTTGTTATATAAAAAAAAAAACCACACTGACAGTTATTGATGCAAAAATCATACAGTCAAATATTCACGCTCATTAGAGTTCAATTTTTTTCATTTCTTTCCTTTATCATCATGGATTTAATGTGTATGATTACAGACAGACTGCTACACTGGGGATAATTGATGCTTAGCATGACTAAGTCTGTAAACACCCAGCCTTAGGCAGCCTGGCAGACTCCAATTCCCATCCTTAGAAACCACACCAGAAAGCACAGAATGTCTCAGTATCAGTCACTAGGAATCTGTAAAGTCCAATGGGCATGTACATAAAACAGGGAATAAGAATAAAGAAACTGCTGCAAACTGCAAGTATATTTTTCTTCATTAAAAGCTGAAATAAGAGAAAGGGCTTGACTGCCATCCTGATCGGATGCTGAGCTCCAGGAGAAAAGCTGATTTTTCTAATCTTAACAGATTTACTGATCATGATTTCAGGTATTTTAACACTTGTGTTTTCCCTCATTAGCCTGGTGGATCAAGAGCAACACTCAGGGAGCCTCTCCGAACATGTCTGGCAGCTATTGGAAACGCTGGACTCTCAAGCATTGTGTAAGGGCTTACGTAAGGACCTTGAGATTATTTGCGGTCTGCGTTACTTGTATAATGGTGTCCCCCTGCAGCTGACTCACCTTAGACTTTTTCCGTTATTTGCAACAAAGTTCTTCTTCTAAGCATGTTATCATTTCTGAAACAGAGTGGTATATGGTTAAACTACCCTTTTTCTTTCAGTTATATCACCGCAACCATGTACACTAGCTATTTTGTGCTATTTTTCTTATTTAGTTCTGAGCATTGTGATTATTAAGCCTTAGCACTGCTGAGTATTATATATTTTAAAAAAAAATTGTGCAGATATATTGACACATGTATCACATTTTATCTGATGCGACTTTTATGTTTAATGATACTGTGTTTGAAGATGTCACTTCACTGTAAAAAAAAAAAAAAAGGAAAAGGAAAAATGAGTATCTACTGTTTAAACAACTTTGTTAGAGTGCTAACTCTAGCCACTGGGATTCACCAACAGCAATGACATGCAACATATTACTTATTCACTTTTTCATGGGGCTGGCAAAGCATATTGGGAGAAAAGACACCAGCAAGATGGCTACCTGTTGTTTACCTCCAATATACAGACTCTTAGCAGGCAGTTACAAGTCATTCCTATAATAATGATATCTTTTTTTAAAGGGACACTATAGTCACCCAGACCACTTCAACTCAATGAAGTGGTCTGGGTGCCAGGTCCCCCAGGTTTCAACACTTTAGATGTAAACATAGCAGTTTCAGAGAAACTGCTATGTTTACATTGCAGGGTTAATCCCGCCTCTAGTGGCTGTCTTTGTGACAGCCGCTAGAGGTGCTTCTGTGACGCTGGATGCAAAATTCGCATCCAGCGTGCAGAACGTCCATAGGAAGCATTGAGAAATGGTTTCCTATGGACTGTTAGAATGTGTTGCACTGAATGGAATTGTATGAGGTCTGTCACGCACACAAATCCACAAGTGAGAAGAGATTTGAAGGCCAATTAAGAATCCCAAAGAATCTCTGCAATGTAATGGGAAAACTGCAAATCCTGGAAAAATTCTCCAATCTGGCTATAATCACAGCTGAACTATTGCAGCCTAAATTTTATCATTTGAATTTCCAATAATTCAAAGTTTAGCAACGAAACCACAGGTCTTCAATGTCTATTAATATTGCCATGACCAATCATGTATTATAATGTGTACAATTTAAGGGTAAATTAATTATGTACAGTACAATAATAGATCTGACCCCCATCTTAGTACATTTATTTACCAACTACTGTGTTGAAAAGCAACATATTCATTTTGTATATATTTTATTAACAGTCTGCAACAAACAATTTTTGCCGATTATTTCACATTTATTATATATACAGTTGATGCAAGTCTGGTTATTCAATAAAAGTTCGTATTTTTTTTACATTTCAGTACAATACAGGGTTGTTGCCTTTCACTCTAGTAGCCTTGGCGATAGGTATTGCTTTGGGGTAGCTTTTTAGGAGGCAACATACTTTTATCATTCTATAGTAGGCAGTAGCTAACGAAAGCATCTCAGCACAGGATTTAGGGGATACAGGGAACAAACTTTATTTGTACAATTTTTCCCAGAATTGAAATTTTGTTTGGGATGTCCATTGCTCTTCCATGTAGCAGTTTGGCTTGGTTGGACTTTACTCATGACATATAATTTGAAGAAACATTCGGACAAACAAAAGGTAAGCGAACGTGAGCCAATCAGTGTACAGCAAATTTATAAATAATATATACAAATCTAGATGGTTTTTTTATGGCCCCTTTTTTTTCATCTGTTTATCACTTCTCCCATGATCTGTGAATAAAAGAAACATTTAGTGGCTGCCCCCTAACCAACAATCTTCTTTTTTCCTATGAACAATTTTTTTATATTTTTTTGTAGCACCACAGGCAGAGCTTAATAGTGGTTTCCTTGTTTTTATTTCCGCATGTCTTTATAGGTATTCGGCCAAACAACCGATCAGCCTAAATTCATCCGAATTAGGACGAAACCTGATTCTCAAGTCTAAAAGGTAGAGAGACAAAATGGGGTAAAGGGAGAGTAAAATGATATGATTGGGGTTGGCAGGTATAGGACTGCATGAGTTAAAGGATGGCACTAGGCATTGCTCCTAAATGTAATCTTGAGGGAGGGGTTATCATATTTTGATACAGGCTAAATCCCCAGGAGATTTCGCAATTTTGCAATGCTCCAGGCACAACAATATGTCTCATTTACACTATTGAAGGCTGCAAGTGACCTCCTATTTTTAATATATGATGTAGATAATTAAATATAATTTAAGAAAAATAGGACAAATAGTTTGTCCTAGTTTCAAAAAAATATATATTTTTTAAATAAAACATGTTAGATTTCCTGCAGCTGCTGCAGTGGCAAATAGTTGTTTATCAAATAAAATATAAATGTATGATATACAATAAAATGACATATTCACTGGCGTACATACCACGGTCGCAGGGGTCGCAGCTGCGACCGGGCCCGGCCCACCAGCGGGCCCGGCCGCCCTGCGACCGGGTATGTAAGCCAGTTTGCCAGTTTGCCAGCCTCTTCTACTGGGGGGCCCATGAGCTGGCCACCTCAGGGCCCCCCGAGGCTGTCAGTGGCATTACCAGGCGGAGGCGCGAGGAAGCATTCTCCCCTGAGCGCTCTCTGCCCAGCTCCCTCGCGTGCACCGCACTGATGCCATAGCTGGAATATGACGTCATTCCGGTTCTGGCATCAGTAAGCGGCGCGCGAGGGAACTGGGCAGAGAGCGCTCACTGGACCCCAGGGAATCCTCTCAGCAGTCCCAAAGGTAGGGAGGCTGGGGGATGCATTTAAAAAAAAAATATGAGTGTGTGTGTATATATGTGTGTTAGTGTGTGTGTGTTACTGTGTGTGTGTCTGTTACTGAGTGTGTTAGTTGTGTGTTTGTGTGTGTCTATTGAGTGGGTGTCTGCTAGTGAAGGTCAGTGTGTGTGTGTTTTAGTGTGTGTGTCTGTTAATGAGCTTGTTAGTTTGTGTGTGTCTGTTTGTGTTTGTCTGTTAGTGAGTCTGTTTGGTGTCTGTTAGTGAATGTGTATTTGTCAGTCAGAGTGCATGTTTTGTAAGTGAGTGTGTATGTGTGTCTGTCTGTCAGTGAGTGTGTATGTATGTCTGTCACTGAGTGTGTGTCTGTCAGTAACTGTGTGTCTGTTAGCTAGTGTGTATGCGTCTGTGAGAGTGTGTGTGTGTGGTCAAAACCCCTTCAGCACTTACTTTTCTCCAGCGCCGGGCTCCCTTGGCACTGGGGATCTCTCCGCCCCGATCCGCCTCTCAGCTCCATATGCGCAGCCCGGGTCTTCTCACTGTGATTTTCGCAGAAGCGCCTCTAGCGGCTGTCAGTGATACAGCTACTAGAGGCTGGATTAACCCTCAATGAAACATAGTAGATTCTCTGAAACTGCTATGTTTTCAGCTGCAGGGTTAAAACTAGAGGGACCTGGCACTTTTCGCACCGGGGCCCCATGGATCGTGTGTACGCCACTGGACGTAATATATAAGTGTATGAATAAAGATATGTTCACAAGTGTTTGATGTTCAAATAGGAATCTCCCCTTCTCTATCCCATACGTAAGTCTGTGTAAACATCTCTCTCTCTCTCTTGCATTCTCTGTATCCTCCAATCCTATGATCTATCTGACCAAACAGAATTTTTTTGTAATGTTTTATTAGATTTCTAGTGACATTGCATTGATTTTGTTTGGCTGTGTTTGAATATGATGGATACAGCATTGCGGACTGACTGTTTTTATGTTGATCCTGTTGTAAATTCCGCAGACATAACTAAACACACAAAGCAGAACATGCATTTAGATTATTTGAGCCATTTTTATTCCCCCTGAAGTGTGTGGACCAGTGGGACAGTAAATTGCCCGTTACCTATGTTGATTATTAACACATAAAATTACCTATGCTGTTCTCTCCTCATAGAAAAGAGCAAAAAGAGTATCCAGTTTCTTTTGGGGCACATGGTCCATTATTGATGTGTAGTGATGTCCCGATCTGTTCGCCATGAACAGTTCCCCGCTGACTCCAGTCAGCTGACACATTCCAGCCAATCAGCAGCAGACCCTCCCAGCTCCTGGACAGCATCCATTTTGAAGCTGCATTCTTAGTGAGCTGTCCAGGAGGTGGGAGGGTCTCGGAGGGAGGGTCTGCTGCTGATTGGCTGGAATGTGTCAGCTGACTGGAGTCCGCGCGAACCGTTTGTGGCGAACCGTGGCGAACAGTTCGCAAACAGTTTGGCGAACAGTTCGGGACATCACTATTGATGTGTAATACCTTTAATAACATATATTAATAGTAAATATACTCTGAGCTCATGCTTCAAGTAGAATAATGATTATACAGTATAATAAATATTTTTGTATATCTTACACCGTTGAGTTTTAGGGGTAAATATTCTATTATATATGAGATAATCTGAGATCACTGATACTATATAACGTCTGCGTGATATATTTACAAATTCAGTCCATTCAGTTCACATCTACACTTGAATTCTTCCTGCTAAATTACGTGAAATTGTGCCACAAAGTTGTAAATGTGGAACCATCACCATGAAAACCAAGCAATTATTTGGTCCAATTTGTTCATTCTTTTATATTTAGGACTTTTCTCCAACTTACATACGTATGCACCATCCTCATATTGTGTCTTGTTCATTTAAAAAAAAAAAAATAATAATAGTTGTTACTCCACAAAGTGCCAACAGATGTCACCATTACATCAGAATGTAACTCTGCAAAGCCTATCCAAAGACCCAACTAATATATAATGCAATATTTACCTACGAGAAATAAAATGTGATAAATAAATGCATGCTGCATACCTCATTAACCATATCATGCCTTTCAGCAATGTCCTGCACATTGCTATGCCAAAGAAATGCTACATAAACGCATAACTCCAGTAGGATTGTGTACAGTTTACTGGCTGATATAGAAAGAAATGTATACATTTGATCGTGGTAATTGCCCATGGGTATGCACCGCACACATGGTGGATGTCTGTGCATATCAAATCTATTCAGACATCAGTCATGTCAAGGGTTAGTCCAGGCATTGCTACTTGTTGATACACATGGGCATTTTATAGTTTATAGCATCTTCTGAGCTCTGCTTTCCTGTTGTTACACTATAGAGATCAATGTGATATTCAAGAAATGATACGGAGCCAACATGTGTTTCCCACATATAAGAAAACCTCTCCCGTGAATTAGGATTCCTAATCTAAGATATGAGAGTCCGTTAAAAACACTCAATACCAAGAATCTTTAGATAAAATTCTGTTAATCAGCTAGATTGAAAATATATAAATATTTTTTTAATGAAATAAATTGCGACATAATCACTTTGAGTGAATGCCAACTCCTCTGAAGAGTACGCACAATGATCTCACTACTTCAAGGACAACCTGCAAAATATGCTCATTCTTTATTGTTAAACAACAACCCCATTGTCGAATCACTTGAGTTATTTACTGATGTTTTTACCCGTCTCCATGATGACTCCAATAAAACTTCTATAGTTGAAATGACTATTACACATTTGATACAAGGGAAACAGAATGTAGAGGATTGTATTGTCTCTTGGCATGGGATGGTCATTATGGGTACTTAGTTATACTTTTATACCTAGTACTTCGTACATGACAAATTCTTGATGTTTACGTTGTCATATATTTAGATGATATTTTGATCTAAGCTTCTTCCTTAACCGAACACCAAAAACATATGAACCATGAATTAGCACGTCTACGTATTCAAGGATTGTATGCAAAAGCTGAGAAATTTATTTTTGAAACCAACAGAATTTAGTTTTTAGGTTATGTGATAATCCCGTTCTCGATAAAAATGGATGAATCCAAAATACTTGCATCACTTCATGATCTGTCCCCTCTTCTAAGAAGGAAATTCAAAAATGTAGAGGGTTTTCCAATTTCTGCCATAGGTTCAAAAAAGGATATTAAAAAAAATTGCTATTCCTCTAACTAATTTAGCCAAAAAATTACCTTTTATTTCCGGACCCAGGAAACTTAATTCTCCTTTGACACTCTAAAAAAGATCTTTATCACTACTCCCATTCTCTGTATTCCTGATCCCTCCTTGCCACGTATACTAGAGGTAGATTCCTCTGACTAGGTTGATGGCTCCATTCATCCAGTATCCTTTTTGTCATGAAAACTTACACAAACAGAAAGGCACTATACCGTAGGAGAAAAGGAACTCTTAGCTATTAAAGCATTACTTGAAGAATGGAGGCAGAATGGAGGCACCCAGATTCCTTTACTAGTATATACCGACCACAAGAACCTGCAAAATTTGTCTACTATGTAGCGTCCCTATGTAGCCCCAATAGAACAATACCTGTCTATCCCCCTCACCATAGTAACAAAAAAAAATGATACTTACTATCTGATGACTTCTGTCTTCTTAAAATGTATTTTCTTCAGTCCTCCCAAAAATCCATAATGTTTTATGGATACTGAAAGACTATGCATGCATACGGAAGGATATTATGTGGACAAGCTGGGCATACATAACCATTTAGTTTTTAGGTTATGTGATAATCCCGTTATCCTCGATAAAATGGATGAATCCAAAATACTTGCCATCACTTCATGACCTGTCTGGTCTTCTAAGAAGGAAATTAAAAAATGTAGAGGGTTTTCCAATTTCTACCATAGGTTCATAAACGGATTTTAAAAAAATCGCTATTCCTCTAACTAATTTAGACAAAAATTTACCTTTTTGTTCCGGACCCAGGAAACCAAATTCTCCTTTGACACCCTTACAAAGATCTTTATAACTACTCCCATTCTCTGTATTCCTGATCCCTCCTTGCCATGCGTACTAGAGGTAGATTCCTCTGACTAGGCTGATGGTTCCATTCATCCAATGTCCTTTTTGTCATGAAAAGCATCACTTGAAGAATGGAGGCAGAATGGAGGCACCCAGATTCCTTTCCTAGTATATACCGACCACAAGAACCTGCAAAATTTGAAGTCTACACATCCCTATGTAGCCCCAATAGAACAATACCTGCCTATCCCCCTCACCCTAGTAATAAAAAAAACTGATACTTACTATCTGATGACTTCTGTCTTCTTAAAATGTCTATTCTTCAGTCCTCCCAAAAATCCATAATGTTTTATGGATACTGAAAGACTATGCATGCAACGGAAGGATATTATGTGGACAAGCTGGGCGTATGATTGCGTGTCATTGTCATGCCCTGGTGTATTGTATGCTGGATGTGATAACATGTAATCAACCAACAAGGGAAAGGAATTTCTTATATGACCCATATGAGGTGTGCTATATATAAGGAAGGGATTACATCTACTGAGGAAGTCCAACCTCCAGAGCACTGGGACAGCAGAGTTTATCTCTGGCGGTCCCACGTGTTTGCTCGCGGCCTCCTTGGACCTCGCACTATTGTGCGAGATCCCGATGACTGGACCCCCCCTCCCTTACCGACCCGGCTTGCACGACTCTACCGAGCCGCATGCAGCATTTGCCGTGGCCCGCGTGCGTCCAGAACGGAGGGGGAGTGTGTGGGTGCTTTCTGTCCTTCCCCCAGCTGGGGGTCCTTCTTCATGGGAAGTGCGGCCCTTGAGTCTCCCCCCATAGGACGAAGAGATGCCTGTGAGGCGGGTGCAGGCTCTCAGGCACCGGTAGCTTTCTTTCTCTACTAGTTTTTCATGCTGCAGTACCCTTATAGTCTGGAGCCTGCCTAATTTTTTCTGCATTACCTAACCCATGTGTAGATCTTTTTTTTCTACGTTCTCTTCTCCAGGGACACAGGATTCTTATCTGCCCTTGCCAGGTTAGTGCCTTCTCATGCAGCCTGTGTGTACTACTCTTTATGCCTTGGCGTGATCTCAGCCCAATGCTGACACTGATACTAATGCCATTGTTAGAGGGTGAGCCCCCTCATGAACTCAGCCGGATGCTGATATGGTTACTTATTACATTATTACAGGGTGCTGCCCTCTTGTAAACTCAGCCCACTACTGATAGCGATACTAATCTCATACTCAGCTCCACGCTGATATTGTTACTAACTACATTATTAGAGGGTGAGTCCCTCTCGTGAAATCAGCCTGATGCTGATATGGATACTAATTACATTGGAGGGTGCAGCCCTCTCTTAAACGCAGCCCGCTGCTGATATTAACACTAATTTCCCTATTAGAGGGTGAGTCTTCTGCTGTGGTGTAATGAATTGGGAGACAGTGATAAGATATGGGACTTAGGAGTTCAAGTCCCCTCTTAATCAAACTGAGCACTCTGGATTCTTAAATTTCCCCTCTCATTACTATCCCCGATACAGATATGTCATTAGAGGGCAAGCCCCTCTCATATGTACAGTCCATATTTTTATACTGTTTCCCGTCAGTTTACTGCAGTACAGGATACTGATTTCCCTTTTCCCTATCTCCTGCCTATGTCCAACATGGATATTTATTTTGGTTACTGTCAGCCTTCGTTTATCCTACAGGTTCTTACCAGAACAGGATCTCCTTGCTTATTAAAGGGTGACTCCCTCATGAACTCGGACCAATATGGATATTCCTACTACATTCTGCAGTTTTACCGTTGATGTTGCCACCCTTACAGTACCTATCGCTGCTTTCCTCACCAGAGCCTCTCTGTAAAGCTGCCCCATATCAGCTGGGGAGTTGGAAGGAACCCCTACATTGCAATATTTCAGTTGATCTACCTGTTTGAGCTGGCTGTCTCCGTTACAGCTCCTAGGATTGACCTGCGTTACCCGGGACACTATACCTCCTTGCAGTATATACCCCATATTCTCACTTTCCCTGGTGCCGAGTATGGGCTGTTTGACTTGGCACTGTTACAGCTCCTATGATTGGCTTGCTTTGTCAGTGCCACTGTACCTCCCACCTGGATATACTACTGGAGGTTTTTACTCATACTGGGTGAGTCCCAGTTATTACAGATAGATCTACTATTTTATAATCTGCATTGTATTGAGCAGATAATCTCGCAATGCTATTATTGTTTATGCCATTATGGACAACACACTCAAGCAGTTTCTCCTATCGGAGGAAGCAGGAGATTCTGATGCCTTCAAAGCGTACATGCACTATCTAGCAGGCACTACTGGAACAGGGTAGACCCACAACCCCAGGTCTGAAAGTACATGGTACACACTAAGCACGAGGAAAGACCTGAGTCCCGGGTCAGTGCTGCGTTCCCTAACCATTAGCAATTTTGAGATGAATGGCAGGAGGACCTCTAAAGCCTCCGAAGATGAAGATAGAGAGCAAGCTTCGGTTGTGGAGGATTCTCGCACTGTACATGAATCGGTAGCCGTCCTGGATTTCTCTTCCACTCACCCGCCTGATTCAGGTACCGACAATACCGACAAGACAGCTGTGTGGATTCGATAGGGATACCCCTCTTCGATCTGCATTCCGTTCGACACCTTAGGTCATCGAAAGCTGGCCCCTGCCCATTAGGTCCATTGGGAGTCTCAGGGATCACAAAACCGGGAAGCGCATGAATGATTGTGAGCTGTGTACCTCAGGCCATCACTACCCAATTTGATCGCAATGACTCCAGAGTTCGATATCAGGATCGACACTGACTTCGCAAGGTCGGGACACGTCCTTTCGCTGGGGTATTGTTCAAAGCCTGAGTCTGGTGCAGGTCAAGCAATCCAACGTTCTCTAACCCCGGCACGGATCCTGCCTCTGGTGGATGAAGCCCTTTCGCAAAACTCTCCCCTGGTTTGGTCTGTCATTAGAGGAGGGGCCTTAAGTTCTATAGGCACTATAGGCAACACTAAAATATCGTGGTGCATTGAACAAAGATAGGTGGTATTCCTTCATATACATGCCATGCTTTCAGACCTCAAGTTCGTTCGTCACCTATGACTGGCATCTTCTTCGATCGATCTACCGTCACATCTTGCAGTTGAAGGGTCCATTCGGGGTTTATTTATTTGCCAGCGACACAAGCATTGTTTGATTTGTTGGCTGAGCGTTAAAGCCTCCTGTCATGTTATAAAATTATAGATTATGCTAGATTTAGTGTACCTATAATCTTCATTTTATTAATGACAGGAGGCAAATATTTCCCCCATCCCAATTTTCATCCCTCCCTTGTCTGGTTAGTTGTCAGTAGTTTGGGGTAATCAGGTATGTATGCAACTCTGCTTGTTGTTTCTACCTGTCGCTGGTTCACGTTCGCGCTTCTTACATAAAGGGTTGGAATCTCTGTATATTACGGTTATACTGGTTGTTGCACAGGGTGCCTGTATGTTTGTTCAGAGTACATTTCATTACCTAACCAGCCTTTTGGATTCTGTTTCTCTCGTTTCACTTTACAGTCCGTCTGTGGTGCTATGTTTGACATCTCCTCCCGGATGACGTTGTTGCATTCATCGTATCGTAGGACTTTGGTTTCTCTGCATTGGTTTCTCTGCCTTTTGTTCTGTTTTGTCGCAGCTTGAAAGAGGAAGTTATGTGTGGGGAGGGGAGCTTTATTTTATCTAACTTTTTCTGATTTGTTGTTTTTTCTCTGTGTTAATGTGCTGCTGTGGAGTTCTAGTAAAGAGAGACTTAAGCAAATATCCGCCTCCTGTCATTAATAAAATTAAGATTACAGGACCACTAAAGCTTGCATAATCTATGATTTTAGCCACAGGTACAGGGCCAGTGCAAGGATTTTTGGTGCACTAGGCAAAAAAAAGTTTGCTGCCCCATTCGTTCCACCCACTCATGCAGACTTACCTAAACTCACCAATACATACACATGCTGACCCATACAGACACACACACTGACCACACACATACACACACGCTCACACTGGCCCCCCTACACACACAAACACACACACACTGACCCATGCAGACACACACTGACCCATGCAGACACACACTAACCCATACACACAGACACACACTGACTCATAAAGACACACACTGACCCATATACACATATACATCACAGACAGACCCATACATACACACTTACTCATAAACACACATGCTGACCCATGCAGACACATGCTGATCCATACACACACAGAGACCCATACACACATGCAGACTTACCTAAACTCACCAATACATACACATGCTGACCCATACAGACACACACACTGACCACACACATACACACACGCTCACACTGGCCCCCCTACACACACAAACACACACACACTGACCCATGCAGACACACACTGACCCATGCACACACACACTAACCCATACACACAGACACACACTGACTCATAAAGACACACACTGACCCATATACACATATACATCACAGACAGACCCATACATACACACTTACTCATAAACACACATGCTGACCCATGCAGACACATGCTGATCCATACACACACAGAGACCCATACACACAAACAGACCCATACATACACACACACGCTGACCTATGCAGACACACTCTGACCCATGCAGACACATGCTGACCAATACTTACACAGACCGATACATACACACACTGACTCATAAGGACACACACACAGACCCATACGTACACACACACACACACACACACTCACACAGACCCATACATAAACACAGACCTATACATCCACACACAGACTCATCCACACACACACATACAGACCCATACAGCCACACACACACACACACATACAGACCCATACCTACACACACACAGACCCATGTGCAGACTGACATACACAAACATACTGACTGACACAGACTGACACACATTGTCTGAAACACACACTGCAAGTTCTCTCTTACCTTGCACTTTGCTCTTGGTTCCTGTCTTCTTTACTGCACCCGGCGGCCGACACTTTTTTCCCAGCCCAATTTCCTGTTATTCTCTTGTCCCCACGTACAGGGCAAGGGGCGGGAGCAAGTGAATGAGGCAGCCTTGCGCCTCCGCGGTGCTTGGCTGGGAGAGGGGTCCTGATTTTGCAGGCTGTGGTGAATGCCGGACCGACGTTCTACAAATAAGTGCTCCATAGCGATCTAGCTCTATGTAATCAATTCAACTTGATAGGGGGAGGGCAGACAAGCAGTAAAGCAGCTGCCACCCCCCCGTAAGAAGCACCCTACTTAGCCTATAGGACGCGCTGGCCTTGCACATGTAACATGTACATTTTTGTAATTGTCTCATTTATTGTTAAATCTCCCCTTTTGATAATATTGTGGAGCGCTACGGAATATAAGTACCAGTAATAATAATAATAATGTAAAGGGAATGAGGAGCTAATTGAGTGCGATCTCAAGCAAGATTTCTTTGTACTAAAGGGTTAACAGAGCTTGTTCTTCCCAAGGAGTGTGTTTAAATTACACTGCATATAAATTGTTTACACATTCTAAATAAGAATATACTGGAGTGGACTACATTTTTAGAAGAATTACTTTTTAAATAAGTGGCATCTTAAGCTTTATTTTAATTTTTAGCTTTTTTTTTTTTTCTTTCAGTTTTCTACAGCCAAAGTACTCATACGATCCATTAAATCTGTAACAACTAAATAATTTTTTTGTCCAAGTTTACATTGTTTGGTTTGGGTGTCACACTGAACAAGTAACTTTCCAAAGATTATTTACTTAAATCTGTCAAATGGAAGAAATAAGCCAAGCAAGGCTTTTGGAAAAGGTTTCTTGAGAATACAAATGAGCAAGCACAGAGTGATTTAATACAGAGCACCCCACAGACGTCTGCATTTGCATGTGAGACACTGCACTGTTGTCAGTAAGTGGGGAGTGTGGGGAACCTTAGCAATAAACTGTATAACACGGTGAGCGGGTATTCATCTGTAACAGCATGCAAGTACCTAGAGCTCGATATGACCTAATCTAAAAATGACACATGGCATAAATCATGAGAGACCTTCAATATTCAAAGTTTGTTATTCTTCTTAAATGTGCTGAGGTAGTGGCAGAGCACTGATGTTTGTTTCTGATACTGAGTGGCCATGTCTAGATTGGCAATGAATTTGATTCCCAAAAGTAACTCTTCATACAAATAAAGTTTACTTAGGAAAAATGTTTTTTTAGAGAGTCAGGTGGTCTGTCTACAGCCAGCTCTCAGTAATCAATACATTCCTTCTAACATAGAGGACACTATCCTTAGGTGGGAATGTTAAAGTGACTCTATAGGTACCCAGACCACTTTAGCTCATTGAAGTGGTCTGGATGCAGTGACCGTGTCCCATGAATCCTACAATTGGTTAATTATAAATAATAATAATAATTATAATTACAATGCAGAACTAAGACGACCTCTAGTGTCTGTCAATCAGACAGCCACTAGAGGCACTTCTTGCTTGCAAGGCGACTTTTGATCGCCTAACAGACACTGGACATCCAGGGTCAGTAAAATTCCCTTAGTAAAGCATTGCAACAATTCTTTCCCGTGGTGAGGGCCTAATGTGATTGTGGCACTCGCAGTGCATTAGCACCCCCCATCGGGTGATGTCGGAAGAGGAGGAGGGCTGCCCCTGCAAAGAAGGTAAATTGGCGCTGGGTTTGGGTAAGTTTATTAATCCTTACACTGTTGGAGTGGTGGGTGTGAGGGAGAGGGGGTCAGAGGAAAGTATAGTGCTAGGAATACAACTTGTATTCCTAGCACTTCATACCACTATAGTGTCCTTTTAAGTTAGATGCATTATCAGACATGTTTGTATAAATGTTATGGGAAACTAACATATACATATGAAATAACATCTATACCTTGGTACCACTGCTAGATTAAGAGCCTATTGATCCTGGTGCTGAAGTTAATGGTGGGACTCATTACAGAATTGTTTGGGCAGAAAGTATTGAAACTGTGGCAGAATGTGCCGTTCCTTTCGACTAATTCAACTTTTCATACGTTTGGGAGTTATTGTACATAAACCCACGGAAATCTACTCACGAATGAGCACCACCCCTGTACCTTATTAGAACCTTGGAACAGCAGTTAATATAAGTGCGAAACCGCAAGGGAAATAAATAATGAGTGCTTCCCCTGGGAGGCCGCATTTTCTTGTAACCGAACCAAGGATGGTGGCCATTTTGTCTCCAGAACGCAGGAAACGATACTTGGTCTTCGAGTGCCTGGAACTCTTTTCGGCTATGCACTCCCACAAACCCCAGCAAAGATTGTACCGTTGCCCGCCCCACTTTTTGACCAGCTATACAAACGAAGTTCGGGAGATGGGAACTACCGACTTGGGGGAGTTTTCGCTCCCTGAAAGCAAGGTATTTTCTTGTACGGTGTTCGCACAGGAACCCCCGAACGAAGACTGGACATTGCACCCATTTCCCTGGAACTGTTTTGGGCTTTCACCTCGTGGCTGACCAGTCAGAACTTTACCCCGGTGGCAATTCTATTCTACAAAAAGGAGAGTTTGGCCTGAATAAACAAGATGCCTTCCAGATCTATGTCTCATCTAGTTACTGGGGGGATATGAGCTTAAGCACACAACGGTTCCAGTCTGACTGAGAGGCAAAATAGCAGAGGTAACCAGTTGGGTTACCCGGAGTCCACTACTGTCATACCTCCCAGGTGTCTGGTATCTGGTGAAGAAACATTTGCAGAAGTAACTTTAAGCCTACACATACCCTATGTCAATCTCTCTCCATTTTATCTCTAAACCAATTCTATCTGTTCTTCCTACAAGCCCTACACTTCTCATCTCAGCATGCACACTATGACAGAGATTGTTAAAGAAACACTCTGGTCACCATAACTTCATTGAAATTAAGTTGTTATGGTGCCAGAAAGTCCATTGTGCTGCTTTGCCATTCACGAACAGTCCAACCCCAAAGTCTGTGCTCCGGTGGTGAACCACTCTGCCCCCCTGTCATCCACTTTCTGAAAAGTGGAAGGTGCGGACAGCATTGGCCAAGGTCTCCGCTCATTGGCTTAAAATGGTCAGCTGGTGTTGTAAGCCAATCAGTAGCCCCTCATTCATAAAAATATCTTGCAAAAAATATGTTCCTTTTCCAACCTGTTTTTATGAATGGAGAGCTACTGATTGGCTTAGAGCTTTAGCTGACTGCCCTAAGCCAATCAGCAGCACACCTGCCCAGCAGGCTTCTGTTCTGAAGAACCTCAGAACGCAGGAGGATAGGGGGATAGAGAGATCCAGAGCTTGAACATAGACCTCGGGATTAAACCATTTCTGAATGTTTAAACCCCTAAGGGAATCAAAGTGCCAGCGACCTCCTGGCACCATAACAACTTGTGATTTAATCTAGCCATGCGTGGCTCATTTCTCTATATTGATGTGCCTTTTGTATTTGGTCAATAAGCGTGGTTTATAAAGCGAGGAAGATGAAAGTATGATACAATGTTCCAAGTATCAAAGCTTGCATGGAGAAAAAGAATTCTCTTAATTGGGGAACAATGGGCAAACAATATGTTTAATGTTAATGAACATATACACTGGTTTCAATATAAGCAAAAACCTCGACTAAATGTTATTGAACGCTTTTTCTATATAAGAAGAAATATAAAACAACATTTCTAACTATATGCTCTAAGTATATGTTATGAATCTATTGTATCAACAAACAGCTTATTTGAATTCCCATCTATGATTAATAACTGACATATTTTTTTATGAAATTTGTCAAATACTATATCATTATTTGGTCTAAAACAATTCAACAGCTTATATAACATATCTTTTTATTTACATGTTTGCCAAAAGTAATTGCAGGGATGTCTAGTCCTGAATCCGACAAGTAGGTTCATTTGTGAGCATTAAGATTGAACAATAAAGGAACATTGTAAGCACTGTAACCATTCCATCTAATTCAATTTGTTACAGTGTCTGGAGTCCTCTGGCACAGACCCTCCACTTAGTGTTAAACCATTTTCGGACAGTTTAAAACACTGAGTGAGGTACACTGGGCACCCACAACTCAGCTCCCAATGGAGGTATGTCCAACAGTGATTACACACTCCAAATTTATACCAGAAATACATTTGACAATTACTGTAGAGGTCCTACTTTTGGAAAGCCAAAACGATATTTTAGGAAATAAACATCTACATGCTAACTGTTGTGGAGGTCCTGCATGCAGGTACACTATTACCATGTTGCAGGAAATAAACATGTACGGGCCAATGGTTGTAAAGGTATTACATTAAGGTCTGCTAGTGCCATTCTTGAGAAAATGACCATGTAAATGCCAATGGTTGTGGAGATTCAAAACTGAGATCTGCTAGCACCACGCTTGAGGAAATGACCATCTTAATGCCAATGGTTGTGAAGTTCCAATATTAAGGTCTGCTAACACCACGCTCGAGGAAATGACACTCTTAATGCCAATGGTTGTGGAGGTCCAATATTAAGGTCTGCTAATACCGCGCTCGAGGAAATGACCATCTAAATGCCAATGGTTGTGGAGGACCAATATTAAGGTCTGCTAATACCGCGCTCGAGGAAATGACCATCTAAATGCCAATTGTTGTGAAGGTCCAATATTAAGGTTCTCTTAACACCACGCTCGAGGAAATGACCATCTATATGCCAATGGTTGTTTAGGTTCAATACTGAGATCTGCTAGCACCACGCTTAAGGAAATGACCATCTCTATGCCATTGGTTGTTTAGATCCTACACTGAGGTCCTGTGGAACAAACAAGAGGAATGACCATGTACATGTAAGTGGCCACAGTGGTCTGATATTAATGGTAAATTTGCTAAAAGGGTAAATATAGTAAAACTGATCAAAAAAAAATGTTGCGCACATAAGTGATACCAGATGGCCAGTCAGGATCCCATGAAAGCATCTCAAGAATGTCTTTATCACAGATGATAATTTGAAAATGGTGCTTGCAGTTTGTTTAACGTTTTGGCAGTCTCAGCACTTGGAACAGAAAACCAAGAACCATCAACACGTCCATTACAAGCAGCCATATTGACCATTAGATACACAAATCTTCTGTGCAAAAAGGTGCAATTACAGGGTGAAAAATATACAACATAAAATTTGCTGAATGGAAAGTCAAATATAAAGATATGAAAGGAGCTCTATGTAGCAAGTACTTCACAGTTGTGTTTTGATTTGCATTTTTCACACTTTCATTTCAATTTGATCTATGCTTTACAGCTTCTGTTTTCCTTCCTGGGAAGCATTGCCTTGAAGTTCGGTGATTTAAAGCTCTTGTACAAAGAACTATCCTGTATGTGTGTACGATGTACATACGCAGAAGGCGTGCGCCCATTAATATGTCTATACATTTAATACATCTATATGTTTTCAGTTATATATGGTTTTATTCTTTATATTAATGAACATAAAAATGTGTGTGTGTGTTTATATATATATATATAAAAAATTAAAATATATATATATATATTCATAGATACATTTTAATATTTAATTATTAATACATAAAACATAATAATTAAACATTAAAATGTATCTATATATTTTAATTTTTTACCCACATATACACACACACACACACATACATTTTATGAAAGAATTGTAAACATTTCAATGGGCAGATAATATTTTCTCTATAATGCATGCTGACACAATTCAGCATATCTCAAAACAGATTTGTGGTTTCCAGCATGCCTGAGATTGGTGAGAGTTATGCTTATGTAGCAACTAACACCTGTCACCATCTAAATTCAATATTCTAATGATTATGCAGCCTCAACCACACTCAATACCTTATACTAATAATAAGAAACAACAACAAGTATTTAAATAGTGCGTTTCCCCTAGTTGGACTCAATGTGCTTTCCTTTCTCAGAAATAACCAAATCAGCAGCTGAAGAGTAATTGATGTTAATGTTACCCAATTGATGGTACTCATTTTATTGACCTTGGAAAGATAAAGGGTTGAGTTGACCCTGCCAGGATTTGAACCTGTGTCCTTGCATTTTTGAACAGGCTTTGTAATGAGGGAATTTACCAATTGAACTACCTTACTTAACACTCAACCCAGCACTAGCCCCATATGTAAGTGAACAGTAATTTTTAGTACTATTTTGCCCTCTGGCAGTGCACGCCACACGTGGGCACATAGTTATACACTTAGCAGTGCAAGGGTAAATAATCCTACCTGCCAAACTCTCCCTAATATTAGTGAGTGGGGACAATTAAAACTAATACCTGTACAAACAAAAATATATATATACTTACCATATGAAGTCTTTCTTCTAACTTTTTTTCAGGCTCCCAAAAAAGGGCAAATTTAAATTTCTATAAGCAACACAACTAATTAAAATTAAAAAAAATAAAATGAAAAAACTTGATAAATACCAATAAAATTAATGCATCTTCGTCACGCGAGGGCTCGCGGCAGACAGAGTGCTCATATCGCAGAAAGTGAGACTTCTCTCAAGACTTGGCTAGCAGAGCACTTTGATTAGTTGGCTTATGAGCCAGCAAATCAGAGTGATCTTGCTCAAATTGCATAGAGTACGCAATTTTCCCATGCAATGCAATAGTTGACATAGCATAGAAAAGAGTATATAAGGGCTCAGAGAGCTCATTCTGCAATGGGGGCTCAGTCTGCAGCAAGTCCTTGTGGGTTGTGTGTCTGCTGCATGGGCATATGCAAATTAGTTTAACAAAGAATCACATTTTTGCCTCATTCCATTTTAAACATGGATTCCTTTGAGTCTGTGTTTGCTGTATACAACAGCTTTGAAACACAACTTAGGAAAAGATTCTTTGTAAAACTAATTTGCATGTGCCCACCCAAATCCTTTGTGGTACTAAAATCACTGCAGATTTGTGATTTCTGTGGGAAAAGCAAGTCTAATGGCTTGACTGGTGTGCAGATTTTTGTTTAACATTGTATTAACTATCAACAGACTTCAGGTGGAATGGGTTTTCACAATTTTTCCCACCATAACCTATTTGGATATATATGTATTGTAATAGTGGGGAGAGGATGCTAGCTTGTTTGGTCCAATCACACAGAAGAGCTAATTACTGAAAAATTTAATGCTGGCAATGATAGAAAGGTGCCAGAACACACAGTGCATCACAGTTTGCAGTGTATGGGGCTGTGTAGCTGCAGACCGGTCAGAGGGCCCAAGATGACACCTGCCCACTGCAAAATGCGCCTTCAATGGGGACATGAACGTCAGAAATGGACTATGGAGCAATAGAAGAATTTTGCCCGATCTGATAAATCATGTTTTTTTTTTAGATCAGGTGGGTGGCCAGTTGCATATGAGTTGTTTACACTATGGAAGAAGACAAATCAGTTGAGGTAGTGTTATGCTCTGAGCAATGTTCTGCTGGGAAAACTGTGGAGAATGTTCCAGAAAATGTAACCCATCATAGCAATTGTGTTTCCTGATGGCAGTTGGCTCTTTCAACAGGATAATGCACCCTGAAATTGTTCAGGAATGGTTTGAGGAACATGACAAAGAATTCAAGATGTTTCTCTGATTCCCCAGATCTGAATCCAATTGAGTATCTGTGTGATGTACCTGAACATCAAATCCGCTCCTTGGAGGACCCTTTGCAACTTGTAGGACATAAGGCATCTGATGCTAATGTCTTGGTGCCAGATAGCACAGGACGTGTTCAGAGGTCTTGTGGAGTCCATGCCTTGACACATCAGAGCTGTTCTGGCAGAACGAGGGGGACCTACACGATATTAGGCATAATGTTTTAATGTTGTGGCTGATCAGTGTATATTATTGTGTGTTGTTTGAGTGTTGTGTACAGTGTTTACGTGATTAGGGAAATGTATGAATGCTATATGAATGTTTCCTGAGACACTAGAGACATGTCCCCTAAGAGTACATGAGAGCATGAGTGCATCATTAGTCATGCTTGCACAGTACAAGTTGCATGGGCATTCTACCTAAACAAACGTGCTCCTGAAGTGCTTCATAGTCATAAGTGGGGCTTGAGAATGCAGCTTAAAATCACCCTAATATGCATGCACACGAAGATGATATGCTCCTTTTTGAACAGGACCTTGCCTTGTTACCTTACCAGTGACAATGACCTTACCCAGGGCCGCCATCAGAAATATTGGGGTCCCTGACAAAGCACAAGGTCTGGGCTTTCCCTCCCCCCCCGGGCCCGCCCACGCCCTACCTAGTCCGCTGACAATGATGCAGGACTGAATATGGTGTGTATAGTAGAAGTGAATTAGAATGTGTGTAATGGATGTAGTGTTTGTGTGTATTAGATACTGTTTGTGCAGTGAATGCAGAGTGTGTGCTTGTGTAGCGGATGCAGTGTGTATAGTGAACACAGAGTGTGTTTGAGTAGTGGCTGTAGTGTGTGTTAAGTGATGTAGTGTGTGTTTGTGTAGTGGATGTAGTGTTTGTGTGTACTAGATGAAATGTGTTTAGTAGATGCAGTGTCTGTAGTGGATGTAGTGTGTGTATTAGACGCAGTGTCTGTGTATAGTGAATGCAGAGTGTTTCAATTTGTGGTGGATGTAGTGTGTGTACTGTGAATACAGGATGTTTGTGTAGTGGATGCTGTGTGTACAGTTAATGCAGAGTGTGTGTTATTGTAGTGAATGCAGAGTGTGTGTTAGTGTATGCAGTGTGTGTATTGTATTAGTGTATGCAGTGTGTGTGTTGTATTAGTGTATGCAGTGTGTGTGTTGTGTTAGTGTATGCAGTGTGTGTGTGTTGTATTGGTGTATGCAGTGTGTGTGTTGTGTTAGTGTATGCAGTGTGTGTGTGTGTTGGTGTATGCATTGTGTGTGTTGTGTTAGTGTATGCAGTGTGTGTGTTGTATTGGTTTATGCAGTGTGTGTTTTGTTGTGTTAGTGTATGCAGTGTGTGTGTTGTATTGGTGTATGCAGTGTGTGTTGTGTTGTGTTAGTGTATGCAGTGTGTGTGTTGTGTTAGTGTATGCAGTGTGTGTGTGTGTTGTGTTAGTGTATGCAGTGTGTTGTGTTAGTGTATGCAGTGTGTGTGTGTGTTGTGTTAGTGTATGCAGTGTGTGTTGTGTTAGTGTATGCAGTGTGTGTGTTGTGTTAGTGTATGCAGTGTGTGTATTGTATTGGTGTATGCAGTGTGTGTGTTGTGTTAGTGTATGCAGTGTGTGTAAATGTGCAATCTGGGGATGGGGGGAAGGAAGGGGCACTTTCACATTAAGTTCAAATACATTTTATATTAAATTAGATAAATGTTATTCCTCCCTCCCTGCTTCTTACCTGTGTCCAGGGGCCCCCAGCACACTGCCTGTTCTCCTCTCTTCTAATAACTCTTGTGATACCCGCGGCCTGCTTGCCGCGCGGAGTGTTGCCATGACAACGCTCAGAAGGCCGTGGGTATCGCGAGAGTTATTAGAAGGGAGTAGAACAGGCAGTGTGCTGGGCCCCCTTTGCCGTAACAGGGAGCCGGGGGCCCGCGGCTGCACACATAGATAGCGATATTCGCTATCTATGTGTGCAGAGAGGGAAAGTGGGGCCAGGGACTGCCAGAGCAGTCCGGGCCCCCCAGGATCGCCGGGCCTGTGACAACCATCATGGTTGTCCCCCCTGATGGCAGCCCTGGCCTTACCCCATCCGGGATTCATGTCTTCCAATGTTTAGTGCTACGTGTATCTGCATCACTATTACAATAAAGATTAATAATTCCATAAAATCTGGGCACCCTGGAACCCAGCTTAGTATTCCTTTTTTTTTATCTTTATTACTCATCTACTGTTAGAATTGTGTATCTTTGGTATCTTTTCCCTTGTTTCTGCATAACAACTGTGGCAAAAGTAACCTCGCCACAGGCTTTTGGAGGGGCCTGCTGGCCAGCCTCCTACCTCAGGAATATGGCCCCGGTAATAGACCTTGGTGCAGGACTGGGAAAAGGCTCAGTTTGTGCCTTTTGAATCACCAGGTTCGGTACTTAGATGTCCTGAACGGATTATGTTTGCTGTGTTCATGTGCCGAACAGACTACCGAACGAAGAGACCACCTGGAAATTGAGTGTGTCGCTTGTTAACCTTATTGACCTTGTTAACTGAAATATTCTAAATGGTTGGTTGTGTGGCCACCTTTTGCAGGGACAAACACGAGGTGGCGGCCATAAACATATAGCGGTGTTTGGTCGTCTAGTGTATGGAACCCAAATCAGACACTCGACGGTGCGAACTCCGCTGGGACTTCCATCTCCAAGTATCTTCGGTGGCGTTCGTATGAGAAAAGCGGCGTTCGGTGGGAGCAAACACCCAAAAGTGGGACACAAGGCAAGCACACGCACGAACAGTTCTGTTCGGTATATTGTTGTATTTTGAACTCCCGAAAGAGACCGGCCACACAGCCTGATTTCATGGAACTCTTTTGGGCAGGAGCCTTGTGTGCGGTGGGTCAAATTATGACCTCTATGGAAATCCCGAACCCCTGAACCGAGCTGGGTGATTTTTTGATATGTTGGTCCCCCAGATCGGGGGAAGCAGCGATTGGCGGAGGTACCCGATCGGGGTGCCAGGCGGTCCGTCACAACAACCCTGCCCTGATTCTCATAATTTATATTCTTTCTTGGTGGGTTAGAATTTTATTTAGCATACATTTTCATTATTATGCTGATTGTGGTTTTGTCTTGTTAATCCCTTTATTCAGCAAAAAATAAATAAAATAAATTTGGCCTGGGGTCATAGTAGACATTCAATCTTGGGTACCTGGCATAAAGCTTGTTTCACTTACATTAGAATTTTACAGAGCTCTTTCATAGGACTCCATGTTACTTTAACCAAGGTGTGATAAAACAGTCACTATAATTACAAGCTTTTCTGCTTTGCTAGTGCCAGCTCGTAGCTATATTTCTGAAAAGCAAAAACTTTGTTGCAAAAATAGAAAAATCGCACGCAATGTAAAGACAAATCTATGCAGCTATATTGCTTGACAACTGCTTTAATGGGAAAGCCATCCGAAAACTAAAGTTAACAGGTGCTCAAAACTGCTTCAAACTTGATTTTAATATTAGCTCCATTTGACAAATCCTTATGAGTTAAACCTGTTATTACAGTTGGGGTTACAACAACATAGTACTGCTTTAACCTTTAGTATTGACTTGGCAACAACAACACAAACAACCAACTATGGAGTTTTACAAGTTCCAAAAGCATGTGTAGACTCCATAATTCAACATAACTCTCATAATTATCATGACATAGTAGATCTCTACTTCTGAGTCTCTGCAGTATTTGAAATAGCAAAATCTTCTTATCTTTCAAAATGAACCCTTGACAATAGCTTGATAGTCTAAGAAGGTTTGGGAGCCCCGTGTGCAAACAAAATCGGAGAAGAGTTAAACCATTAAAATGAGAAAGCTGAGAGCGCGACGTATTAATATTAAATTTGCTTCACGGGGTGCTGTGGGTGATGAGTGAGTCTTAATTCGATCTGTAACGGATCGTCACAAAAGAAAAAAACAATCTGTAACTATCTCCTTGATAAGTGGCCTTTCACACCTTGTTACAGAATGAAATCGATACACAATTGTTGTTTTTTTTGACCCTCTTATTCGATTGCCACTTCAGCAGGAAGAAAATCGAGAGCAATTGTTGACCGGAGATGGGTTTTCTTTGTTTACTCAATTCATCCGGCAGTCTGACAACTACAGAGATTTTTAGACCTTTCTATATTTTCTTCATTATTCCGTGGCAGGAAAAGGCATACACACATTTTCTATCACCACTCCGTAATCATCTTATATATTGCACAAAGAAATTGGTCAAATCTCCTTCCCACTCCAGGAAACGTGCACTTTGAATTGGCAGTTCAAAGCTGAAGAAATAAAATGAATATATTGTAGAAGGATAAAGCTCAATATTATCTGAACACTACCTTTCAGGAACTTAATAATGAAAAGGGAGTCAGTGAATGAAAAGGCCAAAGTCTGATTGCACGTTAAAAACCATAGTGCCTTACGTGTTAGTCCCCCAGTATACTATATGTTTTCTATTTTTTTTTTTTATATTTATTTCTCAAGCTACTAGCATGCAAAGCACTGTTAAATGGAAAAATATGCAGTCAAATAATTAAATATTGTTCCAGCAGTTCTCTTTAAAACAAATATTTTGACAAAGGTTCTCACATCTCTCTAACATTCTAATCTGTGTTTGTTCTCTGCTTGAACCTCCCTAGTTCTGCCAATATCCATCTACCCCAACACACCAATTGTAACTCTCCAGATTCATTGCATCAATATTACATGGAATGGAATGAAAATAGTAGTGTAATGTTGTCAGTTGAGAGGTTTGGCACCATGGGGAAGACTGAGCACTCCAGGCAGTTTACCAAGTGTTAACCATTCATCCATTGTACATACTGTATGTGAGAGGCATAAAGAGAGGATATGGCATGTCCACCATTTAAACCATCTGAACCCTCCCATAGCTTAGTTGTTATTGAATGTGATTGGTTTGCCATTATGGTGTCCACCCATACTTTAACCCATAGTTAGAACTGAACTACACTGAACAAAATTATAAACGCAACACTTTTGTTTTTGCCCCCATTTTTCATGAGCTGAACTCAAAGATCTAAGACTTTTTCTATGTACACAAAAGGCCTACTTCGCTCAAATATTGTTCACAAATCTGTCTAAATCTGTGTTAGTGAGCACTTGTCCTTTGCCGACATAATCCATACACCTCACAGCCGTGGCATATCAAGATGCTGATTAGACAGCATGATTATTGTACAGGTGTGCCTTAGACTGGCCACAATAAAAGGCCACTGTAAAATGTGCAGTTTTATCACACAGCACAATGTCACAGATGTCACAAGTTTTGAGGGAGTGTGCAATTGGCATGCTGACTGCAGGAATGTCCACCAGAGCTGTTGCCCATCAATTTAATGTTCATGTCTCTACCATAAGCCGTCTCCAAAGGTTTTTCAGAGAATTTGGCAGTACATCCAACCGGCCTCACAACTGCAGACCATGTGTAATCACACCAGCCCAGAATCTCCACATCCAGCATCTTCACCTGCAAGATCGTCTGAGACCAGCCACCCGGACAGCTGCTGAAACAAGTCTTACATCTTTGAGTTCAGCTCATGAAAAATGGGGGCAAAAACAAAAGTGTTGCGTTTTTAATTTTGTTCAGTGTAGTTCAGTTCTAACTATGGGTTAAAGTATGGGTGGACACCATAATGGCAAACCAATCACATTCAATAACAACTAAGCTATGGGAGGGTTCAGATGGTTTAAATGGTGGACATGCCATATCCTCTCTTTATGCCTCTCACATACAGTACGTACAATGGATGAATGGTTAACACTTGGTAAACTGCCTGGAGTGCTCAGTCTTCCCCATGGTGCCAAACCTCTCAACTGACAACATTACACTACTAAGATATGTCCAACCCAAGGCATAATGTACTAGTACCACCTCTTTTTAATGTTGGGTTATCGTGTTCCTGCCTTCAATATAATGGGATGTGTAATGTCTATAACGTTCAGGTAGTCCACCCTGGTTGAAGGTGATATGAGTTATAGTTCACGGCATAATTAAGGCAAGTACACAATTACCCTACGTGCCTCCTAACTGTCTTTGCCTTCCCACCTGTCTATCAGGTGAGCGGTAACGGTGGGAGTTTGGAGCACAAATTTGAATTTATCCAAATATTTACGCCCATACATAATAGGAATAAAATTAAAAAATATATAATAACATTATTATTATTATGATATAGATCAGTTTAGCAAAGCTGTCTTTATCACAGCTGTCTATCAAAACTCACCCCTACTGTATTTTATTTGTGATTGTTTGAGAGGACCATCCAATCAGGTAACCGTATTTTTGAATGCATATTCTTAGTCATGTATATATATATCTATAAACAATTATTTTAAATATATATTCAAAATTATTTGGAGTTATTAGAAGTAATGTTGAAACTACAGACACATACACAGTATAATATAATAATGTAGAGAAGGAATTGTTACTGCTTCATATTTATCCCCCCACAGTACCATAAGGGTCTAATCTCTCTCTCTCGGTTATATTCTGTTTGATCTACAGATTACCTCTCAAAGTAATTGTAGGCTATGAATGAATTACCATATGAGCCCAGCATGGAAACTGTTGAACTGTTTTGAAATTAAGAAGACTTTGGAAGCTACAATTAACATTTAATAACATTATTAGACGGATCTAAATTTTAAATTAAGGTAGACCCCACACAAAACAGTTCCTACATTCAATTCAATTTATAATGCACCATGAAAGAAAGAGGTACTCGTGGAAAAATAAAAGATAAAAGTCCACAGAGAACAATGACAGTCAGTAACCTAGGCTTTTTGCGCATGCCACACTAACACCAACGAGTTTTAAAATGCAACTGTGTATATAAACAGCCAAGGCAATGCCACATTAATAATGTTTGGATTTATCATCTTTTAGCAAAAACCCTGATGTTAATGACAACCTACAAATATTAAACATTTACCAGAATAAACTTTTTGCACCTGT
Source organism: Pelobates cultripes (assembly GCA_933207985.1). Classification (NCBI taxonomy): domain Eukaryota; kingdom Metazoa; phylum Chordata; class Amphibia; order Anura; family Pelobatidae; genus Pelobates; species Pelobates cultripes. The sequence continues at coordinate 42,415,985 of OW240915.1, forward strand.
TCCAATGCCATAATATTGGTTCTAAGCTTACATGTTGATCACAGCTGTAAACAAGATAACGTACATAAGAGTAATTGCCAATCACTGGGTTGGGATCTAAAAGCGGACCCCCATGCTACTTTATGGGTCCCTATTTAAAAAATAAATAAATCTCTTTAGTTTGGAAAAATGGCGCCTCAGAAGGGAATATGATAACATTATACAAATATATTAGGGGCCAGTACAAACCATTATCTGGAAATCTATTCATAAACAGGGCTATACATAGGACACAGGGTCACACATTTAGGCTGGAAGAAAGGAGATTTCATCTTAAGGCAAAGAAAAGTTTTTTTTACAGTAAGATTGTGACAGATCCATCTGTATAAACTGGGATTGCTGGTTCGTCTGTTTTGGCCTTTTCGTGGAATTACTCATTCGTATGCCTCTGTTCGTATACTTGACGTTTTTTGCCAAACAAAACTACCGAACGGATGGCCACCCAGAAGAAAAGTGTGCTGCTGGTTAACCTCTTGATCCCAATTAGAACGTTGTGGTTAGCCGGAGACACTTCTCAATTAAAACGGAATGCAGGGTGGTCATCGTTCGTATGTCGACCACGAGGCGGCGGCCATTTTAAACAAGCGAAAGACCAGCGGTGTTTGGCCCAGATTCTATGGAACTGGGCACTTTTTCCGCCGAACGCTGAAGCCGCCGACCTCCCTTCTCAATCGACAGAAGTACACGAACACCGGCCGTTCGGGAGTTTGAAACGCACGAATGGACTTAACCCAGATAGCCTTCCCATGGAGTCAATCGCATACCTAAAGACTGTAATAGACTTTGACTCCACGGCGATTGAACTATGCATATGGGATCTGAGCGCTATTCGCCAATAATATGCACTCAGATCCAGGCTATCTGGGGATATGTGATACGAATGAGAAATGTTCGACAATTATAAAGTTATGCATTTTTGTGTGTTTTTCATGTTGTATTTAAAATGGCGATTTGCCTCTGTCCTGGAGATAATTGAATTACTTCTCAATTATCTCCAGGGCAGAGGGGAGGAAACCATAATGCATGCTGGGAATATTATGTGCCTGTGTGTCCTGAAATGCCGTATGTCCATCTGTCATTACAGTCTCCCATTTGGTCCCCTAGGGGAGTGTCCACCAAGTGGGAGACCTGCATAAATACGGGCGGGTAGCCCACAGTAAACCCAGTTCATGTTTGATCCACAATGCGGAGCTTGGTCTCGTTATTGTGGGGATTTATTACCGACGACTAGAGACTGCCGGATGGGATTATTAGCCGCTTGGGAGATATATGCGTTCGGCTACTATTGGCGATTCGTGAGTTTGGAGCTCGGGAAGTGAAGTACCCGTACGGGTCCCGTTCGGGAGATTACAGCGTTCCCCTGCTTGCAGTTCATATGATTACAATTGATACGAATGAAGCCTGTATTATTGCGAGAGGGGAAGATTCACTAAACAGCGGTTTGTACATTTGATGGCGAGGGTACCGTTACAAAGATCAATAAGGATATAGAATTCTCTGCCTGAAGAGGTGGTTTTATCAGAGTCCATACAGATGTTTAAACTGAAATTGGATAAATACTTGCAAAAACATAACATACAGGGATATAGTTTCTAATTAGTGGGGTAATAGCTGCTTGATCCAAGGAGACATCTGACTGCTATTTTGGGGTCAAGAAGGAATTTTCCCCTAGTTTGTTGCAAAATTGGAAGAGCTTCAGACGAAGTTTTTTGCCTTCTTTTGGATCAACTGCAAAAACATAAGTGAGGAAGGCTGAACTTGATGTACACAAGTCTCCTTTCAGCTATGTAACTATGTAAGTATTTGTTGGAAGAATCATATAGTATTCACTGAAGCTCAGGCAATTGAACATGAAAACATATTTACAATAGCCTCTCTACCTTTTCCAATGTAATAAACAATCTAATTAATTTTGCTATCTAGTATTCAATTTGTAGAATGGATTACCAGGGTTATATTGTCTACATAATTCGTGTACCTGTCACAAAAAGAACAACTGATTTAACCAGGGGTATCATTTCTATTAGTTAAAGTGCATCTGTCACTTTTTGGGTTTTTTGCAGATTTTTCAAAGACCTGTGAAGGTGACATATCCACTTAGGGTGTGATTGGTCACTATACTTATCTGAAACGTTCTCTTGTGGCTGTGGACGTCTTCTTCATAGGGACCTTCTTCATCATCTGCCAGGAGCCGAGTTTATGCTGTACTGTCATGCATTCGCCACAGGTCTATGGAGGATCCTATATGACCCTGGGAGTCTCCATAAATCACATCTCATAAAATGAAATTCATGATATCTTTATGAAATACTCAGAAGTGACAGAGACGATTTAATGAGTCAACCAGAGTATTACAGTGTAATACTGACCTAATTCCACTAAGTACTATTCACTCCATGGGCTTCTGTATTCTCTTCTGAAAGGTGAGTGTGTTAACAAGAGACCTGTAGAAGCCTAGGAAAAAAACTTGTCTTATATACAGTCAGGTCCATAAATATTGGGACATCGACACAATTCTAATCTTTTTGGCTCTATACACCAACACAATGGGTTTGAAATGAAACAAACAAGATGTGCTTTAACTGTAGACTTTCAGCTTTAATTTGAGGTTATTTACATCCAAATCAGGTGAATTGTGTAGGAATTACAACAGTTGCTAACTTTGGCCAGTATTTGTGACTAAGTGGCTACTAAAGAAGACTAGACATACCCCATATTGAATACCCTGGGTTGTCTACTTTAAAAAAATATGTACATGTGAGGTGTGATTCGGGAATTTATGACAGATAACAGTGTTACAATGTCACTATTGATAAATGTAAAATATATATATAAATATAGAAAGAGCAATTTCCTATTTGTATTTATAGCCCTATAACTTGCAAAAAATAAAATAAAAAAGCATGTAAAATATAAGTAAAATGGAAAATTTCTTCATATTTACCGTAATTTTATTTTCCTGGCTATTATTCATGGCAGCATATACACATGGGTTAGCTCCTCCCCTTGCAGCCAATAGGACAGGATTTAAACAAATTCTTATAAAGGAGGATCCAGAGATGAGTCCCTCAGTCAATTCACAAGCTCTTACAGAAGAACTAGATCCACAAGGGCGGGACGTATATGCTGCCATGAATAATAGCCAGTAAAAGAAAATTACGGTAAGTATGAAGAAATGTTCAATTTTCCAGGCTAATCATGGCAGCATATACACATGGGACTACCCAAGCTCACAGGGAGGGAAACAAGAGACATAATGGATGCAAAATGAATTGGATTTAATGAAGATAAATACAAATATACAAATTACGAGTGTCGAGAGGAGTGAACCGAATTAAGGACTTGATGACCAAAATGAGAGTCCACTGAAGCTTTAACATCCAGCTTGTAATGTTGGATGAAAGTGTTCACTAAAGACCAAGTGCCTGCTTTACAAATATCATCTAGAGAAGCATTTGCCACAGAAGCCCAAGATGCTGCGATAGCACGAGTAGAGTGAGCCCTGATACCAGTAGGAACCAGCAGCAATAAGTACTTATAAGAACTTGAGATGGCCGATACCACCCATTGTCTCAACGTAGAGGTAGAGGCAGCTTCACCCCGCCTGTGGCCAATAGGCAATACAAAAAGTCTGGACGATCTCCGGAAGGGGCTGGTCTTCTCCATATAGAGATACAATGCTCGAACCACATCCAGAGTGTGCCAAATTTCTTCTTCAGGAGAAGAGGGATTCGGATAGAAGGATGGCAGCACAATCTCCTGGTTCAAGTAGAACATGGATACCACTTTAGGTAGAAATTCCGGGACTGATCTGAGGACCAACCGGTCCTGAAGTACCCTTGTATATGTTTTTTTGCAGGATAATGCCTGGAGTTCACATATCCTTCGTGCAGAAGTAACTGCCACCAACAGGAGTACCTTTCGAGTAAGTACCATCAATGAAGCCTGGTCAAGTGGTTCAAAGGGTGACCTAGTCATGGCCTTCAAGACCAGAGGTAGGTCCCATGCCGGCAGAAATACCTTAAGAGGAGGCTGGATCTTCATTACTGCTTTAAGGAAATGTATAACCAATGGTTCTAGAGCCCATCGGGTACCTGACAAAGCGGATAGAGCTGATACATGGACCTTTAGAGTGTTATAGCTAAAGCCCTTATCAAGGCCAGCCTGAAGGAAACAGAGCACTGAAGATAAGGCCAGGGGTTTAATCACCACCTGATGTTCTTGTGCCCAACAAACAAAGGCATGACAAATCCTATAATATGTGAAGGAAGTGGATATCTTACGTGATCTCAGGAGAGTTCTGATAACCGCGTCAGGCATGCCAGCATTCATCAGAGCTTCCCGCTCAATCTCCAAGCCCTCAACTTGAGGGTTAGAGGGTTTGGGTGTAGCAGTGGTCCCTGGGATAGTAAATCTGCCTGGACTGGCAGTTCCCTCGGGGGTTCCTGACTCATCCGTCTCGCCATAGGGAACCAGGGCCTACGGGGCCAGAATGGGAGGATAGTGATGACCTCTACCTTCTCCTTCTGAATCTTCTTCAGAGTTGGGTATATGAGGGGTATAGGAGGGAACACATAGGCCAGAGTGAACCTCCAAGGTTGGGATAGAGCATCCTGACCCCTGGCTCTGTGATCGACCAGTCTTGAGAATAATGCTTTGACCTGTGTGTTCTTGGCAGTTGCCATGAGGTCTATCTGTGGAGTTCCCCAGATTAAAGACAGCTCCTGAAATACTTCAGGGCTTAGATGCCACTCGCTCTTGTCTATTGTCATACGGCTCAGGTAATCTGCCATGGTATTCTGAGGTATACTGCAGAAATACCCTGAATAGGGAGGTGTACTGCAGAAATACCCTGAATATTCTTTTGACACCAACACATGATGGGTTGTAGTTCCCTCATCAACAGTTGGCTGCGAGTTCCGCCTTGATGAGAGATATAGGCTACTGCCGCCTGGTTGTCGGACTGGACTTGTATTCACCTGTTCTTCAAGATCCCCTTGAAGTGTATGAGAGCTCTGGGGATGGCACGTAATTCCAAATATTTCCCGGAAGAACCGACTCCTGTTTGTTCCATCGACCTTGAGTCATCTGGTCCTGACAGTGGGCACCCCAGCCATGAGCGCTGGAATCTGTTGTCAATAGGACCCAATTGGGTTCTAACAAAGGGAATCCTCTTTCCAAATTCTTCTTTCTTAACCACCATAACCACCAGGCCAGGTGCATCTTTACCAACGGAGAGATCTTCAAGGGTTGATTCCAATCCATAACCCGCCAGTTGAACTGGTTCAGGAATGACCTGTGAGGAACTCTGAGGTGCCACTGGGCCCACCTGACTAGTCTTATAGAAGAAGTTAGACTGCCCAGAAGTTGCGAGTATTTCCTTGCTGTTATCATACGAAGGTGTAAAATCTTGTAGATGAAGCATAAAATCCTCCGTATCCTTTCTTGTGAAAGGGAGATGGAGTTCCGGAGAGTGTCGAAATCCGCCCCCAGAAACGTAATCCTCTGGGATGGAATGAGGCTGCTCTTCTGTAGATTCACCAACCAGCCGAATCAATGCAGTTCTGATAGCACAAAATTCCTGTGTAGTGCTGCCATCTAGACGTTTGGTGCTACCAATAGTAGGTCGTCTAGATAATGAAACAGAGAGATTCCATGAATCCTCAATCTTTCTATAAGAACGACCAATACCTTTGAAAAGGTCCTGGGTGCTGTGCTCAGGCCAAATGGAAGTGCTCTGAATTGAAAGTGGTCTTCGCCTATTGCAAATCGGAGAAAACGATGATGTCCCTTGGCTATTGAGACGTGATAGTAGGCGTCCTTTAGATATATAGATATGAGCCAATCTGCCTTCCGGATAGCTGGGGAGATGGATCTTATGGATTCCATCTTGAAGGATCTGACTAGTAGTCTCCTGTTGATTCTCTGCAGGTCTAGAATAGGTCTCCACTTGTCCTTGTCTTTTTGGACTAAGAACAGAGGTGAATAGTGACCCTTCAATTGTTCCTATTCTGGAACTGAAACGATGACCCTTTGGGACCTGAGGTTCTGAACATAGTCTCCCAGAGCCCTGCTTCTGGCCTTGTCCTTGGGCAGACCTGTGAGTATGAAGAAGTCGCCCCTGGTCCTTCTGAGGAATTCTAACCTCCTTGAATTATTGCTTTGACCCAGGAATCTTGTATGTCTTGTGCCCAAACTCTCTTGAAGATGGAAAGTCGAGCACCCACCTCCAACGGATAGGCTGAAGCTCTTGCCTCCAGTACGAAAGGAAGGATTTCTACCTCGGGAAGAACGTGAAGCATATGATTGGCCTCCACGCCAATTATTATTCCGGCTGAATTTTCTACCTGGTCGGTAGCTACGAGTATCCCGAAAATACTGATCCCTAGGAGGTCGCTTCTCTGACCAAGAGGAGCCTGGTCTCCTTGTTCTTTTTTCTCGGGGTAAAAAGACTTTACGCCCTTCCGCTGCTTTTTTAATGGAATCCTCTAGGGTCTTCCCAAATAGAAGATCGCCTTCAAAAGGTATGGAACATAAATTGGCCTTGGAGGAGGAGTCTGCACTCCAATAACGCAACCATAAAGCTCTCCTTGCTGCTACTGAGAGAGCCATGGTGCGGGAGAAGATCCTGGTGATATCCAGGGCTGCTTCTGCGACAAATTCAGTAGCTATTCTAACCTTCATATCCTTCATTCCTCTCTCCACATCCGTATCCAGGTCTCTTACCCAACTTTTCATGGCTCTGGATACTGCTATAAGACAAACAGCTGGATGGCATCCTGTTCCACCCACCGAATATATCTTGGAAAGATCAGAATCCAACTTCTTATCCATTGGTTCCCGCAAAGAAGCTGAACTATCCAGTGGTAGACTTGTTCTCCTGGCTACCCTAGAGATGGTAGCATCAACCTTTGGAGGTGTCGTCCATTTCTTGGAAGTTTTCTCCTCCAAAGGGTAAAGCCTGGATAGCCTACCTTGAAACGGAACCTTTTTATCCGTTTTTTCCCATTCTGCTGTAACCAATTCCTTAATGGCTCTGTGAAGAGGGAAGGAAAGCTTCTTCCTAAGATCCGCAAAGTGCTTATCAGAATTTTCAGGTTTAGGAACTTCTTCCGGTAATTCAAGGGTCTTTCTTACCTTCAAGATAAGTTTATCTACCATCTTGGCGTCTAGATATTCCGAAAGGAACTCTTCTTCGTTTTCACTAGAAAAAACCTGGTTGAGAATCTGAAATTCTTCAGCAGGATCCTGGTAATCTGAGGCTGATGATTCTGAGGAAACTTGTCTCTGTCTAGGCCTTTTCATGGACCGCTTACTTGCCTCCATGGCCTCTGAGATGCCCTGGGCCACCTCCTGTCTGATCCAAGCCTGGATATCTGGTGACTGAGTGGGCGTTAAGGATGATGGAGCGGCCACTTTCTGGAGACAGTTTAGGCACAGATGTTTGCCTTCCATCGCCTTTCCATCACATCCTGCACAGGAGTCTGACTTCTGTCTCCTCTTACGTGGGGGAGATGTAACAGATTGTTCTCCATTACTAAAAGTGATACAAAGAACCGTTTTAGTAGATGGAGAATAAACTACTATATAAAGTAATATATAAAATAAATGGACCCCTACTCACCTGGATTTATCCGAATAGGGTAAGGGCTTCCTACTAGGAGAGCTCATAATGGGCTACTACAACAAAGAAATATAAAATAATTCTCTCAGATTAAATCCCAGAAATTCACAGAGGAGGGTAAATATATATAAAATACACAATCCTGTGGCAAAAGGATAGAAAAATCCTGGCACCAATTTCCAGAGTCCTAACTTGTTTCTTTCCAAGCTAATACAACTTTAAACAGCACAAGTATAGTTACCACACCAACCTCCTTTGAGTTCCAGGTCTCTTTAAATAGTACCTGTTGAACACTAACCTTATTCCTGGCGTTTTCGGTTTTGCCCATAGTAAAGATGGCCGCCGTGACCTTGCGACCTTACCCAAAATGCATTTTGGCGCCAAAAAGCGATCTGAGCGCATTGCGCATGTGAGAGTGTCCTCTCCACAAGCCGGGCAATCCAAGCTGGGAGGATGGAGGAGGGAGTGAAGGACACCCTGATTCCAGCCAGGACGTCCCTTATAGGTCTCAGGTACCCCAGGACAGGTCCTGGTATGAATGCAAAACGGTATAGGAGACCTATAAAGTAATTAAAGTAGTTCAAAGTACACAGTGTACTTAATCTCTAAAGGGAGCTAAGGAGCTCCCTTCCTTAAGGCTGTAAGGACAGGAAAAAGACTGAGGGACTCATCTCTGGATCCTCCTTTATAAGAATTTGTTTAAATCCTGTCCTATTGGCTGTAAGGGGAGGAGCTAACCCATGTGTATATGCTGCCATGATTAGCCTGGAAAAGAGCTTTCAAGTAAAAGTCCAGTTTTGTTCAATTTTTCACCATATTTTATTATTTTTTTAAAGTAAAATATATGACATGGGCAGACTAGATGGGCCGAATGGTTCTTATCTGCCGTCACATTCTATGTTTCTATGTTTCTATACAAATAATGGTATATAAAGAAAGCCCTTCTTGTCCTGAAAAAAACAATACATAATTTGTATGGGAACCGTAAATGAGAGAGTGGAAAATTACAGCTAACCACAAACACCACAAAAGTGTTAAAACAGCTCTGGTCCTTAATGTACAACATTGCAAAAACAGGCCGGTCCTTAAGGGGTTAAAATTACTCTTGTGAACTGGTCACACACATTTTGTAAATCATTATGACAGGGATCCTTTGCTGCGTGTGGCAATATAAATAACATATACATGTATTTTGTGGTGTTTGGAAGCCTTGAGTCAAAGCTTGATTCACAGATTAATGAATTATGTATTTATTATCTTGTGCTTTCCAGAGAAGGAACAGAGGCTGCAGCTTTCATTGTGCGTGTTATAATTTTACAGGTTTGTTACTTAATATTAGTTCAAAGGGTTACTCCAAGCACCATGACCACTTCAGTGATTTGAAGTAGTCATGGTGTCTAGAGTCTGTATGTGCAGCGTTTCACTTTGAAATACAAGCCCTTTGTTGCCAGAGGTGTAATAACAGTTCATGGCTGGCTACTGTCTATTTTGTGCATATTTGTCATGACGCATTGCTGGCAAAAGATGACCAATAGCAGCACAGCCCACCTATCCCTGCCGCCCAAGTCCTACCCTCAGTTCATCCTCTGCAATGTCCTTCTGTGTGCAGTGAGGGGGACTGAAGTCACATGTGGAGGATTAGGCTGCAGGGAGAATTTGGACTTGGTGTGGGAGGACAAGAAAGTTCTACCTTTTTTGTTCATTATTTTTTCTTGCCAATAAGGGTAAGAAACTTTTTTTTTTTAAAACACAGTTTTTTGGTTGGAGTAACCCTAAGCATAGTACACTATGCAATCCACACTTATACCATAACCACTTAACAGGACACTCCAGGCTCAACACAATTATATGCACTTTATAGTTTGTAACTTAAATATTCTTCAATTTTGTCTTGTTTTTGCATTACATAAATACATATTTTACAGCACCCTGAATCCTAATCCTACCCTCTCTGTCCTTTCTCCCTAATTTTAAGTAATTCCTTCTTGCTGGTTACTATACCTGCACACGTGATGTCAAATCTCCTTTTCTTTCTAACATTACAATTGCTCATGTCAGAGACCACCGCAAAGAGCTGTGTACCATCTATCGATTTTCATAAATAAAAAGGTGATAACTGAACTACAGCTTCCAGAACTACAGGTTCCATGCTCTGTTCATAAAACCTAACTTGTGTAGGGTTTTTTGGGATCAAGGTAGGACTTTGAAAAGTAACATTGAAAAGTTATGGGAACTTATTGGCTTTTTCACTTTCGTGCCTGTTCAGTGCTAGAACCCTCTATTTTAGGCTATGGAGCATAGATCTGTACCCTCTACAAATACCCTTATTAGTTTTAACAGAATAGGTGGTGTACTTAGCTGAAGGTCTTGTGTGGTGCAGGTTGCAGTATATGTATATGCGCTTTCATGTAACTGGACTAGATCTCCTTTCTTGTTTGCATCATCTTGGACCATAGTTCAACATCAGATTTTTCACCAATGTCTACCACTAATTGGCAATTGGAATACGGACAAGGCAGCATCTTCTTCTCTTGTAGTCAATGGAGTATATTTGAAGCAAGGTCTTGTTACCAGTGGGGTACCACAGGGATCTGTACTTGGACCCATCACTAATAGTTTTAATAGTGATATTGCATTGTAAGGTATGTCTTTTTGCTGATGATACAAGGTCTTGATGGTAAGGTATGTCTTTTTGCTGATGATACTAAGATATGTAACAGGGTTGATGTTCCAGGAGGGATAAGCCAAGTGGCAAATGATCCTGCAGTGCCCCCCCTCCCACCCACCCGCCATCCCATGTTGCTGAAGAGGTTAAAACCGGTGGGGCCGGCGGGGGAGACCTAATGCGCATGCGCGCATTAACCTCCCCATAGAAAAGCATTATTCAATACTTTCCTATGGGGATTCCGGCGACACTGGAGGTCCTCATGCATTGCGTGAGGACGTCCAGCATCATTTAAAACACTTTTCGGGTTTTAAGAACCCAGAAGTCCCTCTAGTGGCTGTCTGATAGACAGCCACTAGAGGAGGACTTAATTCTGCTATGTAATTATTGCAGTTTATAAAAACTGCAATAATTACACTTGCAGGGTTAAGGGTGAGTTGGCCCCCAGACCACTCCAATGGGCAGAAGTGGTCTGGGTGCCTGGAGTGTCCCTTTAAATTAGAGGGGCAGAGGTTTAAAAATAATATCAGGAAATATACCTTTACTGAGAGGGTAGTGGATGCATGGAATAGCCTTCCAGCTGAAGTGGTAGAGATTAACACAGTGAGGGAGTTTAAACATGCGTGGGATAGGCATAAGTCTATCCTAGCTATCAGATAAGGCCAGGGACTAATGAGAGTATTTAGAAAATTGGGCAGACTAGATGGGCTGAATGGTTCTTATCCTCATTCACGGTCTATGTTTCTATGTTTCTCCTGTGGATATGTCAATAGGGCATGCTTGGAGAGCACACTCACCAAAAACTGCTTTCATATGTTCTCCCAGTGTTGGCAACACACACAAGACTGCTAACAAAGACTTGTAGACTTCAAATGTGAAAAAATCTGCACCAATGAAATACTGATACATCCTATACCATCAGAGGAAAGGTAAAGTCTTCTCTACCTGATGATCAGAGGTGGATCCGATTGGTCGATGTCTACGCTCCAGCCCAATCAAAGAAGAAGTCAACTCAATAACATTTATTTATTAAGATAGATGAAAACTCCTACTGTGGCATAGATGGAGAAAGCAACTCTATTCCTATTATTAATTCATATCAGCAATGATTCTGGATAATCCACTGCCTGGGTTACATGTGATATTTTAGTAAAAAGCAAGAGGAGAGAAAACGAGTTCCTGTTTTAAAATCAGAAAGAAAAAAGGTCATGTAACTCAGACCGCTGATGTTTTACCCATTATTTACATTTGTGGTCCAGTTCAGGCACTTGAGAACCAGAAATTCAAAGAGGTAAAATGTATGTAAAATTGTGTTTCTCCATCATTTTCAATAAACAACTCTCTTAATGGTTAATTAACGTGTCACACGAAAAAAATATTATGACAGTTCCAGTAAATATTTGCAGCTGTTAATGTTCACTCTCTCACTCCTTTTAGGTCTGGTTATCTGACTTGTATGTTCTGCATCTTCTCCCCGTCTTGTATCTGTGTCTGCAGCTGAGCCTACGTTGTCATTTGTAGTTCTGTAGAGACATTCCATTGAAGAGTAAGGAGGACATGCGCTAAATCACGACTCGTGTTAATAGAGGACATGTATTTAAGTACACATGGCATCTTTTAAAGAGCTCTTTATTTGAATATTTAAAAATTTACTGTGTGAGCTTTTATTATATCAGTGTAAGCAGAGCACAGAGTAGGGAGCCACAGTACTGCAGGCAGCAGACTAAATCTTTACATGGATACTGAAGTATCATGCTGGAGCCAGTAATAGAGACCTTGTTTTACAGTCTGAGAAAAAACTCAGTAGAGCAGGGATAGAAAGCAAGTATAACTGACACATACATGTTGATTGTCTATAGCTTAACACTAAAATTTACAAATACTATTCTAAAAATGGCATTTATTAAGTGACGTATCTTTGCTGCAAAACCAGTAAATAAAATGTTCTGCTCATTAGAAAACCCTAAAAACACTGACATATTCCTTGGCTCTTTTGAACTTTAGGGCCAGGAGACTCGACATCTCCTGGGGTTATAGGCTATGATTTAAAAGGACTAATGACCAGAAATCGTCAATGGAACAAACAGTTGTGACCTTTTGCATCTCATCTGTAGAGACAATGGTCAGATTCTTTTCACTGGTCCCTTAGGATCATTACAAATGACCTGGAAAAAAAATTAAAAATGAAAAAGCTATGTTTAAAACAACATCCTTTGCTAATTTTATCTATATAAATTCAGGGTGAAAACTTAAGCACAATGCATTTATGTACTTATTTGCATATCAAGCTGGGAATTCTGGGATAGTTATGGATAGATGATTTCTTGGAATTTCTGCACCCAAAACAGACTTTTCAAAATTCAATTTTAAATATGTAGGCAATAAACAACCTTATCTATCTATCTATCTATCTATCTATCTATCTATCTATCTATCTATCTATCTATCTATCTATCTATCTATCTATCTATCTATCCATCCATCCATCCATCCATCCATCCATCCATCCAGTCTGTTAAATATTTTCTGACCCCCAATGTTTGTTTGCTAGCTATATTTAAGAATATCTGCTAGTTATTTATGTTATTTTTTCTGTGGGATGCCAGAAAAATACTATACTGGCTGAGTTACATTCATGATAGTAAAACCATGATAGTAAATATCACAAATTTCTAAATTTACTTCAGAGAGCAATTAATGTATTCAGCTACGGCAATTTCACAGCTAACTTAGATGTGATATTTACTATATAACTATAAGAAATAATTGTAGTGTAAAGTAAACGTTTGAAAAAAAGTAATTTCAAGGATATTTACCAAAGTGGGAATTTAAACGGAATCTTAAATTTAAGGCCAACTTTGCTAAAATGGAAAACCTCTTTAAGTCAGCTACACGTTCAGTTATTTTGGGCTAACGTTTTAAATTAAGTTTGAATTCACTTTGGATTCTGTACAATTCTCACTTTAGTAATTAACCATGAAATAGCTGGAGGAATATGGAAAACCATAGGAGGTGGCAGAAATAATACTGAGTGAAGTCCCCACAGCTTGGAAACGACACACTTCTTTCCTAAGCAGGAAACAAAACCGATAAAAAGTTAGTTGCCTTTTCAATAAAATCTATGTATACTAGTTTGATAAATCATCTTTTATCTGCTATCACAATCTATTTCTATATACACATAGTATAGTAAAAGTCTTCAAGCTAAAACCAACAGTGTAGAGAACGATTTACACTTCTAAAAGATCAGACGAGGATGTTTAAGATCATTTTGACTAGAGAGAGGGAGCGAGAGAGGGGTATGGGAGTATCACAGAGTCTTGTCATGACATTACATCATTGTAATGATCTTCTTTAAACAAACATGGACACATGTACTGGAGTAATTAGTTAAAAAACACATTGATTACATTAGACATTAACCCATAAATGTTTCTCTTGGGAACAATACCATTTTGCGCTGTCTCATTAATTGAGTGATTTCCTCTTACATATTGGAAGATTGAAAAGATCATAAAAGTAAAGATGGGATATAATTAAAAGGGCCAAACATGCTGTGAATCCTTGGTAGACAGATGGATTTTAAGTGAATGCTTGGGTTACCAGCACGCTGTGCCCAAGAAATAAGCTATTGCTAGCAAAACACACTGGAACCTATTTACTAAAAAATCAACAATTGATTGGCAGCCGCTGTTCTGTTTTCATAGTTTAGGTTGTTCAACTGAACACAAGAAATTTGGCTATTCATTAATGGGATATTAGGTATTCATCTGCAGTTTTGTTGTCTGTTAAAATCTGTCGAATCTCTATATAACTTAGCTGATTTGGCTATTAACCAATATTTTTAAGACTAAATTACCGTAACGCTATCCCCTATTGCCCATAACACTGTAACAATAGCCTAAGCTTAAATTATTCTCCAATTCTATTCTTACAACGTCAGTTTTGTTTTTCTAGCAGTGAAATTTGGCTGAAATTCAGTTGCAGTTCATGTGAGCTATTTTCAAAAAAAATTTGCTGTAGCAAAGGGATCCAATCTCAATTTGGTTAGCTGTGGGTATACTGAATACAGGGAGCCTTTAAGAAATGTTATCAGCCTAATGCTATAGTATTGAGTTTAATGCACAATACACTGGAAAGCCAGGCTCTTTTAATATATTGTAGAGACTGCTAAGTCGAACCCCATTCTTGCTTACAAATAATGTTTTATTTCTTCCTAATAAGCTACCTGATACTTTGTCTCATGGTTTATTTCACACGCGGTCTACTGATGGTAACCTAAACCCTTAAACGAACATTTACATAAGAATATCTTCTTGAACTTCTGTGCAATGTACCATTTTAAGAATTCATGGTTAATTCAGTATATCAGGAACATTGGAGAATATATAATTGTATAGAAAAATAACAAATATAGTTCATTGTAGTATTTATGATGCAAAGAAGCTTTAAGTGCAGTCCTTCCATGTTTTGTCAAACTGCTTTTTTGATAAAAATCTCTCCCCGACAAAAACATTTCTGCTCCACTGGCACCCAAAGCTGACACGTCTGTTGACCAAGATAATTCGGAAGTGCCACTTCTACATTATCTGTCAAAATCCATCCAGAATTGGAAACCAGTCAATGGCTGCTAGTGCTGGACCGGGCTCAGCCCAACGTTTGCAGTCTGTCATTGCTAACTTGGATTTCACTACTTGTTTTTTTGGCTGTATATATTTAATATATTCCTGTCGAAAAGCTCAATTTTAAATGTTGATGTTGCTATAGCGATGCAGTCATGATGTTGTGTTCACTAGAATGCTATGAAATTAAATTGTAAGGTGGTGGATCCGGGGTTAGGAGATTTTAGGGTGAGTGTTATTATTATTATTTTTTCCATTTTAGCCATGTGGAAGGGTAACATGCAATATAAGTTTCCTTAACACTCCTTGTTCTCTTCTGGAACAATATGAACTTTCTCCTCCAAACCATCTGTAATACTACTAATAAACACATTTTATAGGTTATGTCTTACTGAATATAGTACTGAACTATGTGTTACCCCACCAGTATCCTATCCTTCCTAATGTACTTTTATCGACCTCAGCTGTCTTCTGTCTTTCATTCAGCAAATATAATTTTGATTATTACTTAAGAATTAATCATGTAGATTCACACCACAGGATTTCAGTGTATCCATTTAGTCTGAACTTATGACATAAAAAAAAAATTTGTAGATAAAAAAATATGTTCTTGATATTACCCATTAAGGTATCTTCTTACCATTTGGGACACTCTGATCTGTAGTTCATTTATGTTCTCAGAAAGGTCTCATTAATGAATAACTAGAAACATAAAAACAATAAAGCTACAGTTTTTTTTTAGACTTTGTGGTCCAGTGGTGATGGTGATAGCTGCAGACCATGTATCGTGCAAGATCCGGTCAGAGTGCTGCCGTGGTAACCCACGGCAACGCTCTGATTGGCCAGATCTTGCAAGACACCTGGTCTGCAGCTCTGCATATTGCGGAGCTACAGATCAGCGGCAACGGGCGCTCTCCTCCCAGGCAGATGGCACGGACAGGCCTCGCACCTGGCAGCATACTGAGCAAGCCACCGGGTCCCTTCCTGGTGTTGGGTCCTCGGTCACGAATCAAGGACCCCGACACATTCTGCCCTAAGGTGGTTTAGGCAGCCGCGAGGCCCCAGCCAGTGCAAGGCCTTAGGCAGCCTCCTAAACTGCCTAATTAGAGAGACGCCTCTGTTTATATATTATTTATTCATAACATACATAATATATAAATATATATTTTATACATTTATATATTATTATAGGAGGAGCAATTCAAATGTATATAGTATATCTTAATTCTATATATAAATAGAAACATTGCTGTTATTCATTACCTGCGTATCTTACACAGGGGATGCATAACAGTAATTTTTTTCTTTGCACTGGTGGAGATTTTATTTTTGATCTCACCAGAATTGTATTGATACCTAATTAAATATATATTTTTGTTTTACTGTTCATATTTTCCAGCTTTATTGCTCATTTCTCACTTGATCTGTGAGTAAAATAAAATTGTAACGGATGTCCCCTAGCCATCAATCATCCTTTTTTTCCCATCAATCAACTCTTTTTTTTTTATTTTTTTGGCGCCATTGCCGAAACTCCAAATTACGAAACAAAGTAAACAGTTGGTTCATTGTTCATTTTGTGATCAAGTCATATGGTGATTCATAGTTACAGAATTCAGACAAACTCCAATTTGTTTGATACTGACTACACAAGTCTACTTTTTTATTAAGATGTTCATATAAATTCCAATAATACATAGGGATCAACTCACTTATAGTGGAGTGGAAATCCTTCTCAGTGGTATCAGCATGTAGCTCAGCACCGACCACAGACCAAATAATTTATCACAATAACAGGACATGGTAAAAAGCAGAAAAGTTGTAGGGGATGAAAGGGTAGATATACTTTTTTAACCTATTTATTTATTTGCTGTTGATAATAATGTCTGTGCATCTTTCTCAAATGTTTATAGTAAGAGATGATGAGGCACAGGGAATTAGAGCGCACACATAGGATTTCGGGGACCTATTAGCTAAGAATAGATGGAAAATATTCAACCTTTTCTCTTTCTCATCTCTTAATGACCTGCAGTTTATGCTCTTTTTTTAATAGGCATTTGTTTCATATTCTTGTTTGAAGATGGGACTAAAGTTATCTCCGTGGGGTAGAAAATGTTTCAATGCTCGAATAACAATTTCCATTGAGAGAAAAGTCGTAAAAATGCTAATTCAAAAGGAGCGTAGTTACCATATGCCTGCATCGAAATGAAAGGGTCAATCCCCATAAGTAAGTATCTTCTTCTTGGACTCCAATATTGGAATTGATATCTGTCTGCAGAGAGAGTGGACTTTAGGAGACATTTCTGCATCCAAGAATATTCTAGCTTGTAGCCTTAAATAACTTACAGAAAAGAGATTTTCCTTGACTTACCGATACCTACAAAACTTTACTTTTAGCAAAACTCATAGCATCCCTCTGAAATGTAAGTGAAATAGGTTTTCTGGAAAAGTTAACTAGAGTGGTTGCACTTGGAATCACATTTGCCAAACTATGATTGAGGAGTGGGTACAGAACATTTTAATAGATGGAATAACCCAGAGAATTTTCAGAATTTATTTAATTTCTATATACCTTTTCACATTACTTTGTAATCAGTTCCACATCCTAAAGGCCTGCTATTTCATTAGACACATACCGTTCTCTTTCCTGGTCATTTTAACGGTGCATTAGAAATGTGTCATTTCTATGCAATTTTAAGCTTTGCTTAAAAAGATACATTTACTGATGTGTGGCTTGCCAACCAAATGTCTTATTAGAAAATTGCAGCATTCTGGAAGTTTCTCTACTTTTTAAAAATGAAGAAAGGTAGAAAAATATGATGTAGATATTGATAATGTTTTCGATTATTAATAGCGTATTTGAAAAAGTCAAACCTGGGTTAATTTCAGTCTGCCAATTCCATCTTACTTCTTGACATTTATTTACTGACCTACTGACTAGGGCACATGGTACATTAGTATTCAGTTATCTTCTGAAGCCTCATTCATTGTTGTTATGGTACTCTTCTATTGTAACACACCCTAAAATTGTCACTGACTTTTTCACTTTGATTGTTTCACAACAACATTATGTACCTGCGTGGGTTATGGTGAAAAACATTCTTTACTTTAACCCCTTATTTTATTTATTATAGCTGAAGCAGTCTGAAAATTCGTACAGCTATTAGTCTACCCACACATTCTGCTATGTCATATAGGTAAAAGGTTGTGGTCTGAGTCTAAGATTTCCCTTAAATTTCCAAAAATGAACAGTAACAAAGTCATCATTGTTTCATGAAAGTATATATTACCATGGCCCTTATACCATACAATTGTTTTGTTATTGATACAATGCTAACTTTAAAAAAATAAATCATTGTAATTTTTTTGTTAATCGATAAAAAGCATTCGTGCATGAAAATATTTTTGTAAATTGACATAGTTTTCTCCAGCCATTGCATATTCAGCAGCTTGTCACAATAAGAATGCACACAAAAATAAACCAATTTTTGCAATTTTTTTGAATGCATTGATATAAAAAAAGGCTTAAGTAACATACTAGACCTCTTAAAGGGATAATATAAACATCAAAACAACTTTACCTTATTGAGGCAGTGTTAGTTTATAGAACATGTTCCTGAGGTTTCACTGCTCAATTCCTTGACATTTTGGAGTTAAATCAGACACAGGAGGCTCCTGCGGGGTCTAGAAGGCTATTAACAGAGCAGAAGATAAGAAATTAAATTAAATGTGCTAAATTAAACAGAATGTGCGATAAAGGAAGATTAAACAATAGGAAGTGTTTAGAAAGGATGTGTAAATCGCATGCGAGGAGGTGTGGCCGGGGCTCCATAAACAAAGTTATTTAACTCCTACATTATTATTTTTATTATTTACAAAGCGCAAACAAATTGGCAGAGAATTGAGCAGTGAGACTGCAGGGGCATAAACTATACACCAAAATGGCTTCATTAAGCTAATGTTGTTTTGGTGCCTATAGAGTCCCTTTAACTAGCTACATAAACCTTATAGCACAATTGCCATTTCAATTGTAACATTTCATTTGTCTTTTAAAGTCATATAGCAGGTTTGTAGGTTTCTACCTTTATTACCTCAAACTGAATAAAATGTATTTCTGTAGTTGATACCAACAATTCACTAACGTTGTGGCCTGTTTTGACCAACATGATGTTCTCTTTAACTAATGAGACCTTCGACATTACTGGTGTTCCTTCAGATTCCTGGCTATCAAATCTTTTATTGCAGATATTTTTGGAGTGTGGTATATCTGCTTTTTATGTCCATCTGCTATAATCATTGTCACTTTTCTCTGGGTTTAATTTGTTCTATTGCTTTATTCAACAGGTGCTGTTCTAATGTATTGTTTTGTATCTCAGTAACATCCTCAAAAGCCCTACTCCTCATTCACTTGTCCTTCCGCTAACCTACTGATAAGTACACCATTTGGATCCATTTTTTCCCCTGTCATCAAATATATAACACATTGCAAAAACCGAATAACAATACTTCATAGTTTGATCGTCTAGAGGGAATGAGATAAGGAATGAAGAGAGGATGTAGAGAGGGTGAGCAGAAGGACACATTGAGGAGGAGCAGGGTTGGTAGAAATATTTCTGTGAAACCTAACACTTGATTAATACAAGCAGTGACTGTTAACAATATTTAACTTGTTACATGCCATCGACAGTTAATCCCATCATAAAAATCTTGCTTCTAGAAGCCTCGCAAAAGAATTCTTGAAACATTCAGAACTGTCGCCTACTTGACAATATATGCTATTACCTGATGATGCTAATCTTTAAGATGCTGTATCATCCCTATGCTAACGTGTTAAGCTGTCAGTGCAATGTAATTACACCAACCTGTGTACACCTTCTTACCGCGTTACTGAAACTTTGAAAATGAATTTTAAAAAAAATTGATGAAGAAGCCATACTAAAGAATAATGGAAGGGGGTTAATTTCTATTCTAATTTAGAATGTATGAATTTTGAAAATATATGAGTGAATGGATTACTAATGCATTATCTAAGCCCTAAAATGATAAATAAGTGAGACATTCCATGACAATACAGAGGTCTTTGGAGATGTCAGAATTATTACATTTATTATCATTAGTTCTTAAGAGTCTTAAGTTCAAGATACAATACATCAACTTAATGTGATATAGGCTAAGAAATATGATTAGATGCATAGTCCTTACAGAAACATCTGTGTTTGAAAACAGCCATATTCAGGATGTTTACTGTACATATCTATTGAAAAGAATACCCTCTAAGTGTTTATAATAAAACAGTGCTTATCGTCATAATACATTGTGCAAGTGGCTATAGCTCCATCCAAACAAATTAAACTAATGGATCCACAAGATAATTCAAGATAGCGATGAACAGGCGGCGCCATCACCAATATCCGAAGGCCCATCTAAATATGAGCCGCATTCTCGGGGATATACAGATGACTTAGTCACAATGCACAATGTAACTCCAATTTTATTCTCCTATAATATGTTATGTTAGTTATTTTACTTCATTTTATTATAATCTACTTCTGTAACTTCCTTAATTTGTCAGACAGTATCCCTAAAGCACCAGCATGTTTCTTCTATATGGACAAGAGTTGTTCTATACTCATGTGCCAGGACTGTTTGCATTTGCTCTGCATTTGCTTATATGATAAGGATGTGGAAGTGATTCTCTGTTAGGGACCTATGTGCTATTACAATTGTACTTTATCGAATGATGTACAATCAATGTGTGACAACTTGTTTATGCTCTTTTCTTCTTGAAAATTCAATAAAAAAAATTATGCATTGAAAAAAAATAGTTTACAATGTTCCCTCCCCACATCTTAGTAACCCACCTTCCTCCCTCTCCTGCATCATAAAAAAAAATAATAATAATTAAATATATATATATATATATATATATATATATATATATATATATAAATTGATATATGTGAACTGTTCTAGTAACCTACTTTTTCCCATACATGAAATATACCTTACTCTTACCCCACTCCCCCTGGAATTTAAGCTTGTTTGAGCAGGGCCCTCAACAACCTCTGTTCCTGTGTGTCCAACTTCTCTTGTTGCAAATACTCGCAAATACACTATTCATGCACATAAACAACATGTTTGTCACCCTTTGACATGGCCAAACTCTGTGTAGCTCAGAATCCAGTATATTTACATACAAACTGCTGAGTAACACTTGACACTTGTTGATTGTACAATCCCCACCGTGAGTATACAGAGTCCCCTCCAGTGTGTGTGTACAGCCCCTGCCTGCGCCCCATTCCCACGAGCCAGCCTGTTGTGTCCCTTTACTAGGGAGGCAGAGAGGGAGTCTCTCAGTACATAGTCTAGTATTATTACCACCATCTTTTCTCCCTTTTTATTTCCCCTTCTCTACTTTCCCCCATTCTATAACTTTCTGTGAAATCATGATACATTTGAATGTATTTTATCGTCACAAAAGTTGCCTATCCTGTTATGACCATGGTGGCACATTTTATATCTGTCAAAACGTGTTTTGTTGTTGATTGTAAAGTATAAAAAAAATTAATCATGTATAACCTACTTTCCACTGTATGTTTTTTTCCTTTATATTCTGATTTTAACAATTTATGGTCAACAGATTAGCCCCTCCCTCTGACATCATGACATTATATGATGTCACTGGTAGTGATATCAAAATCATTAAGGTTATGATTATAACAGGACATGAGCTGCATGAAACAGCATTGTGGATTGGTACCTTGTGAAGCAGTATGCACTATTTGTGCCCCATACGTGTGATAATTCCTGCTTAGCAACAACCTGTGTTTTCTATTTTGCTATATATTTTCTATACTTTCCCCAGCCTATGCAGGGTGGCCCAAAGGTAGGTATACAATTGAATCAATGCAATTAATCACAGCAGATTATATGGGTACTTATACTACAGGGCCATTGAATGCTTCAATCTGATTGGTTGACGAACGTCCTAAGGTATGCATTATTTTCAGGGAGACGCACGGCTAAAGTAGTTCCAGACAGGTCTTGACCGCATTGCAGTTGCGGAAGAAATTAGTCCTACATACAAGAGCGTTTTAATGACAAAAACTTGACAAACGTCTTGAAATACATCATCTGAACAATGTTTCGAGGTGTGATATTAATTCAATGGCCTGTCGTCAGTTATTCCTTACATATCAGATTATTATTTATCTGTATTTTTATTTTTATAATATATTCAGTCAGCACTTTAATTTGTATTGATCTATATTTGTCTAAGGCAAAGGAAAGGTTTTTTTTTACAGTAAGAACAATAAGAATGTGGAATTCTCTGCCTGAAGAAGTGGTCTTATCAGAGTCCATACAGATGTTCAAACAGCTACTAGATGCATACTTGCAGAATATTCAAGGATTTAATCTTTCAATGTAGGGTAATAACTGCTTGATCCAAGGATAAATCTGACTGCCGCTCTGGGATCAAGAAGGAATTTTTTCCTAGCTTGTTGCAAAATTGGAAGTGCTTCAAATTGTGTATTTTTTGCCTTCTTTTGGATCAACAGCAAAAAACAAATGTGAGGAATGCTGAACTTGATAGACGCAAGTCTCTTTTCAACTATGTAACTATTTACTATTTATGTAATGCTGAGTGACTGTATATGTCATGTTCTTATATCTGGTTTTCTTATGAGTTTTCATGTTTAACAATGTATTTCCGTCATATTTATTTTAATAAAAAATTGATACACAGAAAAAGCTTGGCTCAGGTAGCATTCCTATGGATAAATGTGGTACTGAATGTCCAGTAACAAGGCTTGAAGGCTGCTCGCTCGGTTATTTATGTGCTAATTCAACTAATTTGTGTGACTTTTATCGTTGGGTGGTCAAGATGAGCCATGTTTCTACGAGGATCAAGGCTTTATAATTAAGTACAAAATTACAAAATCTTTTCCAAGATTTTAGTATCTTATGTAAAGAAGTGAAAATTAAAAATAGTGCTTTAACAGTTTTTCAAGTCACAAGTAATCAGACACATAGAGAAAATCACAATACCCAGACATAATCTTTGTCAGATCCATGGGCTTGGTTTTCTTCAGGTACAAAGAGTGATAGACAGTGGTGTGTTTTGGTTTTGTGTTGCCCTAGATATGACTAAACTCATGCACCACCTTAATCTAAATTTGCCCCTGCCAAGGCCACACCTCTTTATGTTTAAGACCAACACACACTTTGACTGACAAACACGTGCACTCACTGATGCACATACACTAACATACACTCACTGACAGACACACAGTCATTGGCACACACACTGTTTAACCAACACACACTTTCACTGATAGACACACACTAACACACTCACTCACTGACAGACACACACTCTCAGATACACATACCTGACATACAATCACACACACAGTCGCTGATTTGACACACTCTGACACACAAACTCACAGAAACAGACATCGTCACACACACTCACTCTCAGACACACACATTCATACTCACAAACACACACATACACTTACAGACACTCACTCACAGACATTCATTCCCAGACACACACTCACTGACAAACACTCTTTCATTGACACACACATTCACTGACACATACACACACACACACTGACAGACAAACACTCTCTCACAGACACACACACACTCACTCACTCACAGACACACACACACACACACACACACACTCACAGACACACTTACATTCACTGACAGATACACAGGCTGATACTTACACACTTATACACATCTTCTCATGCACTCACAAATTATTATTATTATATTTTTTATTTAAGTCCACCCAGCCCCCCTACCTTTGGGAGAGCTGGAGTGGATTATTTCCCTGGGGTCCAGTGAGGATCATTTCCCTGGGGTCGAATGTGGCTGCTATGATCCTGTCATCTACCTTTTCTTGCTCTGCTCCCTTGTGCACCATTTAGTGATGTCAGAGCCTGAGTGACGTCATATTCTCCACCTCCTGCCACCTCCATGGCTAGCTCTTGGGCACCCCATGACACGAGGCTAACAAAGCATTTTCTAAAGTTGCCAGTGCATCCGAGCGGGTGTTTGGGGGCGGTGTTTTTTGCGCCCTCTTGAAAGTGCTGCCTACCAAGGCAAATGCAATAGATACGGCTCTTGTAAAGAGAAATGACAGGTAGACAAATTACACTTTTGCACCCCTGATGCTCCAGATGACCCGAGGGACATGCAATTATCCACGTGTACCCTTTTTGCATCTCTCTACTAATACTAAATATGTGAAAGTGACAGACAGAAGTAACAGCATTGTTCAAAGCATCTGTTTTTCAAAGAGTAATGAGGAGTCAACGCCAACCCCGAAGATCTATTGCTGTATGTGAGGGGCAAATAGTGAGAGGGGAAATGTTAACAATGGGATGTGGAAGGCTAAGTGAAGTAGATGGTGCAAGAAAGATGAGCACTTAAGTTTTAGCTAGGATAATTTGATTATGGTTTTAATAACAGGTGAAAGATCCATGTGAAAGGGATACATACTTCTGTTAAAGATTGTTTAATCAGTATTATGTCATGGTTTAACTGTAAATTACCTTAGCACAATCACAATCCATCATTGAATGACCCATGTGTCATCATTCCAATAGTCTAATTTGTTTGACTCCATTCTTTTAATGTGGTAATACTGGGATAGTTGGTTTTAATTCTTTCTTTTCTCTGTGATACATGTGTTAAATAAACAGGAAATCAAACTACTCATTTACTGTTATAATTACTTTTTAATTGTGCAGATGGCAAGACTTCACATTCACTTTTGTTACTCATGACCTTTTCCAGTTATGTTAGAGACCATCCCGTAAAAACAGCTGTAAATACTATGGAAATTGCCTGCAATGCTCATTTCACAAATACTAATGGAAGGTCAAAGGTACAAATATTGCTCACAACATCATTTGCTAACAGTCAAAAATATAACCAGAACTATTAACAGACACTAAGAAGGTGAGTCATGCTTTGGCGTTAAAAGCAGGCAAGCTATGTTCCCAGTGGGGGAAATTTCTCAAGTTCCAATGTTACTATTCAGACAGGGTTATTTGCTAAAGTAAGAACTGGTAAGAATTCAAAGTCCATTTCAAAGTTTAAACCAGAACATATGAACTGGACACATAGCTGAATTTTACATTTTTTTTTCCAATTTGGACATTTTTGCCTTACTTTCAAATTCACTGTAAATTCACTTCCAGTGACTGGTAATTCACACTATAAAAACTCTAGCTGCTGTGTATTCCATTTATGGAATCCACAATTAAATAACATTCCTATCAACGTATAGAAATGTATTTGTTCTGTTAAGCTGCTTGTATGACAAAGTAGATGGAATGTAAACAGCAATATAGAATGGTATCCTTCAGCTTTAGAATTAATGTTTTTACAAATGTTACAAACTTTTTGGTTACATGGTACTAAGGCCAAGCAGACAGCAATTCTTTACGTAAATTCATTCTACACTTGAAAAGCCTGAATGTCTGGCTTCAGCCATATGGCCTGTACCTCTTAATTGATGAGTCAATCTCTTTGATATGTTAACTGTCATTAGCCTTGTTCTAGTATTATATCCAAAAAAAAAACATTAATATTTACCCGCAGAATAATAATTAAACCTAATTTTTGTTATATTTGGAAGCAAGCCCAAACATGATTGGCATAATTTAACCATAGGGGAAGGGACTGTGATGGGTCACAAGTAAGGCATGTGACATATCTAATAAATGGAAAAAAATTAATACAAATTGGTAGATGCAATTATTATTTCTGTGGCAAGTACATAAGAGAAGATAGAACCAAATGTTTCCATTTGGAATGATGTTGGTCTGGGGAACTTATTGTCTCTATAGATACGCCTTACTTCCACCTCTGGGCGAGGCGTGGTAATCCACATGGTATATCTCTAATGATACTGAAGTGTGCATTGTACTTGCTTGAGGGGCCAGAATCTAATTCTAAGTGAGTCACCATCTTTCTTACCAGAGACCCCCTGGGGCAGAAGTTTCACTTTGAAAAGCTTAGTAAGTAATTAGGACTGCAATTTCATCCCTTTTGGTTTGTATCTGTTGTTGGTGTAAATAATTTGATTGTCATTATATTTTTGTATGCACTGTGACTATTTTTTTGCTCATAATAAATATTCCTTTGTTAAGTTCTGCCTTTGTCTGGTAAAGAATCACATTACCTGAAGAGACCAGTAGTATTTTGCAATTACATAGATATTGTGCTAAGTTACATTTGGTGGGTTTTTATTATTAAGTTTATCTAGGGGACCAGGGCACCCCATTTATAAATTGTCTTGGTGGTGGCAGCATTAAAATTGTTGTATTTATATTATTATGCTTAAGTGTGGGTGGTGTTAAGGGGGACTTTATCATTGTTTCCGGTCTAGTGCAGACCAATAGTAAACTTTAAACCTTTCACCACTACCTCTTGAAGTAGGGTGCGTTCGTGACATACATCATTAAAACTGACGCCCCCCCTTTTTCAGAGGAACAACCCCTTTTTAGGTAGGCCCACCTGTTTAGCGATTAGGTGTTGTGCTGTAGTTGTTTAGTCAGAGTGTTTCTAAAGATTAAATGAAATACATCCAGGCAAGTATGAGACTCACATGCAGTTTGGAAGTCATTAACTTATTTTTCTACTCTTAAAGTACAGCTTGAAGATGGGATTTTAGACTGTTATGAGTGATCTCATGGTTGTAGATGTTTTAGGAAACATTGAAGTTATGTCCAACCTTATTCTATTTCATGTAGCTGCTGTGAAATGTGATTAAACCTGTCTCAAGTCACTCAGGTATGAGATAGTGTTTTGGCATGCAAAATATAAATGGCCCAGAAACTAAGCTAAGGTTATCTGAGGTCCATGCCAGGCTGACGTACCATAAAACAGAACCCATTCCTTTATTGTTTTTCTAATTTAGAACATCTAGGGATATTGTTTACAGTATGACCTCAAATCAGACTTACTGTATGTAAAATAGTACTCAACCAAGGGCTGGTGAAGATTGCCCCATGCCAAGCAAAAGCTTGACCTTCCAAGAAAATCGAATAATTTTTGAAAGATGTTCTGCAGAATTGTGCACAGATTCAAGTGTAAATATTTAGCCATTTCTTATCTCAGGGAAAATGTCAGCTTGAATAACAAGCATGAACACCTTTATTCCACTGATTTCTCTTTTTATGATTTAGTGGGTTTTTTTGTTAATTTTTTTTTTTTTAGACGGTTTGCAAAACATAACACATAACAATGCTTGCAGCTGTGGAAACTAGAATTTAATAAATCAAGTCAAACTTGAAATTTTTAGTCTAATCTAGCTCCACACATTCCACTAGTCATGTTTCAGACTGCGTGATTGCAGAAGTTGATAGTTAAATGCCGGAGGCAATCTTCAAAGGGTAGATAGAGGAAATGTTTTCTTGCTGAGTAAAGTCATAATTTTGTACCACTCATGACAATTGATATAAATCATTAGTACTTAAATATGTTAAGCTAAGAACAGAATAACAATGCATCAAATCTCAGCAGTAAAAATCCCTTTAGTGAGTAGCTTGATATAATAACAATAATGTCTAATTGTTACTTACACTGTAGAACAATTAACCCATATTTGATGTCTCAATGCTGTGTATAAAGTACTTAAATTATAATTGGCATCTTTGTATAGGATTGACTTGATGTTTTGAAGGGATACAATGATTAAAAAGTGTTATCTTATAGCCAATATTCTAATTTTAAGCCAAATTTAAATCATAGTGTTTTTAGTTTCATTCTTCATAGGAGGAGGGCAGATTGCTTGGTGTCTGGGGAGGAGAGGGCTTGGGGCACGTCTTACAGTCCCATATGGCATCATTAGAATGCCGGATGTAAATGATGTCACCTAATGAGACTGCATGCAAGTAGAAAGGGAGCCATCATGCATCTATAGTCCATTCCATTAAACCTCTTCAATGTTTATATCTCCCCAGTCAGACCTCAAATATAATGCAGAGATTGGTTGAGCCCCTTACACAAATACACGCCCCTACACAATGTTGGCTTTGGTTTGATAATCAATCATGATATAAACCTGCAACTCTGCTATTTGCTGCTTATTAGACCTCTGCTTGTCCCACTGAACATATGTCCAGTCTTACTTACTTAATGTCAAATGGCATGACAGAGGTTGCTTCAATTGATCTCAGGTCTCTCTTACGACAATTGTCCATTGTTGTGGTCGTAACCTAAATATGAATATTAATCTCTTAATACATAATAATTAAGCAATACGGAACAACATTAATATTTTTATAATTCATGGTATTATGGTCGAATATGTGGATAGAAAATACACAAAACGTTGTAATATTAAATGTATATTTAATATAACTATAACAAATAAACAGATGCTAGCGGAATGTCAATTTCAATAATTATACAATACAATACTAAATGTATATTTAATATAACTATAACAAATAAACAGATGCTAGCGGAATGTCAATTTCAATAATTATACAATACAATACTACACAAAACACTATTGGTTGCTAAATATTATACAAAAGGCTATTACAATTGCTAACTGTTACAATACAAACATATTACTTACAAGGCCCCAGCCCTTTGGCTGGGGTTAAGTCAGAGCTGGTACTACATCTTAGGTTCAGTCAGTTACAGGCAAAGGGACAGAGTTTTCTCCTCCATCTGGTTTTATTCAGTGTAAGTAGGCTGGCCTGTGATGTCACTGCCAGAAGCACATGTCTTCCTACACACTCCCTCTAGTGGTGCCCCCAAAGCATTACACTAAATATGCTTTCTTTATGATGTAAAGTCATTAATTAGTAAATACCATTACAAACCACCCTTTGACTTATGTCATAAAACAAGCATTTATAAAACCAGTACATTTTGAATATTCCCCATTTTAACACTACCTGCCCTACAACAAAACCCACCTTTTGAAGAACGATACCCATTTACCCATTAATTATTACCCATTAACATTCTATTGCTTATAAATGTTCACCATTGAGCACATGCATTACCAGTTGGGAAACCTTGGCCTAAAATAAGCACATACCCACCCTTATAATAATAGACAACTCAAACCATGTTTTATTAGATTAACCAATGATATTGTGTTCATGTGAGGATGTGTTGTGGAGCTTAATATAGTATTAGACACCACAAACTCATAACACCTATGAATCATGGCACAGACCGACTCGATTTCTGTAGCCTCTGGCTGGTCTGTGTGCCTGGAATTTTCACAAACATTAGTCCTGGAAACTGGATACTCGATTCTTCGACAGTCTCATAGAACATACGCATGGAGACAGGGATGAATGAAACAGTTCTTGTGATCAAGGACTTTTGTGTGTTTGTGGTCACATTGTTTTGTTTTTTCTTTCTTTATACCATTAACCACCTTGACGTAACAGTGTCCTGCTCCTGATGCATTTGTTCCAACTCTCACCACTCTTAGCTGCAATATTTTTTCTCCTTACAGCAACAGTTGAGCATAGTGTCCAGTGCTTCTTCTTCTTCAGCTTAAAATATCCTTGCTTGAAAGTTTTTGAATGAAAACACAGGCAATGACGAACACAAACATAAATAATAACTGTGCCAATCATCACAAGTACCATTTGACTGTGGTGTCTTAACCATATTTTTTCCTATGGCGTTTGGATAAATACCTACACACCTCTCTTCACATCCAGCACACTCCTGATTCACAGATAAACACAATATCACTGCTGTATCTACCAATTTAACCCAAACACTCGTTATCACTGCTGCATTTACCAATTTAATCTAAACACTCGTTATCACTGCTGTATTTAACCAATTTAATCTAAACATTAACAAAAACAATTACATTCCTATTTACCACCCTTCTATTTAAACATGTATAGATAACCCAAAATGCCTACTTTCTCTTATCCCTCTTATCATTCTTCCGTTTTTGTTTTTTTTTGAACTGCAACCACTCATGCACTTTACACAGACACAAATCAAGCACCTACTGGACAATGGGGTTCCCTCGTTAGAGCCCTCCCACCCCAGTTTGGTTTACACAAAAATACCCCTTGGTCCCTATGGGTCAATTCCCCCCTTTCCCAGGCAAACATACATACATACATACATACAACAATAATACATAAGGGTTTCAATTGCAATACAATCACTAGAAATAAGAGAATAGTATGCACAAAATCATAGCATAGACATGTTAAATAGACAAGAAAATAAAACATTCAATAGCTCATCAAAGGTCAACATTTAAACACTGGTCTCCATCTGATATTCTATCTGTGTTCCAATGTCCACCCCTGGTTTCTGCTATATCTGAAAAAGGTAAGAAAACAGATCAGGATTACTTTTACTTGTCACTTATAGCATATACTGCCAAATCCTTTACTTAGCATATGCCAAATCCTTTACTTAGCATATACACATATAAATACATTCCCTAAACTTTTCATTTTATAAACAATTTGTTCAACAAGGTAACTTTCTTAATTTTCTACTTGGCTCTTAAAATAAACAATCAGCTAATAGCTGCTTTCTGCATCTTCTCTGCAATTCAGGAAACACATTTCTAGCCAACCTAAACATGTTTAATAACTCTCCACCATTTGGTTAAATTATAGAGGAGTGAACCACAACACCTCTTCCGCCTCTGAAAGGATATAGGTCAATATGTCTCAAAGTTCAACACTTCTGACAGCTATGAGTGACTCCCTATTAATTTCTAGCCTTTCCACGGACATGCTTGCACCTCGCTGCTAAGGGCCTGCACAACTAACCACCCTGTGATGGCAGTGGCTTTCCGCATGGGGGTGACCGCCCCCGCAAAATTATAGAGGAGCAAACATACAGCAGCCTCTTTTCCGGCTCGATTAAAGGTTCTGGGCCAATATGTCTGCAATTTAACCAGTACATTCACGTATCACTTATTGTATATTTCCTGGTCTCTCAGGAATTTCTATTAAATAGCGTATCCCCTTCCCAGGGCAATATACAACAAAAACTAGTCACCAAGGGTCTCTATGGTCATGATAGGCCACCCTACCACTAGTGTAATACGCCCTTTTTTTAAAAATATATTTCCTGGTCTCTCAGAGATTTTGCCTATCCCTTTCCCAGAGCAATATATATAAACAATTACAAATAAGTTACAAAACGCTACTTATAAGTAATACAGGGTTTCAAATAATAATACAGGATAGAACTGCACAACAACTATTGGGTATGCTCCCCCTTATCCGGACACGTTTAAATACCCCCTAGCTCAGGTTCCCCACCCGCTACTGTAACTAAAATCACAGCCCACGTTATGGAGGTTCACCCGCTAGGCAGATACACCCTAATTCAAAGCATGGAAATATTAAAATCAGTTATAGATGGCTTCTAAAATAATATAAATCTTAATCTGAGCCCCTACACTTACTTTGTTAAAAATGCTAACTTGTTAAAATATTCAGACTAAATAGGACAAAGGAATTATTTTACCATTTTTTCAGTTCATTTGTTACCAGTTCCTGCATATGTCCAGTAATTCCTTAGTCCTGGATAATAAAGCTGAAAAACACTCCACAAATTGATTAGCTTAGGCAATTACATTTACAAAACAATGCAGTTTATTTTTTCTCATACAGGCAAGACTACCCACCCCCAACAAGGACAAATTCTCCCCCAGCTGTAGCTGAAAAGCATGGTCACACAGCTGTTAAAAAGGTGGTCTCTCCTTCATGAGTCAAAATCATATATATTTATACTAATATTCTGTGTATACGCACACATAAATCTATTATTCACTGAATCTGCTTTACTAAACGTATCTTTTTCTTAACTACTAATTTAATACATTTTGTCCAAATCTCTTTTCAACTAGACAAATCCATGAATACCAAACAAATGTAAATTAGTACACAAACAGGGTCAAATTTAGCAATAAAACCTGGTGAACTAGTTTAGTGAAAAGTCTTTTCCGATGCAAATGGTAGCAAACAATGAAACTAGGCCTCAACTCATTCACACCATGTGGTCAATGGTGGATTAAAATCCACATGGTCAGACAAAAAGTAAAATAGTTTTTTGTTTTATATATAAAAATGACCAAAGGTTGGTAAAACGTAACAAGCAACACAATAATTCATCACTATGTTCTACAACAAGAGATACCTTAAAAACAAATATCTAATCCCTATCTGCTATCTGCATTCATTCCATTAAAACCAAATCATCATTCATTTATTCATTTGTATACAGACAGACAATTTACAGTATGATTTAAGCAAAATGCATAACATTTATATTTTCCCCAATATTCAAGCATAATCCTGCCGACTACGCCAAATGTTGTGGTCGTGACCTAAATATGAATATTAATCTCTTAATACATAATAATTAAGCAATACGGAACAACATTAATATTTTTATAATTCATGGTATTATGGTCGAATATGTGGATAGAAAATACACAAAACGTTGTAATATTAAATGTATATTTAATATAACTATAACAAATAAACAGATGCTAGCGGAATGTCAATTTCAATAATTATACAATACAATACTAAATGTATATTTAATATAACTATAACAAATAAACAGATGCTAGCGGAATGTCAATTTCAATAATTATACAATACAATACTACACAAAACACTATTGGTTGCTAAATATTATACAAAAGGCTATTACAATTGCTAACTGTTACAATACAAACATATTACTTACAAGGCCCCAGCCCTTTGGCTGGGGTTAAGTCAGAGCTGGTACTACATCTTAGGTTCAGTCAGTTACAGGCAAAAGGGCAGAGTTTTCTCCTCCATCTGGTTTTATTCAGTGTAAGTAGGCTGGCCTGTGATGTCACTGCCAGAAGCACATGTCTTCCTACACACTCCCTCTAGTGGTGCCCCCAAAGCATTACACTAAATATGCTTTCTTTATGATGTAAAGTCATTAATTAGTAAATACCATTACATCCATGATAGCAGACGTTATTGAAATATTACACAAGCTTGATGCCTATATCCAAGGTGGGATTGAGGCTTTCAGTGAAGTGGAAATCTTAAACACCTGGGTGACAGAGTCATCGACTTAGAGGACAAGAGAAACCACTTTGACCAAAGTAGTTCACAGTGATTCTCTAGCCATCTATTTCAGAATTCTTGGAGATGTAGGCCATTAACATCTGTGTGGGGTGGTGGGAACAGATCCCTGCCCTTAAACATGTCCATAACC
The DNA here is from genome assembly GCA_933207985.1 of Pelobates cultripes. Classification (NCBI taxonomy): domain Eukaryota; kingdom Metazoa; phylum Chordata; class Amphibia; order Anura; family Pelobatidae; genus Pelobates; species Pelobates cultripes. The sequence goes on from OW240915.1 coordinate 42,449,196, forward strand.
AACATGAACACCTGGCCTTAAGACACCATAACACTAAAGGTCTCGACAGTTCTGGGATTGGGGAGTCCCTGAATATGAAGATTCTGAAGACTTTGTGTGATCCTCACTGAGCTATTCAATCGTGTATTAGGGACACCAAAGTTCTCACGAGCTGTATTCAAGTGAGTTCATAGGGCTTTAATCACAACGTCTCTCCTCAAATTATCATCTGCCATCTTCATTATTATGCATTTAAAAAAAAACTCCTCTCTAAAACCAGAACATTCCCAATTGATTGTCATTTTCTTGGATTTGGTGAATTGTGCTAAAGATGGGTTCTGGGCAAAACCAGGGTTAATGGGCAACTGTCACATGCAGTTATACAAGACTGCTCACTATCACCTCTTTTATTTGTCCTGGTGCTGAAGTGATCAAGCCGTTTAAGCATCTTCATATGCTGTTGTTCTTCACTTTTTACTAACACTGATTCATATTCTAAAAAGTTAGAGTACCTTGGATAGCCTTGTTACAATCTTCCTTAGACAAACTGAAGATAAAAAGCACAGACTTTCTTTCTTTATTAAAAAGTGGAAATTACAACTTAATATCTCATCCAATCCTTTACAATATTGTATCCAAGAAAGAGAAAAAGGTCCAAAAACTCCAAAGCTCAGTCAGGCAAATTTATTGGAACCAAGTACACAGCTACATTTAGACCCTACAATGGGTCTTTGAGCTTTGTGCTTATTATTCTCACCCATTTATGAATCTGAGTGTCACCTGTATACTTAGTTACCATGCTGCTTATATTTACGAGAGTTGTGCCTTTTATCTTTTTTATATAGGCACTAAAACAATGTTAGCTTAATGAAGTGTTTTTAATGTATAGTCAATGCCCATGCAGTTTCACTACGCAATTATCTACCAATAATGAGTTAAATCCCTTTGTTTATGCAGCCTGAGTCACACCTCCCCTGCCTGTGACCTACACAGTCTCCCTACATATTTCATGTAAACAGATATCTAATGTTTAAACTTCCTTTATTACACAGTGTGTTTAATTTCGAATTTATTAATTCCTGCTCTGTTAATAACTTGCTAGATCCTACAAGAGCCTCCTGTGTGTAATTCAAGCCAAATCAACAGATCAGGAGATACAAACTTCTGAAGTAAACACATTATGCAGCAAAATCTGCCTTGAAAATGAAACTTTTTTTATGGAGGCTGGGTGAGTTACAGCCACGGGAGGTGTGGCTAGTGCTGCCTAAACAGAAACAAAATTGATTTAACTCGGGGGGCGTGGCTAACCGCCAAGCTTAATGGACGCACATTGAGCTTGCTGCTCTCGACCCAAATACAATCCACAGCGATCGGGGAAATTAACGAAATATGGGTAACCCCAAGAAGCACTCTAACTCCCAAGGACAACCAGGGAAGACACCTACGGCGAAATCGGGATCCCTAACCCGTTATTTCAAAGAAAATTCAGACCGCATGACGGAGGCCGCGGCCGCGACCTCAAATATGGCTGAAACAGAATCTCTCTCGGATTCCCAACCTCGCAGCCCTTATTACTCAGACTGCTCACAACCAGCAGACAAGCAAGACGAAACAGACATTCAGCTTATGATTAAAAACTTACCATCTAAAGCTGATATACAGCATATGCTGAGCAAAATAGAAACTTCTTTCCAATCCAAAATGGAAGAAATGGGCACTGACGTCCAGCAACTAAACCTGCGGGTCACGGACCTGGAAGAAGAAAAAGATGTATTACAAGCACAAATTACCAACATAGCAACAACTCTGGACTCACATATCCTAAGCTGGGCATCTTCCCAGCGACATATTGATGACCTCGACAACAGGGGATGCAGAAACAACCTGCGAATCAGAGGGATACCAGAGACCCAGGGTGAGGACGTTATTTTAATTCTTTCGGAGCTCTTTAATTTAATTCTGGAAGCCCCTGCTGACAACCAGATTCTATTAGACAGAGCTCACAGATCACTTCGTCCGCGAGGCTTATCCCAAGAAACCCCAAGGGATATAATCTGCAGATTACACTATTACAGTGTGAAAGATAATATTGTGAAAGCCCTAAGGGACACGAACCAACCACTGCTCTTCCATGGCAATCCGATCCAAATATTCCCAGACCTGTCCTGGTACACTCTCCAGGCAAGAAGGGCACTCAAACCTATTACAGAGCTTTTAAGACAACGTAACATAAGATACCGATGGGGATTCCCTTTCGCTTTAATTGTATCAACTAAAGGCAACATCCATTCTATCTCCACATTTTTTTTGGATGTAACACCATTCCTCAGAGCATTGGATCTTCCCATCACAACAGTCATGGACTGGAACACTCCCCCGCCGAATCAAGACACGCTACCTTCTTCCCAGCGACAGAAATGGTCCACTCCATCTAGGAAGAGACGCCCTGACCAGAGATTCCAATCTCCTAATCAGAGGCAAGGTAAAATTCCCACAGAACGCCCAAAGGACGGATGTCCAAACTAACAGCCGCAAGTTTACCCTAAAAATGTATCACCCTCTCTACTGGTGGAAAACCTTTTCGATGTCAACTACAAGACACTCACTAGCAACATGGAAAAGGAAAAAGGAAAAAACACCACAGCGACATCCTTTACTCATCTGAACCAACACACTTACTTTGGGGACTTTCAGACGTCACCAGCTACAACGTATCTAGTACTTCACTTTTTGCAGGGGACTTTTAATACACGGACTCATCTCCCAGTCTCCCCCAACCACATCTACCAGAGGCTCAGGAAGTCCTAACTAATCAGGTCGTATAGCATCTAACAATACCTGCAATGTGTTTAAGTGTCTGCATATTTTAGCGAACTGTCAGGCAGAACTGTTATGAACAACTGCATATTATCGCCACTAGTGATATTTATTATAGAAATGATGGGCTATAGGAAAATGTTAACTCACAGGAACTTGTTGTAACTCACTTGCCTTTACTGAACAGCTAAACGTAAAATGCTTCTAGGGGTAGTGAGTTACTAGATTGGGCCCTATTACAGGGAATCTAGATGCTGCCGTGCCGCATTTTGCTTCATTAAGAGGTATACTTGGGACAACTGATAATTCCTCTGACCTAAGGCAGAAAAGTTAACAAACTCTATACCATATCGCCAATAGTTACAATCACTATGGTCATTGTTTGCTATGGGCCAATATTAACTAGTTAGACTTTATTATATCTCACATGCTTTTTACTGAATACTCATATTTAAAATATTTCTAGAGGTGCCACGTTGCTATAAGGTGCTCCATTACCGAGGAGACGGATGATATTCTACAGCATAACACTATCTTACGTGTTGCACGCGTAGCAACGTGTGATTCCTCTGACTTACGGTTGAACATAGACAACTACTCCACCTTTGTCCCCGCAAGTCCTAGAGGTACCTATCACACGCCCATAATGACACCAAGCACCACTAGCTTACAAATCGTATAGAAGTCAATGCATTCACTTTGAGACCCCTATCGCTGTCATCTGCGATTTAAATAGCTCCAGGATTCCCTCCTCTTCCCCTATCTCAATTTGACCTGGCACAGACTCTATCTCTTTACCAACACAACGACAGTAACGACCGTATAAAACTAGCATCTCCATAAGTTAATTATTTCTTTTTTTTTATCACACTAAAAAAAAATTATATAATTGAATTGTATGCATACTTATATACGGAGATCGAGTATAGCGCTATTATATATCACCTGACACCACTACATAGTTATCAAATTTTTCCAGGATGACTCCGACTTACCAGAGACATCTTATACCCCAGTATAAATCGTAAAAAGGTTCACGGATGCCAAATAAACCCCACCAGACGGAGAGGGAACTCATACAACTGTACTTCCCCACTACAACTAATTTATATTTTGGATTGTGACTTGGGTCACCAGCCTAAACGCGAGTACACGACCCCAAGCAACTACAGGTTCTATCTCCAGCGTTGAGATTGAACTACACCCCCCAGAGGGAAATTTCTTCCCAATCTTTCTATCTAACTCTCCCATCCTCCTCCTTTCTCCCCCCTTCCTTCCTATCTACCCCCACTCCCACATCTACCCCACTTCTCCCTTATCTACTCTTTGTCTTCCCTTAGTACCCAGGTCTAATAAGACCTTACCCAGCGAGATATTTAGTTTCTCATAAACTTACTAAACTGAGAAATAACCCCTTAGTGCAAAGAGGACGCTCACGCTAGGCAAACACGGTATTTCAAGTTATTGGAAATTGTTAATTGTTCTTATACAGTACAAGTGTTATTTTGTTGTATTATATATCCACTCCACTACATAACTGATCTGGTTCATTTGCTATTTATAAACTGGTCGATCAGGCGATAAGCTAAACTTTGGAAAACCAAGACCTCGAAACCTCGAAACACTTTTCAACTAATCTTACAGTGATATCCTTCCAGATTTGTTTCACCTGAGCTGCTTTACTGTAGACACACTTGACAATATTCTGCTGGGTGAGACATTATCAATACGACTAAATCCAAACTATAGGACATACACGTTCTCCTCATCATTCTTTCAGCATCACCAACATAAACTTCCATCGCCCCTGGTAGGAACCCCTATAATATACCTACCTTTCTCTGAATTAGTCCTACACCTACAATAGTGATTATGACTACTTTACTTATTCACACACAAAACGCAAGGGGCTTAACCCCTTAAGGACCAAACTTCTGGAATAAAAGGGAATCATGACATGTCAGACATGTCATGTGTCCTTAAGGGGTTAAATACCCCTGAAAAATGATCTATTGCACTTACGGATTTCAAGAGGAACAAAGCACACATAGTGTTTATACAAGAGACCCATTTTAGGAAAGACTCCCCTCCCAACTTGCGTAACAAAGACTTCCCAGTAGGATACTTTAGCCATTTCTCTGAAACCAAATCCAGAGGAGTAGCAATTCTTATAGGGCAACACTTACAATTCACGTATCAAGAACATGTGGCAGACGACTCTGGTAGGTTTGTATTCGTAAAGGGTAAAATTGGCAATACCCAAGTCACCTTGGCGAATATTTACCTACCAAATAAAAAACAGAACCACGCTCTCACAAAAATCTTAAGCAAACTCTCAGTGTTTCAAGAAGGAATTCTCATAGTGGGAGGCGACTTCAACATCGCTCTGGATGGAAATCTAGACACTACTTCCAAATCTAGAGACTACCAATCCCAAACAAGGACTCTCTTTAAAAACTCTCTTTATGAAGCCCAACTTTACGACAGTTGGAGAGCCACTCACCCTACTAAAAAAGACTACTCCTTCTACTCCCCACCCATAGGCACATACTCTCGAATTGACACCATTTTTCTTCAACATAGATATCTCCCTCTCATACGAGCAGCTGCTTATGGCCCGATCACCTGGTCGGATCATGCTCCTATAACCTTGACCCTATCCATCCCAGCAGCATCTACCCCATTCTCTCAATGGAAACTGAACGACTTAATACTGAACGACAGAGGAATCTTGACCAAGATACGGGAGTTAGCATCAAACTACTTCTCAGAAAATACCTGCCCTGACACAACACCAATCATGACATGGGAAGCTCATAAGGAAAATCATGAGAGGGGAACTAATAAAATCGGCGGCTATACTTAAACAAAATAGGGAAAAGAAAATAGAACAAATCACTAGAGACATTAAAAACCTAGAAAACAAACACAAAACCACTCTTACACTATATGAACTTAAATTACTTTCAAGTAAACGAACTGAGCTGACACGCTAAGCGAAAACTATCCCTAACAAAAAACACATACTACACTCAAGGGGGCAAAGCAGGCAAACCTCTCGCAAAATCTATACAATTGGAAAGACAATCCTTTTTCACCTCCGAAATCAGGAAAGAGGATGGCACCCTAACATGCCACATGCCAGATATACTGGAATCCTTCCACAAATTTTACTCACAATTATATAACCTCACCAATACAAAACCCACAGCTAACAACATATTAGAATTCCTAAAGTCCAGGGTTAAGCATACTATTCCTGCCAACGAAACGGCATTTCTTGATAACCCAATCACTCTAGAAGAATTTCATGCCACGGTCAAATCCTTGCCCCTAGGTAAAAGCCCAGGCCCTGATGGCTATACAGGGAAGTACTACAAGGTACTTTCGCATATACTAGCACATCCATTTATTGAGGCCTACAATATGAGAAATATTTCATCCCACATTCCAAGTTCAGCCCTTGAGGAGACTATCTCACTAATCCAGAAACCGGGAAAAGATACAACCATTTGTGGAAACTACAGACCTATTTCACTTATAAATATTGATCTAAAGATACTAACCAAAATTATGGCCACCAGACTTAAACCATTCATGCCGACTTTAACACACCCAGACCAGGCGGGCTTCGTGGTAGGTAGGGAAGCTAAAAACAACACCACAAAAATCATCAATATCATCCACTGGGCCCAAACACATAAGACACAGAGCGCTCTTTTGGCCATTGATGCCGAAAAGGCTTTTGACAGAGTCAACTGGACGCTACTGAAGCACACCTTGCGATATTTAAATTTTGGCACTAGATGGCTGGAGTGGATAGATATGATATACTCGAAACCAACAGCGAAACTGAGAATCAATGGTCAATTATCAAACGCGGTGAATATTTCCAACGGCACGAGACAGGGCTGCCCCTTATCACCACTTTTGTTTATTTTAATTTTAGAACCATTCCTCCAAGGCATTCGAGACAATGACCTCATCCGAGGAATCCAGGTCAAGAGTCAAAATTATAAGCCCCTCACGACCATCCCCATAATTATCTCTGAAATGGAATCCTACGGTAAACTCTCCTTTTTCCAGGCCAATCTCGCAAAATGCGACCTGATGCCAATTTTCTCGACAGACTCGTTGAATAATCAGATCAAATCCAAATTCTCCTTTAACTGGACATCCAGATCAATTAAGTACCTAGGAATTCACCTTCCCGCTCACTTAACATCTACCTACGCGATCAACTTCCCTCCTCTAGTTGACTCCATCACAAAAGACCTAATTAGATGGCATAAACCATGCTTTGGGTTAATGTGCCGGGTTAACATACTCAGAATGAACATCCTCCCCCGTATCATCTACCTCCTTCAAACGATTCCACTCAAAATCCCGGCTAAATTCTTCCACTCTCTTAAGACGCTATTTTTGAAATTTATATGGGCCCACAAACCCCCACGCCTAGCATACCATACACTAATTAAAAAACAAGACCAAGGGGGACTAAACCTTCCAGACATAGAAGCCTATTATAAAGCGACCCATTTACAAAGAATCCATGAATGGACAAAAACACCCAATACACTCCAATGGGTTACACTAGAAAACAGCTGTGTAGACACCCCGCTCTATGCATATCCCTGGCTTCATAAAGACCCCAGACTCGTGGAAAAACTAAACAAACACCCAACGATTTCTCCTACATTACACATATGGTTCAGGCTAAGGACGCAAACGAATATTTCGCCCTTCCCCTCTCCTATATATCCCTTAACTCTGAACCCTCACTTCCACAAAGTAACGACAGGGAAACAACTTGGACTTATATACGATGGCTCCTTCCTGAAGTTGAGCGACGCAACATTAGGAAATAAACTAAAACCCTTACGTGAACTTACCTTGTCTAACACTCACACGGGGGTCCAAATCTTTTTCCATGACCAACTGAACCACTTCATCAAAACCCAGTCACTTCTACCAGAAGGCAATAGACCTCTCACTAGATTTGAGCTTTTATGCACCTCCCACCCACCAAAGGTAAAAATGCTTTCCACCCTACACTCAGTAATTAGAGAGGCATACCCACAAAATCTCCCTAACTTCACTCTAAAGTGGACAGATGAACTACAAACTAACATCACTACCCAACAATGGAGGAACGCCTTTATTTCCATCCATAAATCCTCTATCTCAACGTACGCACAAGAATGTAACTACAAAAAAGTAACCGCTGGCACAACACGCCCGCTAAACTTCACAAATTCTTTCACTCATCTCCAGATCTCTGCTGGAGATGTAAGACTTCAAATGCCCACCACACCCACATTTGGTGGCAATGCCCAACAATTCATAAATTTTGGAAGAGGATCCACACTATCGAACAACTAATATTCCATAAGACTTTCTCTTGTATCCCGGAATATTATCTATTTTTCCTACCACCCCATAAAATCACGACACTAGAGACGGACCTGTTTCGCCACTTAGTCATGGCGGCTTCCCAACTAATCCCTAAATATTGGAAACAACCCAAACCACCTTCAATTCGTGAATGGATACTGAGAGTTGACGATATTAAATTGATGGAAGAGATCACCTTAGCTAAAGTAGGAAAACGTGTTAAATTCTTGTCCATATGGGACCCGTGGATTAAACACATGCACTGCAACCCTCCCCTACCACAGTAGACTGATCTAACACATACCTTTATCCTCATCGAAAATGCAAACTCTATTCATATACCTCATATACCTCTGCCTCTTCCACCACCCTACCACTGCTGCTTTCTCCTCCGCTCCCTCCTCCCCTGCTGAAGTAGGTGGGAGTTGAAAGTAACCGATTGACAAGACAAGTCCAACCGTCTCTCAATCTTGCTTCACTGAGGGGACAGCAAGGCACCACCCCTACCTTTATACACCCGGCTTTTTCTGTATATTCAATAGTTCCCCGCCGAGCCTTGGTTTTCCAACCCACCAAGGGGAATTATCCCTTTATCTACACATGAAGCGCACCAGTGTAAACCAGGACTCAGGGTATTGAACTAATGTAGTGTTTCCTTTCAATTATCTATTGCTATAGTATTTTTGCTTGTTATGTTATCCTTTCTCAGATGTCTCATCTACCACTATTTTTTTTTGAGATGACTCTAATACAAACTGTACCTTCCATTATGTGATATTTTAGTACTGTTTAAAATAGTGAAATACCGAAACTGTAATCTCAATGTAATCTCGCTGTACCAAAGCTTATGTTTACTTCTGTAAAACGTACAAAACAATAAAAAGATTTAAAAAAAAAAAAATTGATTTAACTCCTATATGGCAGAGAATTGATCTGTGTGACACTAAAGCTGCTTGATTAAGCTAAAGTTGTATTGATGTTTGGAGTATCCATTTAACTTTAAATTGCTTTGATCATGAACTCAATGGGTACAAACATAACATTATTGATATTTGCAAATTACTGCTTTTGTGTACCCTATATAGAATGTTTTATTACAATATTTTTCTATCTTTCTGATATTTTTATTTTATATGTCACTGTGTTGCTATTTATAATAAAAAAAAAAAATAAAGATCATAAATATAACCTCCTAAATTGATGTGGTTTTGGATGCTCCTCATTAACGAAGTCAATACAGTTTTGGATGCCTCTCAAGAACTAAGTCGATACAGTTTTGGATATTCCTTAGCATCTAGTTTATTAATGTGCTCTCTAAGATACAATACAGTTTGAATTTAGAGCTTCACATTGCCACAGGACAAAAAAAACTATTAATATTCTAGAATTTCTCAAACTATGGAATGCTTTTAAATCAATCCTTCATGGTATGATAGACTCATTGTTTAGTATAAAAAAAAAAAAAAACAAGCTTTGCAAAAATGTGTTTGTTGAATTTGCCATTCTATTCCTTCTTTTACATCACTGTATGTTCAGACTTTTGCCAAGGGACAGTTATTAAGAAAGTAGTTCAATACCAAAAACTGGGTTCGTGGCATGTCTGAATGTGAACAAAAAAACAAAAACATTTGAACAAAGTTTTTACAAATTAAAGCCTTGATTTAATGTTGTTGGATTAGCTTTTCACATAAATTAATATTTTTGGATAAACATTTAAAAAATTTTAAAAAATAATAAAATCTAAAAAACTATATGTAAATTAATATAAACATATAAATATATACATTAACATAAAATATGTAAAATTACTAATAATAAATCAATATCAAAATATCAAATAGTTTTTTTTCATAATATTAAATAACTTTTTAAGGTTATCCAAACAAATTAAATCATTTTTAAGTTTATCCAAAAATATTAAATCATTTGAAAAGTGTATCCAAAAATATTAAAACAAGGTCCAGATTAGACACAAGTCACATAATAGTTTTTAAGAAGTTATAGGAAAGCATTAGTGTATTGGCAGAAGCCTCAGTGCCAAAATTATTCACTCAGTAAATGATTGGTGGACCCAAAGACCAACCTCGAGAGCCCTGTGGTAGGCATCCAATAAATTGCTTCAGTCCAATTCAGTAACTATAGTGTAATATTTCACAGTCATGTGAGGAAAGCTAGAAATATAACAATAAAAATGTGTATGATGAATTATGTCAAGGGTTAGATGAGGACTTGAGCACATGCTATAAAGGTACTTGGAAGAAAAAGGGGAAACATAAGCATTTTCCTGCAATATGTATGTGCGAAGAGGTGGGCATGTACTAACTACAGTAATTTTACAGATCTGTGCATTTATAGGGGATGGCTCATTCTCTGCTAGTACTAATCACTGGGGGCATTAGTCAAGGGTGTTTGGGTGGTGAAGCTAAATGTGGACACTCCGAGTAGATGCTGCTTCTCACACTGCATGTAAAGTTAATTAGGCTAAAATGGATCCATCAAAGGACCTGCAAAGTGGGAGGAGGCTACATGCGTAGATTAATGCATGACTAAGATGCAATAGCATATTCTGATCCCTATGTCCTCACAACTACGAAGGAGCGCTGCTATGTCTGTATTTACTTTTAAATAATGCAAGGGACACCACAGTCAAATTATTGTGCTCTAACAGCCTGTTGTGGTCGTGAAATAATTAAGCAATACAGAACAACATTAATATTTTTATAATTCATGGTATTATGGTCGAATATGTGGATAGAAAATACACAAAACGTTGTAATATTAAATGTATATTTTATATAACTATAATAAATAAACAGATGCTAGCAGAATGTCAATTTACTACAATAATTATACAATACAATACTACAACAAAAGGTTGCTAAATGTTACATAAAAGGCTATTACAGTTGCTATATGTTACAATGGATTCATATTACTTACAAGGCCCCAGCCAAAGGGCTGGGGCTAGGTCAGAGCTGGTGCTACATGATCAGTCAGGTACAGGCAAACAGAGAGCTAGCTTCTCCTCACATCTGGGTTTTTATTCAGTGTAAGTAGGCTGGCCTGTGATGTCACTGCCAGAAGCACAAGTCTTCCTACACACTCCCCCTAATGGTGCCCCCAAAGCATTACACTAAATATGCTTTACTGACATCTAGTGGTGCGTCTAAAGCATTAAGCTCATTATGCTTTTTTTTTATGACAAAAAGTCATTAATTAATAAATACCATTACAAACCACCCTTTGACTTATGTCATAAAACAAACATTATAAACCCGTACATCTTGAATCTACCCTATTTTAACAGTACCTGACCTACAACAAAACCCACCTTTTTAAGAATGATACCCATTTACCCGTAAAGTTATGACACTTTATTGCTTATTCAATTTTTTTTTTTATTTTTTTTTTTCATTGAGCACATGCATCACCAGTTGGGAATAACCACTGAGCACATGCATTAGCAGTTGGGAAACCTTGGCCTTAAATAGGCAAATACCCACCCTTGTAATAATAGACAACTCAAACCATGTTTTATTAGATTAACCAATGATATTGTGTTCATGTGAGGATGTGTTTTGGAGCTAAATATAGTATTAGACACCACAAACTCATAACACCTATGAATCATGGTACAGACGGACTCGATTTCTGTAGCCTCTGGCTGGTCTGTGTGCCTGGAATTTTCACAAACATTAGTCCTGGAAACTGGATACTCTATTCTTCGACAGTCTCATAGAACATACGCATGGAGACAGGGATGAATGAAACAGTTCATGTGATCAAGGACTTTTGTGTGTTTGTGGTCACATTGTTTTGTTTTTTCTTTCTTTATACCATTAACCACCTTGACGTAAAAGTGTCCTGCTCTTGATGCATTTGTTCCGACTCTCACCACTCTTAGCTGCAATATTTTTTCTCCTTACAGCAACAGTTGAGCATAGTGTCCAGTGCTTCTTCTTCTTCTGCTTAAAATATCTTTGCTTGAAAGTTCTTGAATGAAAACACAGGCAATGACGAACACAAACATAAATAATAACTGTGCCAATCATCACAAGTACCATTTGATTGTGGTGTCTTAACCATATTTTTTTCCTATGGCGTTTGGATAAATACCTACACACCTCTCTTCACATCCAGCACACTCCTGATTCACAGATAAACACAATATCACTGCTGTATCTACCAATTTAACCCAAACACTTGTTATTACTGCTGCATTTACCAATTTAATCTAAACACTCGTTATCACTGCTGTATTTAACCAATTTAATCTAAACATTAACCAAAACAATTACATTCCTATTTACCACCCTTCTATTTAAACATGTATAGATAACCCAAAATGCCTACTTTCTCTTATCCCTCTTATTTTTTTGTTTTTTGAACTGCAACCACTCATGCACTTTACACAGACACAAATCAAGCACCTACTGGACAATGGGGTTCCCTCGTTAGAGCCCTCCCACCCCAGTTTGGTTTACACAAAAATACCCCCTGGTCCCTATGGGTCAATTCCCCCCTTTCCCAGGCAAGCATACATACATACATACATACAATAATAATACATAAGGGTTTCAATTGCAATACAATCACTAGAAATAAGAGAACAGTATGCACAAAATCATAGCATAGACATGTTAAATAGACAATAAAATAAAACATTCAATAGCTCATCAAAGGTCAACATTTAAACACTGGTCTCCATCTGATATTCTATCTGTGTTCCAATGTCCACCCCTGGTTTCTGCTACATCTGAAAAAGGTAAGAAATCAGATCAGGATTACTTTTCCTTGTCACTTATAGCGTATACTGCCAAATCCTTTACTTAGCATATATACATATATACACATATAAATACATTCCCTAAACTTTTCATTTTATAAACAATTTGTTCAACAAGGTAACTTTCTTAATTTTCTACTTGGCTCTTAAAATAAACAATCAGCTAATAGCTGCATTCTGCATCTTCTCTGCAATTCAGGAAACACATTTCTAGCCAACCTAAACATGTTTAATAACTCTCCACCCTTTGGTTAAATTATAGAGGAGTGAACCACAACACCTCTTCCGCCTCTGAAAGGATATAGGTCAATATGTCTCAAAGTTCAACACTTCTGACAGCTATGAGTGACTCCCTATTAATTTCTAGCCTTTCCACGGACATGCTTGCACCTCGCGGCTAAGGGCCTGCACAACTAACCACCCTGTGATGGCAGTGGCTTTCCGCATGGGGGTGACCGCCCCCGCAAAATTATAGAGGAGCAAACATACAGCAGCCTCTTTTCCGGCTCGATTAAAGGTTCTGGGCCAATATGTCTGCAATTTAACCAGTACATTCACGTATCACTTATTGTATATTTCCTGGTCTCTCAGGAATTTCTATTAAATAGCGTATCCCCTTCCCAGGGCAATATACAACAAAAACTAGTCACCAAGTGTCTCTATGGTCATGATAGGCCACCCTACCACTAGTGTAATACGCCCTTTTTTAAAATATATTTCCTGGTCTCTCAGAGATTTTGCCTATCCCTTTCCCAGAGCAATATATATAAACAATTACAAATAAGTTACAAAACGCTACTTATAAGTAATACAGGGTTTCAAATAATAATACAGGATAGAACTGCACAACAACTATTGGGTATGCTCCCCCTTATCCGGACACGTTTAAATACCCCCTAGCTCAGGTTCCCCACCCGCTACTGTAACTAAAATCACAGCCCACGTTATGGAGGTTCACCCGCTAGGCAGATACACCCTAATTCAAAGCATGGAAATATTAAAATCAGTTATAGATGGCTTCTAAAATAATATAAATCTTAATCTGAGCCCCTACACTTACTTTGTTAAAAATGCTAACTTGTTAAAATATTCAGACTAAATAGGACAAAGGAATTATTTTACCATTTTTTCAGTTCATTTGTTACCAGTTCCTGCATATGTCCAGTAATTCCTTAGTCCTGGATAATAAAGCTGAAAAACACTCCACAAATTGATTAGTTTAGGCAATTACATTTACAAAACAATGCAGTTTATTTTTTCTCATACAGGCAAGACTACCCACCCCCAACAAGGACAAATTCTCCCCCAGCTGTAGCTGAAAAGCATGGTCACACAGCTGTTAAAAAGGTGGTCTCTCCTTCATGAGTCAAAATCATATATATATTTATACTAATATTCTGTGTATACGCACACATAAATCTATTATTCACTGAATCTGCTTTACTAAACGTATCTTTTTCTTAACTACTAATTTAATAAATTTTGTCCAAATCTCTTTTCAACTAGACAAATCCATGAATGCCAAACAAATATAAATTAGTACACAAACAGGGTCAAATTTAGCAATAAAACCTGGTGAACTAGTTTAGTGAAAAGTCTTTTCCTATGCAAATGGTAGCAAACAATGAAACTAGGCCTCAACTCATTCACACCATGTGGTCAATGGTGGATTAAAATCCACATGGTCAGACAAAAAGTAAAATTGTTTTTTGTTTTATATATAAAAATGACCAAAGGTTGGTAAAACGTAACAAGCAACACAATAATTCATCACTATGTTCTACAACAAGAGATACATTAAAAACAAATATCTAATCCCTATCTGCTATCTGCATTCATTCCATTAAAACCAAATCATCATTCATTTATTCATTTGTATACAGACAGACAATTTACAGTATGATTTAAGCAAAATGCATAACATTTTTATTTTCCCCAATATTCAAGCATAATCCTGCCGACTACGCCAAATGTTGTGGTCGTGAAATAATTAAGCAATACAGAACAACATTAATATTTTTATAATTCATGGTATTATGGTCGAATATGTGGATAGAAAATACACAAAACGTTGTAATATTAAATGTATATTTTATATAACTATAATAAATAAACAGATGCTAGCAGAATGTCAATTTACTACAATAATTATACAATACAATACTACAACAAAAGGTTGCTAAATGTTACACAAAAGGCTATTACAGTTGCTATATGTTACAATGGATTCATATTACTTACAAGGCCCCAGCCAAAGGGCTGGGGCTAGGTCAGAGCTGGTGCTACATGATCAGTCAGGTACAGGCAAACAGAGAGCTAGCTTCTCCTCACATCTGGGTATTCAGTGTAAGTAGGCTGGCCTGTGATGTCACTGCCAGAAGCACAGGTCTTCCTACATACTCCCCCTAATGGTGCCCCCAAAGCATTACACTAAATATGCTTTACTGACATCTAGTGGTGCGTCTAAAGCATTAAGCTCATTATGCTTTTTTTTATGACAAAAAGTCATTAATTAATAAATACCATTACACAGCCCCACCAGCCTCAGACACTGTGACTCCTGGAGCATCAAGACCACAGGCCATGATGCATAGAACAAAGGATTTGCAAATGTATCCATACAGAGCTGAGCTACCAATGGGTCCTTCTCAACTCCTACCCAATGGTAATAGTAGCCACATATGGCTCCATATGTACCATACATAATGCTATGAGGCAGCACCCCTCAATCTCTTAAACACTTAGTGACCTGAGTGGCATTTCCCCCCACCCCCCTCTTCCAGCCTTACTCACACACATGCAGTTCATGTTATCATGATATACACTTTACTTTTACCATACTGTTTTTTTGGTCCACATCAAGGAAGCTAAGGCTGGATTGTAGTTGCCTATCCATTACTGCTGTTGTTAGTCCTTCGCTGATAGGTGACTAGTTTTAATTTATAAACTATTCCAAGTCCTAGTCCATTCATTGAAATACACTTACTTCCTCTACTTTGCTGAGTCTTGGTTATCTTTTTGAACTAAGTCACTATATTTAGACTGTAAACCTTTCTCACGTTTTGTTCGTCACGGTATATTTTCTTTAACTTGTACATGCGCTCTCTTTACAATGTTACAGAATATGTTTGTCTTCAGCAAATACTAAGTTATGTAATAAGTTTGTTAGGAAAGCTACACTAAAAAGATTTTTTAGCAGCAGAATTGAGAATCAATCTATTAACCAGGGACAGACCAACTATTCCCCCACACCTCCATGTATTAATGACGAGATACCAGTGAAAAACACCACCCTTAAGAATAACTCTAATTTTTACCCATCAAGTTTCAAATCTGGCCCGATAGAAGTTTTTGAGAATTTGGTAAAGCAAGACTTAGAAAAAATTAATACCTCCAAAAAAAACAACCACAAATATCATAAATATAACCAATATAACTTAACCTTTCAAGAAAGAAAAGCTCTCACAGATCTTAAAAAAGATGACACAATAGTCATCAAACCAGCCGATAAAGGGGGCGGCCTAGTTATACTCTCACAAGAAATGTACATCAAAGAAGCATTTAGACAGCTTAATGACCCCAAAGTATATGACAAGCTACTATCAGACCCAACCCATACCATCCAAAACTCCCTTATATCATTTTTAACCAAAGGCTTAAATTCCAATATCCTCAACAAAAAAAGAATTTGGTTATTTAAATATACCTCATCCAAAAATTCCAGTTATATACTTTTTACCAAAGATACACAAGAATGAGACCAATCCACCAGGTAGACCTATTGTCTCCGGGATCAATTCTGTTTTATCAAACTTATCAGAGTATATTGACATTTTATTACAACCATCAGTCAGACTTGAGGTCATACTTAAATGATTCCATGTCTCTCTTACGTTTTTTAGAAAATTTTACCTGGCATCCAGATTTTATTCTAGTCACTTGTGATGTCCAGTCTTTGTACACCATAATCCCCCACGAATTAGGGTCTGAAGCAGTTTTAAATAGATTAAAAACGGATAATAAAATTCCAGAAAAACAAATTAATTTTATCTTTGAAGGGATAAAAATTATTTTATAAATAACTATTTTTGGTTTTTAGACACTTTTTACATTCAAAGACAAGGCACAGCTATGGGTACTAGGTTTGCACCAAGTTATGCCAATCTTTTTATGGACAATTGGGAGTCTAAAGCAATCTGGGGAGATCACCCCTGGAAAGCAAACCTAGTATCCTATTTTAGATACATAGACGACTTGTTTTTTTTATCTGGAAAGGTCCTGAAACCTCACTTAAACTTTTTTTAAACCATCTAAACAACAACAATAGTGGCATCATTTTAACATCAGAACACAGCAAAGATTTAATAAATTTTTTAGACATCCAAATTTTTATCCAGGATGGGAATATTAACACTAGAACTTTTTTTTAAAAAAGATTGCACCAACACAGTCATTGACAGATCAAGCTGCCACTACTAACCATGGCTAGATGGGGTCCCTAAAGGTCAGTTCCTACGTCTTCGCAGGAACTGTTCCCTTAATACAGATTTCGACGAACAAGCTAGAACACTAGAAGCTCAATTTATCAATAAAAATTACCCAAAAGAAAAGCTAGAAGAATCCCTCAAAGCAGTGAAACAAAAAGAAAGACTCGAGCTTTTAGAATATAATACGAATAAAAATAAAGACCCACCATCCATGCCGATCATCTTTAACTTTGACAATAAGAATAAAATTGTGAAAAAAACTATTCAAAAAAACTGGCACATTTTAAAACAAGATGAAATTTTAAAGACACTCATCCCAGATAAACCCCATATCATTTTTAGAGGGGCCCCAAACCTAAAGACAATGCTTACTAAAAATTATACAAAAAAAGCCAATACAAGCAATCCATCATTTTTATCAAATTCTAAAGGTTTTTTCAAATGCAACAGATGCATTGTCTGCAGATCCACTGACCAAAACAGCACATCAAAGACAACACAATTCACCTCAAACAAAGATTTAATATGTTGCACTACTAAGAATGTTGTATACCTATTGGAGTGCCCATGTGGCCTCCAGTATGTGGGTATAACCACACGATGCTTAAAAATAAGGTTAGCAGAACATTGTAGAAATATTATCAAAGGCTACCCTAATCACTCTGTTTCAAAGCATTTTATTCAACACAACAAAGACCCTAAATTTTTAAAATGTACTGGGATCCAAAGATGTAAATTACCCTGGAGGGGAGGTGACCTCAAAAAATTACTGGGACAAAAAGAAATGCACTTGGTGTTCCTTTTAAAAACCCTTACCCCCGAAGGTCTTAATGTAGAGTTCGACCTGTTTAATTTTTTATAATTTTTTATAATTTTTTATAATTTTTTATAATTAATTTTTTATAATATATTTCTTATATTTTATTATCTTCTATAATTATTTTGTGCATGAAGTACATATTTATATAATGTGACTTATATACGTGACTGTTCTATTTAAATAATATGTAAGGTATTGTGAGTTTAAAACCTCGTTTTTAATTTTAAACTATCACATGTTTCACATATAGGTATGTACTCACTTACACATATAAAATTTAGCACTTTTGAAAAAAAAAAAAAGAAAAAAAAAATTATGACATCATTTTGGCTCCATTTTCTAATATGTTCACTGCCTATATAAACCTGTATGTAACAGGATGTACTTTCTGATCTCCACTTGATAAAGCCTAAGGGCGAAACGCATTGTGGTTTTTTTAAACTATATTGTTTTAAATAAAGGTATTTTGGCCACTTTCTTACTGTGAGTTAGCCATCTTACTTTTTATTACTATTATTATTTTACTTTTTTACTACTACCATCCTTTTATCCGGCACAGAAGTGTTTTTACTTTCCAGTGAGGATATTACTCCCAAGAATCCTAGGTGGGGATTATACCACTCAAGCTGTATTCATTGAACAGTTAGTCTGTTCAACTAAATGTGAGTAAACCACTTGGTTTTTTATCTTCTCACCTCTGGCATTTTATACTTTGAGCACCATTGTTGTTCCCGCTTTTATTTCCACATATGGTTCCCTAATCAAGAAAGAATACTAAGACCTCACGTATCCCATAAGTGGGGATTATACCACTGTACGTTATCAACACTAGAGCTAAGTCCATAGCTCTTGAAAACGTGAGTAGGACCATATACTCTTTTATTGCTTCTACCCCTTTCGGGACATACTATACCATCAGTTGTTATTTTCTCATTTCATATGATGTACAAAGACGCATCTACACCACTCTGAAGAATCCCCCACCACAAAAGACTGTATTCACCTCTACAAAGATATACCTCGTTGTTTGATTCATCTACCAGTCAGACTATTTATTCTGGACTTCTATTTGCTTATTATCTATCATAAATATTGCATTCTATATATTGCATTCTAGTCTGCCTATTCTGTGCTCTTTTAATTTATGTGGTTTATAGTGGCGCTGCCTTCCTTTCTTTTTTCTGTACAATTTATGTAAGCTACCAGCATTGTTTTCTTCTAAAAGCTTAGAACATCAGTTAAAAATTGTGATATGCTGCAGAAGGTTTTGTTAACTCAGCTACTTGGTTTGCTTTTTACTTGCAATGGAAAGTTACATAAAATGAGAAGCAGATTAAAAGAGAGAAAATGTAAATAGAATAAAGTCGTTATAATTATGATTTCCTCAGAAAGTAAACACTGGATAGTACACCCTGTCTTCTGACGTGGACTACGAGGTGGATTTTTTTTTTTTAAGCGTTTTTAGTTTTTAAGGTTAAACGTTCAGTTAAATACATTTAACTAAATAATCCTCAACTATGTTTATGAGCAATATATAATGTAAAATTGACAATAAATCCGATTAACAGTATAAGGCAAAGTCAAAAAGGTAAAAACATAAAGAAGAATAACGTTAGTTGAAGAACAACCCTATGTCCAAAAATAAATATATATATATTTTTTGCAAACGTTACTCAAATTTACTTAAATATTTCTCAAGTGCTAAAAACTTACTTTTCATCACAAATTTACTTAAATATTTCTCAAGTGCTAAAAACTTACTTTTCATCAGCTGCAGAACTGGCCTCTGCAACTAATTAAAAACAACACCCTTTTTGACCATTACTCAAGCCCAGCCCTCTTCTCAGGGGGCCGCTGTGATTGAAAAACGCCCGGGACAAATTTTTTTCCCAGTCCGGCCCTGATGGCAATGTTATAGTTTCAGGGTTAACCACACCTCTGGTGGCTGTCTTCCTGACAGTTACTAGAAGTACTTCCACTGAATAACTGAGTCAGACTGGGTTATTCAATCAAATGCATTTGTTTGGCACAGCACGGCGTTTGTTGCACGTGCACACTAGACTCACATTGCTTTCCTATGTGGAAGCATTAGATTGGCTTGATGATCTCAGCTAGGAAGGTATGGTGGCTGTGGGGACAACAGGTAGGTCAGCAAGGGAGTAAAAATACGTAAAAATGTCCTTTCTAACCCTCAGAGGTGGGGGGGGGAGGGGCAGGCATCTAATAGGTAGGGTACAATGATAGCCTTAGGAATACATTTTAATACTATGGTGTTACTTTAAGCCAAACATTTTATTATCCCATTGTACAGCGCTACGGAATTTGCTGGCGCTATATAAATAATAAAATAATAATAATAATGCAGATTCATAAACCAGAATATATGACTGGCAATGGATTTACTTTTTCAATGATTGTCACGCAGAGCACAAAGGAGAGAAGGAGCTTGCTGATAAAGTGCTTCATGGGTTGCAAAAGTTGTTAATCTGGACAAATTGGTAGGAATGTATACAAATTCCTATTTAGAGCTCACAGTGAATATACAGACTCTCCTCTCTGTATTTGACAATGATATATTTTGTATTTGGCATTAGTGAAACCCACCAAAGAAATTGTTCCCCACATGCTCCAAAGCATAGGTTACAACTGTCCTCCCTCTTTACTCTTATAAAATATCAATGAAAGAAAAAAAATAAATTAATGCTTTGCAGTTCTAGCTATAGATGAAGGTTTGGCTCCAGCTTGCATTTATGATTATGCTTTGTATGCCAACTGCTCGCTTTTGTTTCAGAATGTATTTCTGCCCACCCATGATGTTTTGTTTATTGAAATAAAATATAAGGCAGCATGTTTAGCCATTGTTTTAAAGGGACACTACAAGCACCATCACAACTAAAACTTGCTATAGTGGTCGTGGTGCTAGGAGTGCCCTGGCACCCCTTCATTATAAGGAGTACAGAAGAAAGCAATGCAAACAAGTATGAGATGCAAGGCGGATCTTTTTTTTTTTTTCTTTTTTTTTATTTTTTTTTTTTTTTATATTCTTTATTTTTGCGTGCAGCATATAACAATATGGCCTGATTCGCCACAACAACAAATACAGGCGCAATACATACAAACTGTTCAATGACATGGCAGGCATAGTTCAGCACTTTTATATAGTTGGTAGAATAAGATTAGTGTGGCCTTGGGTATGAGCTACGAGTGTGTCTGTTAGCGATATCTCCAGGGTCACAGGGTTGTGCTAGTGAGTGGGGAAGACATGAGCATTACATGTGAGGAACATGTTAGGGGGTCTCATGGTTTTCTCATTTGAGTAAGTAGCCTGTGTATCAGAGCCCCTAAAAGAATAGAAGAGTATGACCCCTGAGTTGAGGTGTATGTGTGATGTCTACTCATCTTGACTAGGGCCGGGGGGTGGGGGGGGAGAGGTAGGGCTGGTCCCTGATATGGACCCAGTTGGTCCCCAGTTGCTGAGGGTGCATTATAGTGCACTTTAAGGTAATATGACCCCAGGTGACCAGCTATTTGTGGCGGAGGAGCATATGAAAACTATAAAGGAGAGGAGCGGTAAACAAAAGGAAGAACAAAAAGAACAATGACAACTTGCGGTATCTTAAAGGTCTGTTCACGGTGGAGTCCGTCTGTGGGCCCGGCATGGGAGTGACAGTCCAGCTACTAAGGCGTTAAAGTTCAGGTTTCTTCCCTGGCGTGCGTTTTCCGTTGCACGGAACGGGGGGTGAACTCCGGTACGGTTGAGGGGTTAATGCCCGCCAGGCTTGTCGTGGCTGACTTCTCTGGTCTGTTCAAGTTCAGGCTTAGGAGGTGATGTTCCAGCTCCTGGAAAGTCGTAGCTTTGTATGTCAAGTCCTGGTGAGTAAAGGACAGAGCTCTTGGGAACCCCCAACGGTAAGGAATGTCTTTAGCCTGTAGTTTCTGCAGTAGTGGCTGTAGGGTCTTGCGCCATGCGATGGTACCTCTGGTGAGGTCTGGGAACAGTGATAGGGTGGATCCCTCGAACAAAAGAGGGGTTTGCCCGCGGGCCGCTGTACGGATCGAAATCTTGTCTTGTAAGGTTTGAAATCTGATTATCAGGTCTGCCGTCGCCTCCCCAGGTGCAGACGCCGGCTTCGGCAGTCGGAACATGCCCTCAATCTTGACCGCTTTGGCTTGTTTCGGCGGCAGTAGGGTATTAAGCAGGCGCCGTATATAGTGCGGTAAGTCAGTCAAACTCACTGAGTCTGGGATTCCCCGTACTTTCAAGTTGGTGCGCCGCCTGCGCTCCTCCAGGGCTTCAGTTCTGTCTGCTATGGCTTTATGTTTCTGTTGGAGCTCCGCCAGTGCGTGTTCCACCGCGATGAGCCTTGAGTCCTGTGTGTCCGTTTTTGCCTCCAGGAGGGTTATTTTATGTACGGCCCCATCTATGGCGTCTTTGTAATGGGCCATGTCCGCCGCAATGTTCGCTCTTAATTCAGAAAGCATATCCTTAAGTTGGGCGGCTGTGACCGGGTCTCCGGCAGCCGGTGGCTTGGCTTTAGGCACCGCTGGTTGATTGATCCTGGTCTCTACCCCAGGGTTGTAGGAGAGATCTTCAGAGGAGTACGAGGAGCCATCGTCTCCCGACGCCATTTTGTCCCATGTTGGTTTTTGAGGGCCTCGCAACATCTCACCAATATCGTGGCAGAAGGGACCTCTGTCCGCTCTCTGTTTCTTGTTTTTTCGACCCATTGTGCCCTTAGGTAGCAGTGTGGCAGCTTGAGGTTGGGTACTGGTAAGTTTTATGCAGTTTTACCGCAATAATGTAGATCCCAAGGTCGGAGCTCGGGAAAGTGTGGCCGCTCTGTTTGGCTGCTGGCTCCGCCCCCCGCAAGGCGGATCTTTATTGGATAAGTTACTACGACAATGTTTCTGCTCTCAAACAGCATCACAAGAGGTTGGCATCAGGGTATCACTTGCACCCTAAGTATTACAGAGAACTGGAGTGTTTCTTTAATGGGTTATATATCTCTAACATATATAATCCTTTGTACAGGGCATGGTAGGGTCAGGATGCATCCAATTTTTTCAAGGAACGCAGGTTCTTATCTGTTCTCTAAAATGGCTTCTGGTAATTTGGGCTTTGTTCTGTACACATTTCAGTAAATTCAATAAACCAAGAGAATGGTGTGCAAACTTCAACCTGCTGTAAAAAGTTTGGAGTCTGGTAGATTTTCATCAGATTATGACAATTTCCAAATCTAATCAACTATCCACAAATGCTGCAGTAATAAATGCACACAGGACTTAAATCCACAGACAGCTCGTACCTGCGGTGATCCCAATCCTTTGTTGTATGGAATGTGGTGGTCCAACCATGCAAATGAATGCGCAAAAAAGATGGATAACAGCAACCAGATTTTAAAAAATAAAATTTTATTCTTCTTTATTCTCCCACGTATGGGTGTAATTCAGCAACACGTGGCATGCAAAGTGACAAAGTGACACACAACAGCAGTTTATGCATTTTGTACCCTTGTATTTTAACTAAAACTTTTCTCTGTGGGAGAATAAGGAAGATTAACCTTTTATTTTTTTTTAAATCCGGCTGCTGTTATCCATCTATTTTGAGCCTTTCACTGACACGATAAACAGAAACTGAACTGATTTGGGTGAGGATATCCACCAACAGTAATTCTGGCCTGGTCCCTTCTAACCCTGTTCTTTTGATACGGTTGATTTTATTTTACACTAAAGGATTCATATTTGAAGGGAGGTTTAGAGAACATATTCAATAAATACTAGCAGACCTCTGCATTTCTTAAGCCGGAAAAATGGCTCAAAGCCAGATTTGACCTTTGTTGTTTAGTGAACAGTAAGGGTTACAGAATGGGGATCGAAAACAAGGATGAAATAGATGGTGAGACTCTCTAGCTACTCTTGATGGAGAAAAAAAAATAACCTTTTACTTTTTTCTAATGTTCTCATTCAGAGACCTAGCTTTGTTTTCCCACAGCCACGGCATTATATTTACCGTGAACAATTGTCCGTCCGTCCTTCTGTCCGCCGGTCTGTCCATCCATCCATCTGTCTGTCTATCTATCTGTTTGTCATTCTGTCTAGCATTGCTATCTTTGCTTTACTAGCTATTAGTCTTGCAATCTGCCAATGCTGCCTTTCCTGTTGACCAATTTTAGCACAATTTTTTAGTAAATGATAAAATGCAAAACTAACAGAAATCAGGCCTGGGATCTTCATGTCCTGCTGAAGCACCAGCTCTGTCCGTTACCAGCCTATGCTACACCTCCTGAACTACTTTAGGAACTTTACATTTTAAGTATTGGGAATGAACGGTCCAATGATGCAAGCTGTCTGAGAATCATGGGCTTTATCATCCACAGTTCACATGCTGAAAGACAGCTCTTGTTGGTGTAAGGAAACCACATTACAGATATTTCTTCATGACCTACTCAATTACGTCCTATGGCCTGACCACTATTAGTAGCACTATATTACCAATCACATGTCTTCTCATCCTTCATGAAAAGATTATCAGTACACATGGAATGCTTTTCTTTATTTATTGAATCTAGACATGTGATTTAACATGGAATATTTGCCAACAGTCCTGAATTTGCTGATGGAGTCACGACCCAGTCATGACCTTGTTCCCCCAATCTTGGATTTTTCTCCGATGTCCAGCAACTGGAGAAACCAGTAATAAGTTCAATGTGATCCCATAGTTAAAGAGAAGTCATCACTTCATGGAATGCTTAATATTTTTTACTCCTCAATCCAATGTATTCCGTGACAGTGCCTGGACTGAACTGGTGTAATAAGAGTAGTCCTGATTAACCACTGTGCATGTTGGCATGTCTCCCTTCACTTTATGTCACGTCAACAATGACCCATGCCTTTCATCCTTGTCCCAAGTCCCTCTTGTCCTAGTCTTTTTCTTGCCCCCCAAAAATTGGCTATTGGCTATTTTGGTCATTGGTTTTATTTTTTGTAATGTACTTGTCAACATTACTGCTTAAGTAAAAATAAAAATGACGATGTAAAGAGTTTAGATCATTTAACATTTTATTTAGTTATATAAATAAGCCTAATATATTAATGTATGTACT
Source organism: Pelobates cultripes (assembly GCA_933207985.1). Classification (NCBI taxonomy): domain Eukaryota; kingdom Metazoa; phylum Chordata; class Amphibia; order Anura; family Pelobatidae; genus Pelobates; species Pelobates cultripes. The sequence continues at coordinate 42,474,582 of OW240915.1, forward strand.
ACGTTTTTTATATGCTTGCTATTTAAGAAAGTAATCACTTGTTTGGCAGGTTTTACTAAGAGCTGGATACATAATAAATCATAAATCATAATAACATGAATTAGTAAATTTTTGAAAAAATCGAATGCTGCTTTAGTATAGTAGGTGGGCTTAATTCACAAAATTAGTAATTGCATAGAATTGGGCCAAAGCATCCAACTTGGAGAAATGTAGACACTCTGCTGTTTTGGGCTAAAATGTATAACCCACTTACCGATTCGCCACAATTTAGCAAATAAACCCTAATGCTTACAAAAAACTCTCTGCAGAGATGCTACCCTTTTAGATGTCATTACATTTGTTAATGCATTAGCAGTTCTGGCACTCATAAAGTTAATCTTACGTTCAAAAAATATCCAGAAACTAAAGATTTGCCGAAAACAAAAAACTGCCTGGAAGCATTATGTCCTTTCTAAATGTATAATTATATGTAACATTAACATCCTTTTTGTCCTCAAGGAACAATTTACAATGATGAACAATGGATAATACATTGCCTTGTGTAATCCTGCCTCGCTTCTTGTGTGTACGTAAAACAGTGCCATTAAAAACCTAAAATGAAGTGATATTTGAGTGTCAGAATTTTTTTTTAAATTTAAATCCTTTACACATTAAATTGATTTTATTTGTGATAGTATGTAGAATGAAAACATAAAAATATATATGGCTTCATTTAGAAATTTGTTTATAAATCAGTGTGAATGCCAGTGTAGTCTGTAAGCCTACAACAAAATCACTTGCATTTTTGCATTCATTGCAATAGTTATTCAGTTAAAATGAGAGGTGTTTAGTAGAACAGCCACCTATAATATTGGGAGGCATCTTTGAACTTTACTTGCCTGTAACATCTTGTGAGGGTTATTTTACCTGCCAGCTGCATATATTCTTTAACAGTATTTGTAACGGAGCTCCCTGTACCGCGGCTTAATACCTCCGCCAAGGACCACTTCCTAGGTGGAACAGGGGACAAACCGCAGCACTTCTGCCCACAGTCACCATGGCTTGACTGGGGCCCTGGAACCACTTCTTCCTGAACCCGAATGGGGATTTAGTTCTAGACACACCCAGACACTCTAATCCTTACAAGGACTTTCCCCATTGAATCCCCTGCAAGCTGGAACAGCAGACTCCGGGGTTAAATCTACCTTCCCTCCAATAACAGGACGACACACAATTTTGGAGTGCAAGCTGGAATAATTTAATGGCAGCTACAACTAGCTTTATTTGCATGTCCCCATGCAAGGGGCACTCACCCCTGGATCTGAGAGTAAACCACAGTAGTAACAAATACACAATTATATTGGCTCTCAGGTCCAGGACACTCCCATACAAAATCAGATCATCCCTCCTCTGTACCTGGGAGATAACTGGATCAGGAACTGTATTAATTCTTATCAAATTATCAAATTATCAAGCACAGAACAAACATACCTTTTCAAAACACCCCAAAAGTTATCTGGGTGACCAACATATCCAAAAATCACCCAGATCAGTTCAGGGGTTCAGGAATTTCCTGGAAGTCTTATTTTGACCGACCACAAGCATGGCCCCATGCCCAAAACAGTTCCAAAGAATCAGGGCTTGCAGTTGGTCTAGTTCGGTAGTTTGAAAACAAACAAACTACTGAACAGAGTCAATAGTCTTACCATGGAGCTTGTTCCCCTCATCCAGACGAATGATTTCACCGAACAGTGCCCTTCTACATTGCATAGAACCGAACGCAGGCGATGATGGAAGTCCAGTGGTGTTCAGGAGTTTCTGTGTCCGATTTTAGTTTCATGAGATTCATGCCCAAACACCACTGCCTGCATTCATGTGAACAAGATGGCCACCACCTTATGGTTGTCCATAGGAATTGCGGCCACCCAGATGAACAATTAGAACACTGCAGTGAGAAACGTTCCAAGTTGTTAATACATGTTAACAAGCTCCAGGGTGGTCTCTGGTTCGTGCGGTTGTTCAGTAACCGAACCATATTGTGACGAGACCAATCTCGCCACTGTGCATTGGAGGAGCCTGGTTGCCCGCCTGCTGCCTTTAGACTATGGCCCCTATGTTGAAACACTTGATTATCGCCTGCAAAGACATGAAAGCCGGGTCATTTGGTGCTTGTCCTGTTTGAGTGGTGATATCCCAGATAGCTATGCCATGGAGTCCATTCGTATAATGAAAGACTATGGGAAAGACTTTGGCTCCATGGCAATTGAACTGTATGTGTGTGGTCTGAGTGCCATTCAGTAATAATGTGTGCTCAGACCTAAGCTATCTGGGGATATGTTGCATGTCTGTATTTTATGTAATAAATGTAACCTTGTGTATTTTATTGTATTTTACTGTCTTTTTACTGCCATGTGCTTAATGGAGTTTTGCCTCTGTCCTTGGAGATAATTGGATTAATTGGAAGACTCTGTGGAACTGGTTTTGGGCAGAAAAGCCATGCTTCCTTTGGTCACAAAGGACTTCGATCTATCTTTTGAACCAATGGACCAATGTGGATGAATTTGACATATGTTCGCATTTGGAGTATGCTGATTCTGAAAATGTAAGTTTATGTGAATGTGATGCATACTTTTAAAGTTATGAATAACTGTATTTCTATGTCTGTGATAATTATATTACCCATTGTGTAAGGTATTTGTATCACAGGCAGAGGAGGAGGATTTTGTGTGGGAGTGTCTGAGTGTATTGTACGTGTTTATTGGTTGTTTTCCAAAACCCTGTGGGTGGTACTAATGTGTAAGAATGTGTATATAAGAACAATAAACCCACAGCTTTGTCTGTTCACTGCTTGACCCTCAACACGGAGCTTTGTCTCGTTCTTGGGGGGATTTACTGTATGCTGTTCCAGTTTGACTGCTAGGAGTGCAAAACTATTTGTATGTTTTTTCCTATTCGACTGTTTACAGCATTCGTGTGGTTCCGGTTCAGATGTTTAAGGCATTCATATGCTTCTCCAGTTCAGTTGATTGGTGTCTACAGTAGCTGTGCCTGTGTCTCTGGAAGGGAAGATCTACTAAATGGCGGTTTAACCCTTTTATGCCTGGGGGTGCCGTTACACATATAATCCCAATTGCACGAACAGAGACTTTTACATTATATTTCACGTGGGTCCATAGTCTGGGGGAAGGAGGCTGGCAAGCAGGTTCCTCCAGGAACTTGTGGCAAACTTACTGGCAAAGGGGAGTTTGCCACAGTATTATACTATTGTCTTCTTTTTTTCATCCATAGTCGTATGCCCATTGACACAGGCTATGTGGAAGTGGATGTCGATGCTAATGTAGTGTATGTATAAATTCAGTATTTGTGGAAGCTGTACAAACATTCCATGTTCCATCTCTGAAAAGCACAAAGTCGTATCAGTGCAGTGAACTAAACTGCAAAAATTTAAAACTTTTTGTTATTTTAGCCTGAATATTGCAATTCTGTGTACAATTTACTACAATTCAGTGTTTATTCGATAAATGCCATTATCATATAAAGTATGTTCAGTCCAACTGTCAGACATTAGTATATATAACATATTTAATGAACATAGAGTTAATGAAATTGTGCTGCTGTGATAAATAGGGTTTTTATAGCATTACTAATTGTCTGTAATTAAAAAAAATAACCGGAAATGTAATCTTATATTTAATTTAGATTTTATGTATTTATAGAAGTTTAAGTTTGTACTGAAACAAAGAAAAAGATAACATAGAGTTACCAACAAAATTGACATCAAAGAAAATAGCAGTTGTAAAACACACACATGCACGCACGCACGCACGCACGTAAAAAGTTACATTTTAAGGGAACATTGCATTAAGCACCAAGTACTAGGGACAAGTTTTGCCATCCAGTAAACTTAAATAAAATTTCAACAAGACCCAAATAGTCCAAAGGAGGCCATAATAGATTGGGAGAGGGCGAAAGGGGAGAGAGAGGGAGAAAAAAGGTTGGGGGGGGAGGGTGGGGGGCGTGGAAAGGCTGCACATATTAAAAAAGAAATGTAAGTGTCAGGGAGTAGATGATAGGGATCATCCATTCAACTAGGTGCCTATGATGGTGTTATAAGTAATATAAATTTATATTAAAATTTCTATTAGGTAATAGATTAATAATGGTATTAATGGTCACAATAATGTCTACTTTCTCTTGATTGTGCTATGACCAAATAAGAATAAAGATAGTAAATATGATTATGCTACTGTGATAAACATGGGTTTGTACTAATCAAATGAAAATAAAAAATAATAATTACATGGTAAATATCACTTGCACAAAGTAACATATTAAAAGACACACGTTGCTTGGTATTTTTAATGTGAGATCAGTCAATGTGCTCAAATAATGTTCAGTTTTAATTTGAGAATCTATCTACATTATGAAATTTAGTAGAAATGATTTATTATTATTTTTTGCTTTTTGTTAGTACGTCTCCTTATCTAAAATTCTGACTCTATAGCCTCTAGAGCACTCAAAGTTTAGTTCACAGGTCTCACCCGAAAGTCTCATGTTGCTATCCTAAAAAAACCTTGATAATCAGCATTCCACAACCCCTCCCAAAACGACATTACCAGTTTCTGATTAGAGGTTGTAGGTTTGCGTTCATTGTGCTGAGGGTGTATCTAATCCCACAAATGTTGTTTTGTTACCGTACTAAGTCCACTTTGGCTTCCAAACTGATGCCAAAACAGTTACTGTAAAGCCTGACTTAAAGCATTATTATGAAAACACCTCAATCAGATATCTCTTACAGGGATAGGTGTTCCTTGCATGCCCATAGCAGCTAGCTCTGTAACGTTCCCTGTGTTATGTTGTGTTAGTTGCCACAATAGTTTCCTAATTATTTAGTACCTCAATTTTTCCTTTCCTTATCTCCGAATGTGGCAGCAGTGGATCCATGGAGGGCACCAGGGCTTACGCCAGGGGAACTGAGGATTAAGTGAGGGGTCACTTTCCACTACATCCCTAATACCTGCATCCATACTATTAAAATAATTGTAGCACTTACCGCAGCATTTACTTAATGTCTGTTACACAAATGGAAGAAAGGGGAATTTAATTGATTGATAGAGCAGCGCCATGTCAGTGCATTGTCAGTGCAGAAAATGCATGTCTAAATATGTGTAATTATTTGTCAATTAAAGTATATTTGTGATTTTATGTGTCTGTGTTTGTGGAGATTTATGTGTCTACCTTTTAGAATGTGTCACAAAAACCAGCAGAGCTTGGACCCTGAAACTGTCCTGCACCCTGATATTCAGTACTTTTTGGGGGTGTTTCATGGACATTGAAGGCTTAAGAGATTGAGGTTTTGTTGTATGGCTCCTAGTGGATGACCTAGGATATGCCCTCTTAAAAATGGCATTCCCTGTTGAAATTTAGCAGAGTTGCATTAGCAACACATACAAGCCAGCTCATGCCTCACATACTATAGAACACATGGTAGGTACTCTAACACATAAATATTTGGTAGTGACATTTATTACTAACATTCTCTGCAATGCTAATGCCCACAGTTATGGTGTTGTTAGTGGTCAAAAAGGATGAACATTGTACCAGTATGGAGTTATACTACTAAATTGTTGTAGCTATCTATATTTGATAAGGGTGTATAGATTAGTACTGTCTGGACATTTTTCTTCTCTGCTTTCATATAGAATATATTCCCACCTCAGACATTGACCATATTTATGTTATAAAAGTCTAGAGTCTGGTGAATAGGGAAACTGCCAAGCAGAGCATTAGGAGGATTAGCCACTTGGCTTTAGATATGTTTTCTTTTTTTCTGTTTTTGACATTTGTTATGGAGTGGCTTTGATAGGCATTTATTTACTTATTTACTTATTAAATATTATTTCTCATTAATAAGATATCCAGTTGACACTCTCCTGCCGGATCATTAGCCCAGCAGAAAGAGTGCTCTTTATATTTATTTATTCAGTATGGAGTTATAAATATCTTCGCCACAATTTGATGTTGTGCAAGTGAAGATACTTTGATTGACAGGCGATTTTAGGAGATGTCGCACAAAAATCTGAGAGAAAAGGATAAAATGAACACATCCAAGAACGAGCCATGATTTGTCTTAAAAAATTGGACAGAAGCAGAAGAAAAGTGCCTGCATACCTTTTACAAGTACATTTTTTAAACTTATCTCTCAACATTAAAAATATCTTCAGAAAGCTTTAGGATACCTTACAGCTGGATACAAACTTTGGTGAACCTTTTAAGGAGCAACTTTGGGGCTGCTCATGAGAGACCACACAAAGATACATCTTTAATGTCTTTTATATATTTTTTTTTTTGCAAGACCAGTAAATGACACTTATCTGCTTGATTTGCCATTACTTCAGTATTATTATCAAAGGGAAAATGCTATATAACTTTGATCGGGGGAAATGCTTGCCAGACCAACTATGCTCTTTTCCAAACGCAGCCTCATCTAGGTGTGAAGAGATAAAGACAAGTTAACAAATGCAAAACTACAATACATCCCATGTTAAAAAAAATCTATTTATTGTATACTTAGTGGAAAATCGTCATGTCACAAGGGTTTTCATATTATGTTTTTGTATCCCCTCTATAATAATAATGTTTATTATTATTATAGAAACATAGAATGTGACGGCAGATAAGAACCATTCGGCCCATCTAGTCTGCCCAATTTTCGAAATACTTTCATTAGTCCCTAGCCTTATCTTATAGTTAGGATAGCCTTATGCCTATCCCACGCATGCTTAAACTCCTTGTGTTAACCTCTACCACTTCAGCTGGATGGCTATTCCATGCATCCACTACCCTCTCAGTAAAGTAATACTTCCTGATATTATTTTTAAACCTTTGTCCCTCTAATTTAAGACTATGTCCTCTTGTTGTGGTAGTTTTTCTTCTTTTAAATATAGTCTCCTCCTTTACTGTGTTGATTCCCTTTATATATTTAAATGTTTCTAATTATTGGCATTTATATAGTGCCAATTTATTCCGCATTCAGAATTTAATAAAATAAGTCAAAAAGAGGAAAAATATACTGCAGTATCAAAAAAATAAAATAATAATAATATAAACAGGTTTAGAAAACGAATAATAGCAGGTTAACCTCGGTACAGCTGTTTAATCAAACCACCATGGCTCCTTTAGTGGCATATATACAAATCTTTTGTTTCAAGTATACAAACCCCTTTTCAATGTATAATGTCCTTAATCCTCCTTCTCCTACAGAGCACCGCAATTGTGGAACGACCTCCCGCACAATTTAAAATCTTCCCTAAGCCTAAAGCCCTTTAAGAGATCCCTCTCTACATACCTCAAAACAGAATGCACCTGTCATGGTTGATTATATATTTCCTACCTGTTCTATGTTAGATTTTGTATTTAATGTGTATTAATATTGTTTTTGTATTTTATTGTATCCTAATGTAACAATGCAATGATTTGTGGACCCAGGACATACTTGAAAATGAGAGAAATCTCAATGTATCTTTCCTGGTAAAATATTTTATAAATAAATCATACAAAGTAACTTGCCTGTATACATAAGGCGAGACATCCTTCCACCACGAAAGCTAAACAGAGTAAGCCTAAGCAGCATCAAAAAGAGGCTTGGAACTCCCAAGCCCACCAAAAATCATGTAGAGTTAGTTTGGATTGCACCGATCGCGATGCATAATGATGTCATGACATCCGATGTTATTGCTGGCTACCATGGGAACACTAGGCGGCAATCAAGAGATGTATACACTTGAGTCCCAAGCTTGAGGAGGTAGAGAAGAAGTGCCAATCAGACCCTGGTTAGTAAAAGCAAACTTTCAGGCATCTTAACAAGAGCATAGGTAGAAGCCCTGTATGTACATTAACCAATGCATAACAGGACTTAAAGAGTACAACATATGAGTGTAAAAAAAAATGCACAATTCAGTAAAAGTAAAATAAATAAAATGCATATATACATATACATATAAAGGCCCACAGGGCACCCTGGTTTCTGGGGTGCTGAAGAGAGTAAATCAACATAAATAAAAAATGACCAAAAGTACAAAAATAAATTGAAAAATCATGTCTGAGTCTTGATTAAAGACCCCCAAGACCAAACAGCAGTGTCCTAAACATGAGAAGCTGACAGTCAGAGAGGCAAATGAGCAACCATATAAAAAGGAAAAACTACAAGAACCAAAAACACTTTTTTTAGACCATGTAGAGAGATGGTATCAAATTTATACATCCATTCAGGTAAAGTTCTGACAGGTCAGCCAAGAGGTGATATCCCCAAAATAGTTCCACAGGAAAAGACGGTCTATTTTTGCGAGTTTCTGTGTGAACACCGATGAATGTCCCCCTAGCTTTTAGGGAGCGAATGCTCCCCCCAGTTGGTAGTTCCTTTCTCCCAATCACTATTCCCCTAACTTGTCTAGAAGCTGAATGGGTAGCGGTACAGTTTGCCCCGGTGTTCGCGGGATCGCGTAGCTGGCACAGAGTTCCACACATTCGATGACCATGTACCGCTACCTGCGTTCAGGAGACAAAATAGCTACCATTCTCTAGATCACGAGTGTTTGGATATACGAATGGCAGACACCCAGGGAAAGCACTGGAGCTAATTACTAATTTGCGGTTAACAGCCATGGGTGGTCGGTGTTCAAGGGGGTATAAAAAGGGAGACCAAAGCTCTTCCCTTCTGGAACCAAACAGGGCGGGTATGGACAGCCAAACAAAGGGAAATTAATCTTGTATAGCGAATCCATTCTGCTACAGGGACTACTTAAATGATTGAAGACTAGGGGAGAGTCTAATGGTGGTAGGGAGACTATTCTAAAGGAACTTTGAGAAGTTCTGCAAGCGTGAGTTAGCATTAAGGGTGCAAGAAGTGGGCAGGAGAAGGTCACCAGCAGAGCAGAGAGACTGAGAAGTGGCATATCTACAGGCCCATCGCTACCGGGCAGGCAAACCAAGCAATTGCTTGGGGCCCGGAGCTGGCCCGGGGCCCCAAGCAGACCCGGTGCTTCCTCTAAGGCTGCAGCCGCCTGAGCGCTCTATAGAGAGCCTCAGGCGACTGCTGCACTCCTCTCTCATGTCCATTTTGCTTGGTGTCCCCAAATTCCTTCAAAAGTCCCTGCATATCTACGAATTAGTGAAGAAATCCAACAGGGGCTAGAGTTGTCTAGAGCTAAGGGATAGTATTTTGAATTGAATCCCATAGGGTACAGGAAGCCAATTTGAGGATTGATAGGGGGGTGAGGTGTGAGAGGAACGACAGGAGAGAAAAATTAGCCTGATAGTAGAATTTATTACATACTGTAGCAAGGCAGTAGGGTTTCTGGGAAGTCCAGGTAGGAGTGAATTACAGTGATCAATGCAAAAATGTACTAGTGCATCAGCAAACCCCCTAGAAACATCTTGTGTAAGAGAGGGGTGAATGGGGGCAATGTTTTAAGGTGGAATTGGCAGGATGTGGAAACAGACTGGACATGAGGAATTTAGCAAATATAAGTTGTGAGGTCTGAAAAAAACATTAAGTATAGAAAAACACATTTTGTATTTACCTCTATCTTAGAACTTAGTGAATTCATTGTGGCTCAATGTCAATCATCGCTATCAATTTTGCTCTTTTCTGAATATTGAGGAAGAAAATAACAAGAAATAATGTTTCAGTTCTCCTCATTTACATTGTGTGCCCAGCTATTCCAGGACTAAACTGTTTTGTGATGCCAATTGCTAAGTCTCATACTTTAAAAAACAAAGCATTACCGGAAAAATCATTAATGCAAGTTAAATGTGATTTTTAGTTGTTTATATTTTAAAACATTGTGATTTTTAATTGATTACATTTTAAAACATTTGCATTTTAAAACTTATCTATAGGCATGGTAATCTTTATATAGTTTTCATCTCTGAGTGGGCCTTTCATAGTGTCCTGGTGGAGTTGCTATGGCAATGAATTGGAAAGTCTGCCTTTTTCTTGAAATAGGTTGAATTTGTCAAATAGTGAGAACTATCAGGTGGTCAGTAGCAATAAAGGCGGGGGGGAGTAGCTTGCCGATAAAAAATATTAAACCATTGAAAAACCATTTAAAAAGCAACAACCCTCACACTGCAGTCTATAATCAGAAAAGTATATTACAATATGAGGGGATGGTGTATGATTGGTGTGGTTAGTGTGTTAGGGGCAGGGGCTCAAATTTAGACTAGGAAGAAATTTACAAAACAAGTCCATCAAGATTATTGATAATGGATTCTGGATTTTGGAGAATTTGTTATATCGATTGACACGAGGATGAAAAATTGTAATGGTTAAAATTATATCGTTAAATTCTCCGGGCCTAAATTCTCCTTGTAAGAGAGCGATTTTGTTTGACTATATTAAGAGAAAAAAAGCTTAAGTTATCTTTTTACAAGAGACGCATTGGAGAAGAGAGGACAGTTTAAGATTTGTCCCACAAAGGCTTTCAATAGTAGTATCCGCCTCATTAGAGAAGCAGAGGAAGAGAGGGGTGGCTATTCTGATAAGTGATGATATAGATGCTAAAATCATTTAACAAGAAACAGACGAGGAAGCCAGAGTTATAATACTGATAATCAAAATTCAAACAGAAATTTATACTCTAGTAAATGTTTATGCACCTAATAATCCTTCCAATAAGTATTTCAGTGATCTTTTAGATAAAGTTGAAAAAATAAAACAGGGTAAACTACTTCTAACGGGGGATTTCAACCGAATTCTGGATGCTAATTTAGACAGAAAAACATTAAATACTGCTGGGCCAAATAAAGCTGCAATTTCGCAGGCAGTTCAATTTCAAAAGATACTCAGGAAATATGGATTAAAGGACCACTATAGTGCCAGGAAAACATACTCGTTTTCCTGGCACTATAGTGCCCTGAGGGTGCCCCCACCCTCAGGGACCCCCTCCCGCCCGGCTCTGGAAGGGGAAAGGGGTAAAAACTTACCTTTTTCCAGCGCTGGGCGGAGAGCTCTCCTCCTCCTCCTCCTCTTCCGCCCCGTCGGCTGAATGCGCACGCGCGGCAAGAGCTGCGCGCGCATTCAGCCGGTCGCATAGGAAAGCATTTACAATGCTTTCCTATGGACGCTGGCGTGCTCTCACTGTGAAAATCACAGTGAGAAGCACGCAAGCGCCTCTAGTGGCTGTCAATGAGACAGCCACTAGAGGATTAGGGGGAAGGCTTAACCCATTCATAATTATAGCAGTTTCTCTGAAACTGCTATAATTATGAAAAAATGGGTTAACCCTAGAAAGACCTGGCACCCAGACCACTTCATTAAGCTGAAGTGGTCTGGGTGCCTAGTGTGGTATATGGCGTGTGTTTCACCCAATGGAGAGGGATTTTATATGTTTCTACAGAACCTATTTTTCATATTCACGAATTGACTTCTTCTTGGGTAATGATGGTTTGGCCAATTGTACTAAAAAAGTTCTTATAGATGAAGTCTCATGGTCCGACCATAATGCTATAATTTTGGAGTTGGACATAGAGAACAATAGTGCTAGAAGAACAAACTGGAGATTAAATGATAACATCCTTTCTAGAAAAGAAAATAGAGAATATATTGAGGAGATGACAGAAAGTTTTTTTCAGGAAAATGAAGGTGGAGAAGTCTCAATCCCAGTAGTATGGAACGCATATAAATGTGTTAAAGAGGCTACCTAATTAAATTAGATACAATTGATAAAAAAAAGAAGGGGAAATCCCTGATGGATCTCTATGCTGATTATTATAAATTATCTAATGAAAATAAAGCCTCACCAACCCAGGAGATAAGTATAAAAATGTTACACAAAATAGTATAAATAAATTATTATTTGAGGAGAAAAATAGAAATTTACAATCCTTAAAGATAAATTGGTACTAAAAGAGTAACAGGGCAGATAGGTTGCTCACAAATAAATTGAAAAATAAAAAACAACTGAGAAGGATTCATAAAATTGAGACCGAAAAGGAAACGCTTTTGTGCCCAAAGAAAATTGGGTCATCCTTTAATGACTATTATAGCCGATTATATAACTTAGAATCTGTAGGTCAACAAGTTCCCTCATCAGCATATTTTAAAAACAAAAAAATGCCAAAAATAACTAGAGAACAACTTATGGAAATAAATAAACCGATAATTTCTGATGACATTAACGTAGCAATAAATAAGTTACAGATCAACAAAGCCCCTGGCCCGGACGGTTACTGAGATAGTGGTAAATCGTACATTTCCTAAAGAGATGCTTCAAGCAAATATTGTCCCAATCTTGAAGCTGGACAAAGATCCAGCTAAATCGGCGAATTACCGCCCCATATCTCTCCTCAACGGAGATGTAAAGATCTATGCCTCGATCATAGCAAACCACTTAAAAATCTGTATTCCCGCCCTTATACACCAGGACCAGGCCGGATTCATTTCTGGCAGAGCAGCTTTAGGTGGTCTCAGAAGAATATTGGATGTTCATGATGCTGCATCGAGGAAGAATGTTTCCCTTCTGACCCTGTCATTGGATGCTGAGAAAGCTTTTGACAGGGTCAGATGGGATTTTCTGGGGAATGCATTGAAGTCGTATGGCATAGTGGGGGCAGTCTATGACACCATTATGGTGTTATATACTATACCTTCAGCAAGGATGGTAGGTCCAGAAATAGATGCAGACTGGTTTAATATCACGAATGGCACTAGGCAGGGCTACCCCCTGTTCCCTTTGCTCTATGTTTTAACTATCGAGCCCCTGGCGGAAGATATAAGGCAAAATGGGAAGATTAAGGGACTCAGGTTAAATAAAGTAGAACACAAGATCAACTTATATGCTGACGACGTCATGCTTATGTTGCAGAATCCTAGATCCTTGCTGCCGGAATTGATAAAGATACTAGGTCAGTATAGTGAATACTCAAATTATAAATTAAATACTAATAAGACTACATTAATGACAACTAATATATCTAGTGGAGATAAGCATTTTTTAAAATATCTTATGATTTTGTCTGGGCAAAGGACAATACGATGTTCCTTGGCATTAAAATACCAAGAAACATAAAAAAAATTAGAGGTTAATTTTCTCCCCCTCATAAAATATACAAATAAGACCTTAAAAGAATGGGCTAGTAAGGAGATTTCCTGGATAGGGCGTATAAACACTATTCGCTCATACATTCTGCCCAAATGGAATTATCTTTTTAGAATGCTACCAATACAAGTCCCAATTCCCTGGTTAAAAATGATACAGTCAGCTTTCTCTAAATTCATTTGGAAGGGGAAAAACCCAGAATAAGTTTACATTTGTTATATAAGAAAAAAAGATGGGGGTCTTGCTGCCCCAAACATAATAGAATATCACAATGCATGTATGTTGGCACATGCTGTTAATACCTTAAGTACAGATCAAAAAGATCAAGCCTGGTACCAAATAGAGCAATCATTAGTAGAGACATACAGTCTGTCCACCCTATTTTGGGCAACAAGAAAGAAGAAAAATAAGAGCAAACCAGTATGTCCAGGAAATTCAATTATTATTGACAGTATTTTGAGACACTGAAATAAAATCAAGAAAGACTTTAAAATAGAATTGTGACAGACCCCTCTGTCTTGAACTGAAATGACCGTATTTCTCATTCGTTTATTTGATTCATGTTTCCCCGTTCCTGTGGAC